>OZ012693.1:7741279-7823779 GCA_963942565.1 Maea johnstoni
TATTCGACATCCCTGTATAGAAGACATGAGGTTACACTTATTTTGTTTTATTATAGAGTCATTTTTAGTGGTTGATATTCCTAATAAATGATGTTGTTAAAATGCTTAAAATATAGAATATCAATGTAGATTAAGTTAAAAATCAACCAAAATTTAAGTTAAAGTGAAGTAGATTAAGTTAAAAATCAACCAAAATTTAAGTTAAAGTGAAGTAGATTAAGTTAAAAATCAACCAAAATTTAAGTTAAAGTGAAGTAGATTAAGTTAAAAATCAACCAAAATTTAAGTTCAAGTGAAAGTGAAAGTTATTTCTGCTGCTGCAAAGAAAGTGTGTTGCCATTGTTACGGCTTGCTAATCTTACCAATTAGCGGCCATTCTAACAAATGACCCCCCTCCCTCTCCCATTGCCCCGGCACCGGCCCCACATAAGTCTTGTTTAGATGTTTTAATTGCTTGAAGTGTTCTGTTTGGTTGGGTGTTCTTGTTTGGTTTGATAAGAATGGTTATGGGGTTGCGTAGTGATAATACATAGATTCTTAGAGAATGTATGAGTATCTATCATGAGAACCCCAGAAAGTTAAAATTCTAACTTTTTTGTTCAATATTCTATTTTATCATTTTTGTATTAATTTGAATTGATGACATTTTAAAACGTTATTGCATTTCAAAATATTTGAAATTAGAAACGACATACTGGT
Organism: Maea johnstoni; assembly: GCA_963942565.1. Lineage (NCBI taxonomy): Eukaryota > Metazoa > Annelida > Polychaeta > Spionida > Magelonidae > Maea > Maea johnstoni. The sequence continues at coordinate 7,741,979 of OZ012693.1, forward strand.
TGTGTAATAATTTCAATTGTAAATACACACACACATATATATATATATATATATATATATAGATATAGATATAGATATAGATATAGATATATATATATATATATATATATATATATATATATATATCTGTATATATAGATATGTGATATTGTGGGGAGGGTCTTTTGCATAATCCAGCCTGCCCTCTATGATGCATTTTGCCTTTTCTCCATCTGATTTAGGTTATGGTATCTCTCTCTTTCCTTTTAGCTCTATCTGCAGCCCGCCTATGTAGACTAATCTGCCTCTTTACTTTATTTCAGCCTGTTTAGCTTCAGCTGACAACCTAGGTGGACTGACCCAAACTTCTGCCTCATCCATTTAGAAACTGACCCATTACACACATGCTCCTCAGAAATCCCTTTGAAAACTATATTCTATATCTATTCATGCTTAGAGTACCAGTTCATGCTCAGTTCCCCTATGAAAAGTATTCTCTCTATATCCTATTCATGCTGAATAATCCTTCTGATAAGTATCTTCTCAAAACCTCAATATTCATAGTTCCCTCCAAAAAGAATCTTAATCCATTCTTGGGCAGGGATCCTCTTGAAAGTATCTTAGTTTATTCATGCTTTGGGAAATACCCTGGAAAGTATCTTTTTCCCCATCCTTCGTAATTATTCTCAGAGATTCCTTTGAAAGTATCTTTTTGACCTCTCAACCTATTTATTGTCCTGTTTGGCCTGGCTAAGCTCAGATATCTTTTTGGAAATTATCTTTGTGACCTATTTATACTCAGATCCTCTTGAAAATTATCTTTTTGACCTACTTATGCTCTGAGATCCCTTCAAAAAGTCTCTTTTTGATCTAGTTATGCTAACAGATCTCTTTGCAAATTGTCTTTTTTACCTATTTATACTCCAAGATCCCTTTGATCTATTTATACTCCTAAAAACTCCTTTTTACCCATTCACAATCAGAGTTATATTTATAAAAGTATTTTTATAATCCATGGTCTCTTGAAAAATGTCCTCTTAAATGGTTCATGTTCAATGATTCTCTTAAAAATATGATCTTATCCATTTATACTCTTGAGTTCTCTGTTTCTCATTTCATTTTTACCTTAGAAATGTAAGAAAGTTGCCAGCAACTTTGGTTTGGCCAATGGTTTTCCTAAGGCAATCCTGTTTCCTCGACCATTCTCTAGATACTCGCTTGTCAAGACATGTTACATAATATGAAATTCCCAAAACCACACTGTCTCCATCCTGTTGTTGCTAAATAGACCATCCTGCTGGGGTTAGAGGTTCATGGCAGCAGTTTGATATAACGTTGCCACTATCGTCCTTTCCCTTTTATTAGTGTTCTGTAGCAACAGCCTAGCTACTAACCATGTAGACTTTGATAAGAATATTTATCGATACTCTCCTCAAAGTCACCTATAGAATTTAGCAATAGGCTAACTTGAACCATTTAATCAATTTGGTAGAACTCTCAGATTAGTTCATACCAATCTTTTGAGATTGAAGTTATGATATGTAAGTTCAACTTAAGAATGTGTTGCTTTTGAAGTTAATTGAAATGTTGTTAAACTAGGAATTCTCTTTGTGTAGCAGATTCTATTGTGTTGATACGTTTGAAGCTTAAGCTTGACATTATGTATTAGTTTGGTTATCATGGCTGTTATTCATTCACATCTTCTCTTATGATAAGGCTAGATGAATGAAACTGAAGTTGTTCTGAATTGGATTGTTTTAATTGTGACCAGTTAGTGGTATTTACATCTAAGTTTCCTGATGCATTCTCTTATAATTCAAACACAAATGTGATGGTTAGAATTTGATTTAAAGTGAAATATTTATAAAAATCATTATTCTCTTTAAATCTTCATCCATTTTTAAATAATCCTCTTTTTCAATTGTAGTGTGTCCTAAATTCATCTTATTTTTTAGTATTCTTTCCTGCCATTGTTTATTGAAGGGCTTAATGTTGAATCCTCAAGGCATTAAATATAATGTCCATGGCTCTTTTACCTGGTCAGTTTTTCCCCCCAAAAATAAGTCATGACCCTAAATCCATATCTTTATCAGGATACGTTAATATATTCATACACATCTACAAGTCATCAGAAGAAAGTGATAGTCTACAAAATGAGATGAAAATAGCTGAAATATAATGTAATATTGATTTCTTTTATGGGATTATTACAGATCGCCTTGACAGCTTCATAATGCTAGTATCTATACATTTTTTGCATGATGATGTGACATTTCTAATATGCATTGTGCTTATTTTCTTATTTTTTTTTCATTTTTCAGCAAACCGAAGAAACCAAAGGTCCAATGGAACATTGGGACATAAAACTAGATTGCCTACTTCCTAGGGTAAGAGAATTCCTCTAGGTTTTATAACATTTACCTTTTCAAGGCTTAAAACATGCCTCAAAGCCAAATCTAACTAGCACTTTTAAACTCAGCAAATTGTTGAACAGCATTGCCAGTTGAGCCTTACAGGTACTTCCTTCGATAGTAATTATTGATAGAGATTTCATTGAACATGTCAACTACATCAAATTGTATTGTATAGTTTTTGATCCAGGCCTTCTTTTTGAAATGAAGATTTACACTACATGGAGACAATTTTTGGAGTTGGTGTCACACATCGGTTACTATAAATCCTGTGCTCTAGGATTAATAGTCTTCCTACCGGGATTTCTATACTTAGAATTCTATGAACAGTGAATACTAGATTGTGTTATTGAAACTTCTGTTTCATTTAATTCCCAACTAAGTTGAATATTTAAGGAACTTATAAGGACAGGATTGATTGTAAAGTGAAGTCTGCAGTGCTAGATTGGTGGCATTTCTATTGATATTTAAGGTTTACTATTAAGGTTTACAGTATTTTCTTCATGTTTTGCATAGATCATGCCAGCTTAGCATCACTTGGAGGGGTGGTCAGGGCTCCTACTGTGTAGGGTTGGTGACATTTATATCAGAATCTAAGTATTTTTTTATGATAATGTAATATGATATGCAAGAATTCACCATTTGACTCTGACAGCGTCCCTCTTGTTTATGATGATATGATATATTATGCAAGATTTTACCATTTCTTGTTTATGATGATGTAACAGGATATTTTTGTGTGTGTTTTGTTTAGATCATCATTCCAGCTGAGGGTGACACGACCGGTCAACTTGACCGGCCGGACGGGCTGCAGATCCAGCTCTCCAGGATGACCATGACAAACTGCAGAACCGAAGAGAAAACCAGCAGAGAGGAACTCGACAAGACCATGGAACTCTACCGCAAAGGTTGGCTCTTCAGGAGCAAAGAATTCCCTAAGGAAGAGCCCAGCCTCAAGGTGCTACCGAAAACTTTCTCCAACCACACTTATAAACAGGATAATCCCTATCTAGATAAGCGTATAGGTAACGCGATACGGACTCTCGACGGGCAGGGGACAGTGGTTCCCCCTGCTGGAGAAGCGAATCAAACTGGTGGAGAATCCACCTACCATAGGTTATCCACGAATAGTCTTAAACGTGACGCTAGCAAGGATGTGTGGTGTATCCAAATAGATCAGTTCTGGATGGAGTTTGTGGGCGTGCCCAGTTCAAAAGGACGACCGGTGCCCTTCATGGAATCCTTTCCGGTATCGGTGTGGATCTCACGACCGCTTCTTGCACAGTCATTGGCTGCATCTAGTCAAAACAATCTTGCAGCAAAGGATGACCCCGCCTCAAGGGCCAAGGACCAACTTAGTGGTAGTAGTGAAAAACTCAATGCAAAGCATCGTAGAAAACTTCTGAAGGATTATTACAAATCAGAGGATGATCCCGAAATGGACGAGGTTGCCGAAGAAGCGACCGAAGGGAGTCGTCAGAGTTCGCCGCAAAAGAAGCGGCAACCGGAAATCGTAGTAAGTAGCACAGACAATGACGAGGACCGGACAGACCAGTTAGGAGATTGTCATTTATTAGTACATATAGGTGGGCGAGCTTGTATTCAGCTCAACCACTACCAATATCTATTTTTAATGAGATTATCGGAATCTGTGACAACGTTTATGACGAATATGGAGGAGGACACTAAGATCATCACCAAACTGCCTCCGGTGGTGAAGAAGTACTGTCTGGCGGTGGTTTTACCGGAGATTGAGTTAGCGCTTGTGTGTCCCCCGCTTGAAGAGATGCAGTCTTCGCTTTCACAAGAGGGGATCAGTCAGACGGCGATCTCCGAGACCTCCATGGACGGGATCGCGGACATCTCACCGGATCAGGATGAACTTGCAGGTAACCTCCTCTTAGGGGTCAAGGGTCTTGAGAATGCCGACTCGGCTATAGGTAGGTGTAGGAGTAGCAGAATGAGCATGGCATGCTTTGGATTGATGCTTCTTTTTGGCAACTTTTTAACAGGTTTTGACATCTGGATCAAAAACGTGACTAGACATATAGGCAAATGTCTTGCTGTGTTTATTATTGTTTATGTTAGTTTTATCTATCATTTTGATATTTTTTAAATATAACTTTAATTTATGTTCAAAGTTGTCAGACCATGTTTGCACTCAAGATGAAAATGAAATAATATTCCCTCTTGGTAACTTAAAACAGATAATGGGCAAAAACTTTCATTTTGTATCAAAATGCCATTTTGTTCCAGGGTGCCTTGTATATGAGATTTCAACCCATTCGTGCTTCCATTGGCCAAAAGAGGCCTGACAGTGTTGATGAAATCGTTTGGTCACAACCATGTTTGTGAAAATATTTGAAGGCCAAATGTTAATCAGAAAAATACCAGCAAGTTTTCTTCATATCATTTCTAAAAACAAATTATGACTTAATTCCCAAAAGTATCATTGTCCAGATGTCAATTTCTAAAGAAACTCTAAGTATGCATGGATTAACTATGAGTCAGGTTAGTGTTGGGACGATCATCGATTATAATCGATAATCAATCGTTTACCTCTATGATAATGATTAATCGATTACGAAACTGGCAATCGATAATAATCGGAAAAGGTGACACCTGGTGGCAAAATATAGAACTAAATGACAGACAAGTTGTCAGCTTTCTAGCTAATAGTATGAAACTAAGCTCCAAAAACACTTCAAAAGGAAGTTAAGGTAGGTGCTAATAGCAAGTAATTGTCATAGACACTCACTCATTATTAGGCTCTAGACCTCTAGTACCCAATTACTGCAAAAGTGCCATAAACTGATTATGATCGATAATCGATCGGTTGGCTGTAACTGATTATCGATCATGAATATACCTGTGTGTAAGTATCTTCGTTTTTGGTAAGAATAGAGAAAATCTACTTGTTATGTCTATATATTTCATGTTTTGTATGAATAATTACATTTCTATCTCATCAAGGCATGAAATGACTTGATTCTTCAACAATTTGGTGCATGATTTTCTGATTATCATGAAATACAGAATAGTTTTACAGCAGGCACATTTACAAAGTTTTCATAGTTTCTGACAATTTGAATAGTTGATTTTTGATGATTAGTAAACTTAATTATATGAATTTTGAATATACTAGTAATTTATTACCATGATAAAGGACTAATAATTTGAGAAATACACAAAGAACTAAATACTGATTTGCATTTTGAATTACATTTGGCACATTATTGTGCCATTCCAGAAACAGTAATTACCTAAATATGTTTCTTCTGTTCTTCAAGTAATTTAATGACCTTATATAATGTGTTTTCTGTCTAATGTATCATTGGTAATGACCTATATATGTAGATATGTGCTGTTCTAGGAATAATAATTACACATTTTTGGTGCCATTCTAGGAACATGCAATGATCTAACTGCAGTGCCAACGTCTAACAACCACCTGGAGGTGGCGAGCGTCTCCAAGTCGCACAGCGATACGGAGATCAACACCCTCGATCCTCTAGGTGGCAGTCAGATGAGCCTCATGTCCAACGGTCAGATGTCCATGTCGTACCACAAAAGTCCTGGCCCCTCGCCCCAGCACCACTCTCCGGCCGCCTCTAGTCACAGTCCGCTCGGGACCTCCCCGCGGCATCGGCGCACCGGCTCCGAGCTCAGCCTCACGGACTCGCTCACACGCGGCGAAGGGAAACGAGAACTCAAACAATCACTCAACAGTGCCTTCTCCAAAGGCCTCGGGAAGCTGGGCAACTGGACAGACAAGATGGCGCGGAATATCCGCCGTGACGATGATGACGAGGATGAGACGATGTCCATCAAGAGCAGCATGTCGTCGGACGATGAAGATTTCGTCGTGATGGGTCTGCAGAATTTGACGGAAGCCCAGGAAATGCCCGCTTTCCAGAGGAAAGGCAGTTTTTCCGAGACTGGGTCGCTGACGGATGCAAGTGACACCAAAGATCCCGAATCGTCAAGCCTTAATACTCTGAGTAGTGACAGACCCAGAGATTTAGTAAGTTCTTCATACACCAGTAAGAGAGAGGGATGGTGGGGTCTATAGTCCTAGCCAGGATTTAGAAACTTTGTGCCCAAAATTCAATTATATGTTTGAAAATGACATTTTAAAGAATTACTATCAAAAGAATTGGGTGTCCTGAGGGTTGACTTTTGTTAGTATATCCTATCATACTGTTAGTCTTGTATACACAGATGTTTACCTAAATTAGCATGTATGTAGAAACTTCCATTTTACTGCTACTCTGGGAACACCTTAGCAATCTAGATATAGTAGGACTGTCACTGTTATTGCTCAATCACTAAGTTCTACACAGGATACAAAAAATTAAATCAGCTTATATATATATATATATATATATATATATATATATATATATATATATATATGTGTGTGTGTGTGTATGTCAGTATACCATAAATGCTTGGAAATTTATACCATCCTTGGAATTTGGGCCACTATAATTGTTTGGCAATTTCTTTTTTGGTAAATTAGGGGCACCCTCGATCTATCACGGAACGCCATTTCACAAGATATGGACCAAGCTGTTTATCTTGGTGAAAACATGTTCCACCCTCAACCCATAAAAATCGCTATTAATAAAAAAGTGACCCAAATTACTGAGTATTTATGGTATGTAGAATTCTCACACAGAATCGAAATTGGTTGTATTTTTGCTACTCTGATGAAATTCCTAGTGTAAATAGTTAATGTAGAATTCTCACATGTAGCAATGTCATCCCTTACTCTGTCTTCCCACTTTCAGGTTTCTATCACATCTTTCAAGCTGCTCAACACTCAAGCAATAATCGAGTCCGTCGGTCCCGACCTCGTGCTGAGGGCGTCCGTAGATCACTTGGCATCTGTCGCCAGGGGCAACCTGCACCTTGACGACTTTCAGAGCAAATTTGCCGCAGGTGAACTAGATGATGCGTTAGCTAATGCTCCGAATGGTGAATATGCCTGCTCTTGCTTCCTTTTCTTTCCTGCTGCCACTAGTAGTAACCTGGGGAGGGAAGTGAAAAATACGCTAAACGTATAGAGTAGTAATTGGGATTTTATCATGAGTAGACATAGAAAGATTAGAAATAGATTTATTTTTTTTCAAATTTTGATTTAGACTTATAACTTATAGAGTTGTTATATACATGAATCAGGATTTTTTCATGAGAGGAATATCCAGTAGACATAGAAATATTAGAAATAGAAAAATATATATTGTGAATTTATTTCATTCTGAATTTTAATTTACTCTAGGTCGTAGGACATCCAGTAGACATAAAAGATATAGAAATGGTCATTATTTTTAATCCAACTAGGGGGAATTTACAGTAGATATGGAAAGTATGGAAAAGTTAACAATTGTTATGATTGGAATCTAATTGTGAGAGGAATATCCAGTAGATATGGAAAGATTTATTTTAATTGTGACTAAATTAATAGAAAGGGGAGGGGAAAAAGACAATAGAAAAATAAAGATATAACATTTTATTCCAAATCATTACTAGATCATTAAATCATGGGGAGGGCAAATCTATCAGGTAAACAATAAAAACAAGAAAAACATTTTATTGTAAAATTTTAGCTTATTATACAATTATGGGGAAGGGAATATGATTATGAATATGATTTATTGATAATTCTGAATAAGATATCATATTCTGATAGATTTACTTCTGATTTGATGTAAACATTATGTATTTAAATGTATATCATCATATCAATATCATGCATTTTGATGTGACCAAGTGTAGGATTGCATATCATAATTTATATATATATATATATATATATATATATATATATATATATATATATATATATATATATATATATATATATATATATATTAGTTTATCGTTTTATACAGGTGAAGTGTTATGTTTCATTTTCCCCTGAGAAGGGTGTGGGATATTCAGGAGACTTTCCCATGGGTCAGGTTTGACTTTAAGACCAAAAAATAATATTCAGCTCCCACTGCAGGAGGGTGGGTTATTAAGTGGGTCGATCCTGGCAGTTCTAACACCACCTATTGCTAATACCAGTTACTACCACCACTACTCCTAGTAGTCCTGACTCACTCAGCTCATGGTTGGTTTGCAGCAAGTAGAGAACTAGACATGTGTGCCCGTCGGTCACTCCACTGTTTTCCTCATACAGCATGCCGTATTTATTGTGTGTTGAGAATGACTAGATCCTCCTCTTCATCCTAATCCTCCTCAGCCTAGTAGTAGTATTGTGCCAAGTTTTGCATGCCCTGCCCCACCCACTTTGTTACTGCTACCACAACTACTGGGCTCACCCAGTAAAACATATCTCATTGCGTAAATGAATCTATTCTGTTAGTCTTGTCTCCCATTTGGAAACTCAAAGGTGTACAGCTTTGATTGTATTGAAATTCACATATGAAGGTCAATTTCTGTATTTGACCACTGACAGTATGAATATCATGATAATATAATATACTATGATATAAGATTCCATTTAAAACAATTTTCGCAATAATTGTGCCAGGTTTTGAGAAATGATTATATGTTAATTTCGGCCATAGTTCTAGAGTCCAGAGTGTTTGCCAATTTCTAAATTTAGCATAACTCTAGAGTCTGAATTTTGTTATTGTAGTCATTTTTTGAGACAAAATAATTGAGACTTGATATTAAGACTTGGTTAATAGGAGACATTCTGCGCTATGCATGAACGTGTGTTATTATAGAGTAAGCATTCACTCTTATACTGGGCCTTAGTACAAGTCATAATACACATCTAAATCTTACCAGTAAGGATTTTAAAGCCTTAATTGTAGTGCTAAGATATTTTCTTTGATTAATCCTCCTTCACTTGACCTTAAAGGGCAAATGCACCATCATGATGATTTAGGTTCAAAATGTGCCTATACGTGTCACCTTTCAAATAAGACCACCCGCAAGTCTGTCCTCCTCAGCACTCCTCAGATATGGCTTATTAAAGTTAGTAAAAAACTGGCTTCAGTCTGGGCATAGAGGCTGACATTACAGGCCAGGGCACAAATATAAGCTAAATTTTGATTGGTCGAGAGATATCAGTGGCAGTCACTTCCAGCCACTGATATCTCTCAACCAATCAGAAGCATGATTGGCAGTCACCTCCTGCCACTGATTGTGCTTAATTGTGCTTAATTGGCCTGCAATGTCAGCCTCTATGCCCAGGCGCAGGCCAGTTTTTTACTAACTTTCATTAGCCATATCTGAGGAGTGCTGAGGAGGACAGACTTGCGGGTGGTCTTATTTGAAAGGTGACACATATAGGCACATTTTGAACCTAAATCATCATGATGGTGCATTTGCCCTTTAAGTACAGTTAGACAGAAGTTATACATACCTCGGTCACCCTTATCTTGAGGTGCACATTCTAGAGAAGGTTTTTATCTTCTTTCCAGACCTTATTTAAAGGCCAATTAAGATTGCCACGAGCTATATATGATATCAGACCCAACAAACCGCATTAGCAAGCTAGATGTAATAGCTGTACTCAGTTTAACCCTTATGTCGCTGGTGGCTAATTTGGCTAATGCAAAATGATCCAAAAATAATTAATGTCTGAATCCCTGACACATGGGTACTCATCTGAGAGTACTCAGCAAGAGCTATCCAATATGAATACCAACATGAGAAAGTTAAATGGTTTTCAAAAAAATCTTTATGTCCTTGTGCTTTGGATGAAAGTAGCCTTAGCATTGCAAGGGTTAATCTATTTGCTAGATGAAATATTAGTCCCCTTTTAAAGGCCAATTATGAATTCCTCTTGCTAGATATGAAACCTCATTTTAAGGATAATTACACTAGTATTATGTAAAATTAATCCTCAGATAAAGGCCAACCTAACCAGCTACTGCTATAATATTAACCCCTTAATGAGTGTTCAATTAAACAGTTGTACTAACCTTTTCATGACCAGATAGCTCATGGGATTTAGATTTGACAATATCTTGAAAAACAATGCATTATTTCAAAATTATACTGGTTCAATCATGCCTGTCTGACAGAAGTGGTCTAGATCTATGCAACTTTCCAAAATAACTTCAGAATAAATCAATGAAATATCGGAGGGAGAGTAGTGGGATGGGTTTTGATCAACATATCTCCTTCAAACATTTTCCAAAAAAAGAAAATGCTTTGACTGAAAGATTTTCCCATGCTTGTCAAGACCTTATTTGGTGATACAGGCAAGAATGCATAACAATTAAAAATTAAACTTCAAAAAAAAGTTAAAAAGAAAAAAATGCATAACAAGGACAGTTGTCTCTGGGAAATGAAATCAAAGCTTTTATTCAAAATTGCATTGAAATTTTGGGTTTCAAGTGCATGAATAAGTTATTCAGTTACTAATAAAGTAACAAATTACTACTAAGTACGAGTAGTAAATTCTAACCAGTTACTAATCTCCTAAGCAAGGCAGGCAATAGCTCATAGCATATAGAGTTTGTTCAATTTTGACGAAAAGTACTGATGAGTTTTTTTTCTGTATTTTTATCATGAAACGGAATTGTCACATTTGGTGCATTCTGAAGAGATCACTCTTTATGCTAGATGATTGACTTGAAGTATTTCAGAGTGAGCCAACAAAGTATAATGACATAATTTGATATTTGATATTGTGCCCTTCCCGTCAAACTTATAGTTGTAACGAAACATCTCTATATAGCTGAGGGATGTTCTTAACAATAGGGATTTTTTTTCTTTTAACAAACAGGAATTGCCAATTCTCACAAGAGAGTAAATTGTAATAATCAGAAGTATACAAATTTTCAATTGCATTTTGTGAATTTATCTCAGTATTGTTGACCTTGATTTTGGTGGTTTAGTGAATAAACAAAGTATTTAAATAATCTTATAACAAATGTAATTTTTTTCTCAGAATTTTTCTACAATTTCCATATATTAGATAAAACATGTATCACCAAATTCTTGCTTTTGTGAATGTATTTTATCAAATGATTTTAGATAAAAAGAATATTATGTATTGCTCTTGTGAAAGTGTATATCCAGAATTTATTCTATCAAACAATTTTAGATAAAATCAAAGAATATTATGCATTTTTTCTCCAGCTACAAAGTTCACGGATGAGAAGGCACCTCCCGTGGAGACCCCTCCTTTTAGGGTGCGCATGAATCTGGGTCCGGCGGCGGAGAGTCTGGCGCCGACGGCCGGAGAGCGAGGATACCTGCACGTGAAAGCCGCAGACTTTCAGCTCAACCTCCTGATGAGCAGCGTGGCTAACATGATGGACCTTATCGAAGACGAGGTCATTCCTCCCGCCATGCCCATGTTCATAGAGGTCTCCAAGGCTGGCATCGGACTCAAGGTGAGTGCTCAAGCTGATCTTTAAGGCTTTTCTTTTTGACAAGGTCATTCCTCCCGCCATGCCCATGTTCATAGAGGTCTCCAAGGCTGGCATCGGACTCAAGGTGAGTGCTCAAGCTGATCTTTAAGGCCTTTTCTTTTTGACAAGGTCATTCCGCCAGCCATGCCCATGTTCATAGAGGTCTCCAAGGCTGGCATCGGACTCAAGGTGAGTGCTCAAGCTGATCTTTCAGGCTATTATTTTTATTTATTTATTTTTTGTTATGGTTTGCAAAAATTGTTCTTGTGTGTCCTCTTTTTATCTTCATTTTGAGCTATGTACAATTCAAATACTGTACTTTGTGCAGTCCACTTTTGTTAAACTGCTCACCATTATTTGGACATTACATATACTAATTTCATGCAACACACTAAGATGATAGCTTGTCATTCAAAACCACTACACAATAATTTAACTGATCATCAAAGGCAGCCCCCTGCTTCCCACTTTACTTCATAGATGCAAAATTAACACGGTATACAGTAACTGTATCAGACATCAACACCTGTTCATCAATGATGGGATTGTTATATTCCTTTGGAAATATTGCATGATGAAGAGGATATATTGAAATATTGAATGGCAAAGATTGTGCTCTGTTCTGTGAAGTGCATTTTTCATTCCTAGTCGTCCACTTTGTGTCTTTCCAGGATGATCGACCACCGACCAACCTGACCTCTCCCGGGGCCGTGCCTCTGGACCTCAGTCTAGGAACCCTCATCATCAAGCGCACATCAGACGGCATCTATAATATCACTGGTAGGTACTTAGGAAAATATCCCCATTAACCCTTACAATGCTAAGGCTATTTTTGTCTAAAGCTCAGGGAAGCTGGATAGCTCTTGCTGAGCACTCTCAGATGAGTCTTTTGTCTTTTGTATGAGGCCCTCTGCTATACTCAGGGGTGTCCAACTGTCACAATAGCGTGTGACAGAGGCCTCAAAAGGTGCACCAAGACAAACCCCTTAATCACTGTTTAACCAAGGATGTTTTCGAGAAGCATGACCAAATGATTCTGTTAAATGTTTCACTTGCATTTTCAAGTATAGATTGTACTTAAAAACTTGTGAACTCCATTTATGGATACCATCTTTTGATTGATATAGGTCTTCATTATTGCTACAAAGCTGATATGGTAGTGTGACCTGGTGATCATGTTCAAACTGATTTTTTCGCACATGTACACCATTAATTACTTTAAGAATAACTGTGCTCCAAGATAACTTGAAAACTTGGATACCACTGATACTACAGGTGATGATGACACATAGGCAAGACTAAGAATTTTCAATCCTTTGTGTTATAACATTTATGATAAGATGTTCTATTCTTTTTACCTTTCAGGAGACACAAATAACAGAAAAGCCAAGCCGAGTCCTCAAGTAGAGGTTGTACATAAGAAAGAGAAGCGGGAGAAATCCCCAAGCAGCCATAATAATACTCCCACCCACCGGGCGGTGTCTCCGATAAGCTCATCTGGACGCTCGTGGGAGTCTATGGAGAGGGAGAACGAGAACTTTAAAGAGCAGCTTGCCGAGGCTCTGGCCAGACTCAGGGGTTACGAAGAGCTTATGAAACATTCCACCGATAGTTCGCTACTCATGCTCCAGGGGGAGAATGACAAGTTAAAGAAACAGCTCCATATAAGCACACGGGAGCTGCGAAAAGAGAACGAAAAACTCGGAGAGCAGCTCCAAAAGCTTGGAACGCTCGACATTTCTAATGGTGTCGAGGTTCTGGAGCGAGAGAATCGTAAGTTGAAGGAGAAGCTGCGGGATTTCGAGTACATGGAGCGGGAGAGTGCTGAGATGATGGATCAGCTCGCGATTCAGCATGACGAGATTCTGGGGCTCAAGCAGGAGAAGGCCTCGCTACTCGCTACGCTGCAGCTTATGCAGGATGAACTCACGACCTCCGAACAGATGAGGCGAAAACCTGAATCAAAAACACCCGTCTCACACTACTAGGCTAATGGTCTCACACTATTAGAATAAAAAAAATTGTAGTCCTCTCAACCTCTTAACAATTGCGGCGAAAACCAGAAAACTCCTGTCTCACACTACTAGAATAATCGAAAACTCCTGTCACACGCTACTGAAATAATTGAGAACTTCTGTCACACACACTATTAGAAAAAAACCCAGCTTATGCAGGATGAACTCACAATCTCCGAACAGATGAGGCGAAAACCAGAACCAAAAACGCCCATCTCACACTACTAGACTAATGGTCTCACACTATTAGAATAAAAAAAAATTGTAGTCCTCTCAACCTTTGAACAATTGCGGCGAAAACCAGAAAACTCCTGTCTCACACTACTAGAATAATTGAAAACTCCTGCCACACAATACTAGAACTTCAACTCCTGTCTATTAGAATAAAACAATTTAAATTTTGATGTCCTGCAATTTCTGTAGCTCATGCAGGACAAACTCACAATTTCAGAACAAATGAGACGAAAACCAGAATAAATAACTCCTGTCACACACTACTAGAATTTCAGCTTCTTTCACATACTATTAGAATAAAATAATTTTATTTTTGGTGTCCTTCAGTTTTCTGATGCTCATGCAGTATGAACACACAATTTCAGAACGAATGAGAAGAAAACTGAAATCAAATCTTCCATCTTACACATAAGATGAAATAACAATATTATGTGAAAATCAGAATCAAAAATCCAAAAACTCCTGTTTCACAATCAAAAACTCCTGGTTTGAAAACTTCACCAGAATGAAACAAGGATATTCTGTGCTGTGAAATTTTCGATCTCGGGATAGGTAATAACCTGGGAGTAGTAGACAGGGAGTGGGCACTGAGAATGCATCATCAAATTTCGCTGCCTCCCACTATGACTCATAGATAACCTGTGTACCCTGCCTGCTGACCCCATCTCCTTGGCAACCTATCTGACCTAGATAGGATGACATCTCAGTGAGTGGCCTCAACCTCAACTTCAACCTGCTGTAATTCGGGAACCGCTCGGGTTACAGCAATAAAATTTAGATATTCTGAAAGCTGAGATTCTAAGGATTACAAACATACCATATTTTTATTTTATGATAATAAGGAAGTGTGCGGCGATCGAAAACGCTCCGACGAAACAATGAGACCAGAGAAATACATACTCGTTCAAGTACAGGAAGCCAGCCAGCCTCTTTCTGAAAAAGATCACGTGACCAATACTTCCCCAGGCTACAGCGCGTAACCCGAAGCGCACATACCCTAGGTACTAGCATGCTGTGCCTATGGCTTTGCGGATCAAGGGGATGTATTTCTCTGGTAATATCAGACTATAAATTGGAAAGAAGTTGCTGCAGACCTGGTCTCTTGCTACCAGAAATTACAATTATAGCATACAGGGTCTTATCTGTCTGATTGACCTAAGATTGGTACACTAAAATGTCTGCTAAGGATGTATGCTCCCAGGGAGAATAAAACGTAAACAGAATGAACAGGCCTGCTAGGGAATATATATAAAGGGTTATGTGAACATAGTAAACAGTGCAACAAGACTATGTATATCCAATATTCAAGGCGACTGGCCTGTATCACTGGTAGTGGACCTATACTTATGAATAATGGACAATCCATGCCATGAATATTGGGGAGATATTGGGAGACATACAAGATGTAAGATATGGGAGCTTATTTTTCAATCTTTACCCTTTTAGCCAATTAAAGACATGGATTTGATGCATGACTTGCATATGAAACTTAAAGCAGCCAGTTTTTGCCAGAATGTGAACAAGGATTGGTTGCTTATAAATATGCAATCAAACATGATGATGATCAGATCACCATACAGCAGTCATCATTTAAGGAAATCAAAGGTTTACTATGTCTTTGTAATTAATTGTTGTTGTTATTGTTGTTGTACAGAAAGGCTCTATGAGTGTACTACTGTTCAGGGTCACGTAGAGTGACTTTGGATTAACTTAGCCTTATTTGTGGGTGTATAGGGGTGCTATATATAATATGGTGTAAATATATACAAAATACTAGTAGGTAACTGTGGTACAGAAAATTGAGGGGGTGAGGAAGCTCAAATTATCTTTTTATGCTCAGAGCTTGAAGTGTGAAGTGCGGCTTGGATGCTCTGATATTGATGAAAATAATTTCAGAATGATAAGTAGAATAATAAATTGGTTAGCTTAATAGCTGAAGGAAATATGTAAGTTGGGTTCAGATTTATGTACCACCTTTCAAGTATATTTCAAAACATCTATTTCATCAGAAATAATAATTGGCTTATGTTTAGCCCCTTGCATGAGACTCCGGGTGCTGTCATTTCAATTTCATAAGAGTCATCTACATTTGAAATGTCTCTGTATTTGGCCATGACTTAAATCATTGCATTTATAAATACATTTTTAAGTTAATATTCATCATTGATATGGTTTATCTGTGACAATGAATCTGGCCTATTAAGGGATAAAGGATAAATTTAGTTCCAGCCTAATTGAACTTTTGTAATGTTGAACTATTGCCATTTTGATTTGCACCTTGGTTTTGCAAGCTAGAGACAATCATGCTCAAAGAAAGAAATAGATGCTTTTGCATTCATTTAATATATATTTTGAGAATAAACTTTATGACTTAATTATGAATTAAAGTTGTTTAAGTATACAGTTTACCTTTTTCCTTCTCTGGAGGGATCAATCACCTTATTGGTGGTATCCTTAATGTTACCTCAAAATAACTTCAATGCTGTTTATATTATATACTGTATGCAGCTTTAATTTTGAGTGGTAAAACTTTCGCTTTACAGCCCTGATTGAGCGTACTTGTGCTATTTTGAATTTGCGCATTCAAGCACTCAAACTAAACCATATATGTATTTGATATTTATTTGAAGGATGTTATTTTGGCGCTATTATGGGGAGTGCGAAAATAGCGAAAATTAAATGCCTTAAAACATACCAGTTATACAGTAAAGGCATTTATCATGCAACACAACATGTCACAGAGGCTTGTTTAAATGCCAGGTTTACAGTGGAGAAAGGATAGGCTTGCTTAACAAAATGGCAGAGATGTCACAAAAAAAGAAAAAACTTTTTTGAATTCTAATCACTTTGACAAATCAAATTTTTGATGACTGTGATATTATAATTCTTTTGTATCTTTTTTCCTTATTTGTTGTATCCAACCTGAATTTGTTATTTTGTTGTGATGGAAGGCTGTAATATCTTGAATAATTGGATAAAGATAGACTCATTTGTCCTTCTGATCACCTATTCATGAGGATACGCAATTATATGTTTTGCCAATTAAGATAAGATTTTAATTAGGTTGGTAGGGTTTGGTTTTGAATTCTTTTTTTTAATAGATTTTTATTTTTATTTTTCCAATCACTAGTCAGAAAAAAAAATCATGTTCCTTAAAAGTGTTTCCTGTCCAAGTGTTTCATCTATTCCTTGATAACACTGCTGCTCTAGCTTGATATCTTGACAGGATGGTGTTGAAATAACTATTAATCATGTCAATCTACAGAAAATTCAAGAAATGTTCAATGGAAATTTAGTTCCATTTGTTATCTTTAATAATGAAAAACTAATCTTTGAATAACATCCATTTTAATATGACAAAATATTCATTTCCTGTGTTTAAGATAAACTGAACACCAAAATCCGCTCCCCGCTTATGCATGACAGGGATATGTTTAATGAGATGTTGTAAACACTAAGAATATCCATTTAACCCTTATGCTGCTAGTGGCTAATTTGGTCAATACAAAATGATGCGAAAAACCTGAAAAATGACTGAAAACCAGGCAAGTGGGCACTCATCTGTGAGTACTCCACCAGAGCTATCTAATGAATACCAAGATGACAGGGTTTAAATGGTTTTCAAAAATTTACGGAAGTAGCTCCATCATTTGAAGGATTAAAGAAGTAACTGATGATCATGATTCAGCTAAAAGTAGGCAGGCTTTCTAAGCCCCTGTGAGGGTGAAATGTATATAGACATTGATTACAGTTATGACACAAAATATGGCCATAAGACAGTTGAAGGAAAGCAACTAGTCTATTGGTGTACCTATTGTTCACAAAAAAGCAATTACCTATATTGCCAAAATGCTGTATAAAAATGTTCTGTAGAAATGAATAAAATGAATACAGAGTGTACAGATTTACGCCGGTTATGCAAATGTTATAAACGAGAGATCTATGATTGTTGTTGTACACATTTTTTATGCATATATTATTATAATCTGTCCTATATCTTATTAATGTTTAGAACATTATTTTCACTCTGGCCCATGTTAATGTTGATCTCTGTGGTTTCTAATAGTGTTATATCTGCATAGCTTCTTTTGGCCATTTCTATCAACTGTACATCCCACACCATACTAATGAACCCATGGGGCAAGCTGGATGTCAAAAATACACTCTAAGATCTAAGATCAACTTGATATACCCATATCACGAAAAGTACTTCTCAATTTAATCCTTAGCATCACCATATCAGTGGAACCTTAGTACACAAACCCACATACTCACAACACATATTCAGAGTTTGAAGAACATGATTAGTATATGTCATGTTTGTAAAACATGATTATGTAAAAACTCTGATAAAACTAGAAAATTATTTCAGATTTTACAATGTTTGTCCCGGTTTGTCTAACTAATTCTGGATGTTATTTATTTCATTGATACAATTTCTGGTCAAAATATCATTGTCATGCCTTTGTGAGAAGTATATACATATGTATTGTTCTCTGTCAACCGAGTTATAATGAATTGTCATAGGTTTAGTTTTTACATTCATAATGTTCAAGCTATAAAAATACTTGCAGAGATGGGAGAATTGATGACTGACATAATTTCTACTTAATAATTTTCCCATCATGCGATGACTATAGAATTTTATGATGTGTTTACTCAAATACTTGTTACTATAATGTTGGACCCTGTTACTGCTGTTGTATGTCCACCCTATATCAAACGTTACATTAACCCTTATGCTGCTGGTGGCTAATTTGGCCAATACAAAATGATGCAAAAAAACTGGAAAATGACTGAAACACTGGCACATGGGTACTCATCTGAGAATACTCGGCAAGAGCTATCCAATGAATACCAACATGACAGGGTTTAGATGGTTTACAAAAATCTTTGCATCCTTTTGCTTTGGATGAAAATCGCCTTAGCATTGGAAGGGTTAAACCGTTCACATCTGAAGTGTGCATATGTTCTAACACATATGAAAATAGCTTGATATTAGAAAAGTACCTTGAGAAGTACATGTATTTGACTGAAATCTGTTGTTCTCTTCGGATTTAACAATCCCTCATAAACTATTTTTCAAATATTACTCTACTTGATGAACTAGTTTCAAAGCTGTCAGACCATATGTGCAACTCAGTTACAAATGGGTTAAATTTGACTCCTTGGTGTCTTAAATGTCAACTTCGTTTGAATTTGAATAATCATACACTGGCCCCTCTATCGTTGCCAAAAGACTGTGTAAGTGTCTAGAGACTTCAAGAAAATCTTGATATCTGTTCTACCATTGTGCATTAATTATAACAGGCTAGTTTTGCTGTTCATTATATAATATAATTTTGTCAATTTTTTTCTCAAAAGAAATGGCAAGACTTGGAATAACAGATGGCGCCCTTCAAGGGCCAGAGATAACCTTAAAGCTCAGCCTCTCTACATGTGTGTAGTATACACTAGGGTTTCTCTGTTGGGGCTGAGAGGGGTATGGCGAGAGATAACCATATAGCTCTGCCTCTCTCCATGTGTGTGTAGTATCCATAAGAGTTTCTCCACTGGGGCTGAGAAGCCTATAAAGCTGTATTTCCACTTCTCAGTGTGTAATATACACTAGAGTTTCTCTGTTGGACTATGAGGCACATGGCGAGAATTTCCCATAAAGCTCTGCCCCTCTCTATGTGTGTAGTATCCATAAGCGTTTCTCCACTGGGGCTGAAAGGCGTGGAGCCAGAGTAGCTCAGTTGGTTAGGTGTCGGATTGGTAATCAGAGGGTCGCTGGTTCGAATCCCGGCCGCCTCGGGCACTTTGGTCTGTTCTTGGGCAACATAGTTTATCCCATATTGCTTCAGTCTACCCAGCTGTATAATGGGTACCTAGCATAAATAAGGCAGTGCTTAGAGTGTGTGCGCTATATGCTGCCAGTTGCTCTGGAATATCCCCTGGGGGATTGAAATGGTTTCCGTGTGTACAGTGCCTGCTAGGGGAGGAAGGTCGTGTGAGCACTTCGGTGGATACAAGACTCTAAACCGAATACCTTTACCTTTATAAAGCTATGTACCAGTATTTCCCTTTCTCAGTGTGCAATATACACTAGGAGTTTCTCTGTTGGGGCTGAGAGGGGCATGGTGGCCAGAGATTCCCATAAAGCTGTGCCCTTCTCTATGTGTGTAGTATCCACATGAGTTTCTCCACTGGGTCTGAAAGGCGCAGAGCCAGAGATGCTTGTAAAGCTATGTATTCCCCTTTCTCAGTGTGTAGTACCATGAATGTCGATTCTCTATTTATCTAAGGTAGTACCCATTGGAGTTTCTCCGCTGGGCCTGAGAGGGCCAGCGAGGCTTATATGTAACTACAGAAGGGGGTGCTGCTGCGGTTGGATGGAGCAGTGCATAGGTGTTATTTGCATGTTATGTCTATTGTAGGACTGGTGGTTGGAGGCCATCAGATTTAGCATGTATATTTTAAATTACTATGTTGAAGTGATATCAACAGAGACATAAGAAATAAACTGCTTAGTCAAACATTTTCTACAACGTTGTCAGTGTGTTTATTTCAGGGAGGTGATTCAGACTGGGAAATTATTTTTTCAATAATGAAGTTGCATAGAACAATTGAAAATGGGGGTGGGGGATAGTGAGTAAAGAAGGGCCATTGCCAATACAGAGGGGTTCAAGGATGCCAACACCCCTCTTCTTTAACAATTCAAAATGTTGATTTTCTTTCAGAGCATTAGCGCTTCTCTTTGGTTTAACACAAAAACTGTGAGGTAGATCTACTTAACCCTTATGCCGCCGTGGCTAATTTGGCCAATACAAAAAATGATGCAAAGAAAACACTGAAAAAATACTGAAACCCTGGCACATGACCGCTCAACTAAAAGTACTCATTGAGAACTATTCAATGAATACCAACATGACAGGGTTTAGATAGCCTTAGCATTGGAAGTGTTAAGTTGAAACGAACCCCCATCCTTCATACAGAACGAAACACCGACGCAGACATTCGGGATCCGACTTTGCTTGGTTTTTACCGCCTACCATGGATTATTGGGTATTAGGGATGGAGGGTGGGGTGTCCAAGACCTTTTCCTAGTTATCTTGTCCATGTTCAAAGCTCTGCGCTTTCTCAAAGTAAAAATGGTGCTTAAATGAAAAATTTCATTTCAAAACGGTCGATTTGATTGAATATATGTTCCTGGGAGGCAAATTCGCTGGTCAAACATTTCTTTAAATTCGCTAGCAACCATCATATCATTATTGGTGCTTTTCAAGAAAATGTTTTTTCAATTTTCCAAGAGGTATCCAACAATTAGCGAAAAAACGGACGGTGTTGGTCCAAAATGAAAAGTAACTTATTTGGCCGTTGTTATGATTTTTTATTCAATCTATTGATTTAATTAATGCTTCCATCATAATTTCCTGAATAGCCATAGCATCGCCTCCATTGCTGGCCCAGAGCCACAAGTAACCGAGAACGTGTCCATAAAACGGCAATAAAACGGTGATAAACCAAGTCATATGTCGACTATTTTTATTGCAAGGTGTTGGTCCAGAATGAAAAGTAAGTTATTTGGCCGTTGTTATGGGTAACCCTGTGAGGCGGGAGGACTAACGTATTGCGCACTGACTATTTGCATCTCTCGCCTCTGCCTGAGGTCCCGCACTGGAAGCATGTGGTAGAGTTGCCAATCACTTGACTTGAGTGTTGAAGGCTGTGTGTCCCCAGATACTCCACTTTCCTCCACCATTTCTTATTGATTAGTCACGTTTTATCCCTAACCGTTATTACTGCTGGCAACTCATTTGTCCAATACGAAAAGATGCAAAATACCCGAAAATGACTGACACCCTAGGTAGCACATGATTACTCACCTGATAGTACCCGGGAAGAGCTACCCAATGAATACCAATTTGACAGGGTTTAGATGGGTGTCAAAAATGTTTGCGTCCTTGTACTTTGGACGAAAGTAGCCTTAGCATTGGAGATTCTAAATATTCGACTGGAAACCGGAGATTACACAACCTAGATCAAGTATTGAAACGAAACTAACTAATAGTGGTGGGAAAATTCTTAGAGAAAGAAGGATTTAAGATCCCTATCCATCTCTCCTCCCGTTCGAATGTAGCCTAGCATTAGAACATAAGAAATATTCGAAGGTTTGATTCAATTGTTTGATAAGGTCAATACCCTATAAATTGTAGCTCAAGTATAACATTTTATATCTACATACTAGTCGTGGGTGTTTGGTTTTGTCAAGTCAAACGCTAAATTAGCAAGATATATGTCTTTTTTGTTATTGTATTTGATTTATACGGGGAAGTGCGGATACGGTATCGCTTTCATCAAAACATCAAACGATTATTATGATTTTGTTTAATCACTTAGTTGTCATCATATATTATTGACTGTTTGTCGGGGCGTTATTATAGTGTTTGATAAAGGCCTGTTCATTCCATAACTATAGGGCCTCGAGCTAATTATCATCGCATAATTAGCTCTCATCACAAGCCAAACAAAAATCGAAAAAAAAGCGACTCGCGTTGAAATGCAGAATCGGGTTAAGGATTTCTGTATGAGGGCGACTGTTTTAGCCGAGAGATAAATTTACCTCATTGGTTTCAAACGAAACTTAAGAAAAGTGAAAATTCTGAGCAAGAAAAAAAAAAGAAAAAGCTAGCTTTTCAAATTAAATTATTTAGATTCCGTATATACGGAACTGAAATGTAGTGTTACTTTGATCAATGTTAAGTATTCGTTAGGAGTGCTCCTTTAAAAGTGGCCCCATATGTATATACATATATACCATATAGCGTTTATGATAAGCACCTTTTACTATGGACTGTGTTATACATAACTCCGGATTGTCCCTTTAAAAGTGGCCCCATATGTATATACACATATACCATATATCTTTTAGGGTATGTGCCTGGTTCGGTAGACTATAATTCTAATTTCTGATAAAACTTTCCAAAACTTTCCATTCCGTGTTCAACAACCAGCCAAAGTGTAGTACTGCCAATGACCTATAGATGGCACCATATGGTAGAGACAGAGCCCTCTAACACAATCGGTTGATAATAACGTGAGGCAACCGGACCACCTTAACCACTAACCTGGTCCTCAGGCTGAGTTGGATAGGCATACTATATTAAAGCCACTACTATGTAGACGGAGAGTAGGTTTGATTTCTCTATCAACTATAGGTGGCAGCACAGTTCTCAAGGGTTACGTTTTGAAAATCATCCATAGCCCTAGTGGCTCCTCCTTAATGTTAAATTGTACAGAACTAAACCTGGACTGACATTAACTTAAGAGTAGGTCATTGAGACTATAATACAGCCATTGAAAGCAGACTAGTAGGTTTGCTAAACCCCTTGATGTCTGAAAAAAAACTTGAAACCAGCGTCAAACTAGTCCAGATTTTAGTGGCTACTCTTTCCGCATTGCAAATTGTTAAAACAAACCAGCCAGGGTTTCGCACAGAAATTACTGTTTTGACGGATGTCATGATGATGAAATATCTTATTATACAGGAAGTGGTGACGTGTGTTGGGGGGGGGGGGGGGGGGGGGGAATGAGGATATAGAACCTTAGGTGAATAGACACATGGATTCGTCTCCACAGGCCAATTGTCATAGGCCCCATTACAGAACCCTGGCTACACCTATTCTCACCGAATCTAATCTCAGTGTGACGTCACTAGGAGACAAAGACCAACGTGTCGTTTACATTACAGAGAAACGTGCGCACCAACATGCGCAAAACGCACATCTTGACTAACATCCGGGCTATTAGTGTAGCCAGGCTGTTAAGCGAGATCTGCTGGTTGCGTATCCGGTGGATCGACATTCGTGGTTCGACATTCGTGTTAGAACTACATGTAGTTAATTGATATGCAAAAAATAACAGCACGGTGTTAACATCAGGGACTTCCAAAACACAGTCTATGTCTCTGGTTGCCATGTAGGTATGATAGTCCAGGGACTAGGATATGCTCCAAGACAAGTTGATAAAAAGAAAACACCTACTCTAATGTACGATGGTGCTGTTTTTGGAAAAACAGTGTATTTTTTTTTTAATTCTGTCGTTTTCCAGAAAAAACAGCGCCGTTCACACCTGCACCACGGTAGTACTGGTTACTAGGGCAAGAAATAAAAATTCCGGAATTAGATAATGAGGAAATGTTTAGTGGCTGGTGTATCTAGGCATACCATATAAATCACATATATATACGTCAGTGGTGAAGGGTATAACCGGAATCGGATAATCTTACATTACATTACAATCTAATGAGGCGTGATATTGTTTGATTGTATGAGCATGGTAAAATTATGGCTTAGTTTTTCATTCATGTAAGTAGTACTCTTGAGCCCAGATGAAGAGGGAAACAAAAGTAATACATTTTCTCTTTCTTGAGTCAATTATTCATGTTCAGTTTCCTAATTTTCCCTGTTAGATTTTCTCTTGAATTTATTAATCGTCCTGTGCACTACGTTTTTTGTTTGCCCTTCTGTTTTGTCGATTATTATTACGACCACATTTTGTATTCGTACTATTTCATACCAAGTCGGTATCGGGGCAAGTGGGAAAGTTGCCAGTGACTTGGGGTCAGGCGGTGGTTTTCGCCAGGTACACTGGTTTCCTCCACCAGTTACAACTGACTAGTCACGACTTAGCCGTAATATGGCAGAAAAAGTAACGACAAGCGAAATTCCAAATGCAAATCGGTATGGTCAATAAAATATAAAATAAAATACTAGTATATATCTTTCTGATACGAGTCTGTTATGGCCAATTTCGTTTTCCACTAACTTGTTAATTTTTTTTGTCTAACTGTGTGATTTATTCATGTTAAACCCATAGTGTGGCGGGTAGTACCCACTCTCCTTTTTGTGAGAAGTTTGTATTTGTTTTCTCTCTCTTGATAATCTCGTTTACTACAGTATCACTATTATTATTACTATGACTATTTGTATTGTATTTTGTGCTCATGCATAGTCAATAAATATACATACATATACATAAAATACATTTGCCAAACCTTGCCATATACTCTTGTTCAACCCATTAATACTTGGTTTCCATCGAGATTCTTGTCTGGGTTTTAGATGCTACGTGTTAGCAGCATTATAATATTTGAGCTAGAGTTATGAAAAGAGTTGGGATAACATCTACCCCTAGAATATCTTACAAGAGATACTGTTTAAGAGAGATATCACCAAATCAGACAGGTCTATTTGAAGCTGCACAGGCATGAATTGGCGAAGTCCATTTATTGTGAATTACCATCATTGTAGTCCGCATTTTTTCCAACGGTAGAATTTGAGAGTATGTCCTGTTAGACGCGTGGTCTAAGGCGTTGTCACTGACCGCACGTCTCTCGCCACTGCCCGGCTTCGAGCCCGGCTCATGGCATGTGAGGAAGTTGCCAGTGCTTGTGTATTCCCTGAGACTGAGTATTCCGAGTTCCTACACCAGAAAAATGACTGATTAGCAGGGTTGAGTTTTAAGAAACATATTTTGCGGTAAATTAATGTTTTATAATGCCAGTAAAGCATAGTTTGTATGGTGCTTGCATATGGCTCAAATTTCGAAATAAAGTAGGAACGGTGTATTTTATTCCCTTCACAAAACACGGCAAGATGCAGAAAAGCGTTAATGGTGATTTAATCCATAACTAAATACACCTTTATGCAGTGCACACATAGACTAGGTTCCCAGTCCCTTATGAATTGGCATTTCCTTCTGACTTAGCAGTGTGGTGTAGTTCCATCAATGGTAGATAGATGGCACCACCTGATCCTCCTATCTCTAGAGGTGTCATACTCAAACTGAGTCCTCTATTCCCCTGGTGAGATAAGTGTAAACCAAATTGACCACTATGGCCGCCCAGAAAGACTCAATTAAAGAGGTGAAATTTTGGATTGAGGGTGTAATCTTTTGGTAGGACATGCAATGTTTTGCGGAGACAGGGCGCCCGCAACCGCACGTCAGATGGGGAAGAAATAGGTCAATCCTGGGAGTATCCATCTCTCTGGTCAATCTCACTAAACTCTAGAGACAAAAGCCGATCACCTTCGTCTAGACTAGTTGGTGCCTGGTAACAGAATAAAAAAAACATGACATGAAAATACATGACAGCCTAGGCTATGTCAAACCGCAAGAGCTCAGTGATGAGCAACAAGGTCCTATTTCCACCGAATTTATGAATTAATTCACATTTCACAGTCAACGCTTTAAACGTCATATTGCCTAAAGCGTAAGTAAATTAACTTCTTTCAAGCAATATCTTTTGCTGTTTTCGTTTTATTTTGCAGCCTTGCTTGCCTATCAATATGTATTAGCGTACTGTTAAGGTGATGGGTACCATTGCAAGCCAGTTAAAAGCCCTGTCCCAAAACACACCTCAAAGCAGCATAATCCTATATCTAGGCGTATCTCCAGGTTCCTGGGTGTAATCAGGTAGAGCATATCATCGCCAACTGTCATTATTCAATCCATATTCTGTTTTATTTCCGAATTTACAACTTTTTTTTCAAATGACATATTCTCATAACCTACGCAGGTGATGGTTACTGCAGGTCCAGAGTTACTTTAGGGATATCATTGACTATGCCCAATAAGAAGTATTTTTTTGATTTTTTACTCCTGAAGATTTTTACAGGCCATAACATTGAAAATTCTAGTGAGAAATCTTGACCCCAAGTGCACTGGGCTCTCACAGCTAGAAAAGGTATCAACTATTTATAGCAAACTGGAGCCTTCCTTTTGTTTTGACTTTGACGCGCGACCACTGAGGTGTGTCTTTGTACACCGTTCTTTTGTTCCTAGCCCACGTGCGATCGACGACTCGACCACCACTAGGTTTTAGGCCCCACACACTCTTGATCTCACTAAAATTTCCAAATATTATGGCCCGTAAAATAAGTTAGCAGTAAAGAATCAAAAAATTACTTTTTATTGGGCATAGTCAATGATATCCCTAAAGTAACTCTGAACCTGCAGTAGCCATCGCCTGCGTAGGTTATGAGAATATGTCATTTGAAAAAAAAGTTGTAAATATTGAAATAAAACAGAATATGGATTGAATAATGACAGTTGGCGATGATATTCTCTACCTGATAACACCCAGGAACCTGGAGAAACACCTAGTTATAGGATTATGCTGCTTTGAGGTGTGTTTTGGGATGGGGCTTTTAACTGGCTTGCAATGGTACCCATCACCTTAAAGCAAGCTTACTAAGACTCCCCGCGATATCATATGTCTGCCCCAACTCAAATAATGAACACTCCCTCTGGCTTTAATCGTAGCGTCGGTAGTGCCCTATTTACACACTGGTTTGAGATCCCATTCAGGCCCATCTCACTTCGTTAGCGACTCTCGAGGAAAGAAGACTTCTGGGACCCACGGACAGGACTGCAGTGCTAAGGGGCTAGCGACAGCACATGGCTACCAAAGCTGCTTCAATCATATTAGTAAAATCTTGCTAATACATGATAGGATATTACCTCACGAGTTCATCGTGCGAAATTGGTCTCAAACTTAAAGACAGCTCTTTGGTGAGTGCTCATTGTGTAGTGTGACAGCCATACAGTAGTAACTTGTTTATCAGTCACGGTTTGCGACAGACAGGCGTATAACATGCCCGAAAGCTAATTACGAGACAAGCACTACTGTGTATGTGACATAATTAGCTTCTTTTCCTTGTTTATATACGCGATGGTGTGATATATAGGACAAGACATGAATATACAGTTACATACAGCAGCTGTAGTATGTCTTGGAGCAGCTAGGGGTGGGAATATGGGGGTTGTGGGCTTGGCTACCATGATAGCTGGGTTGCGGGTGGAAAATTCCTGGGCTCGGTACGACAGAGATCCGCTATGCATGCCTTTTCCAGCGGAGATGAAAAGCCTGGTATGCAGCACTGACATGACCAACAAACTGTATAAAATCAGGACAGTGTGTCACCAGAAATAGCGGCACTAGAACAAACCACGAGGTCACATTTGTCAACATGGCTGCCACTATTGTTGTGTTGGTGATCAGTCAGCTTTTGGAAGATTTGTAAACTTGTTTCCTGAATATCAAACAAAATAATGCAATATTTATAATTCGTATCGCAGCACTTCGTGGTCGATTCTGAGTGTTATGTGCCATTTCGAGTATTCTTTCTTGTACTTTATTCATTGCCGTTGACACCTTAAGACATCGTTATGATGAGTCACCTGGCACAGCCTCCTTATCAGCAGAATTGGCGCGAAAATAGAAGCCTTTGCCCGGAACAGCTTTTTGCCACCCACGCTTGTAAACGATTAACCCATTTGCGCTCGGCGTCCAAATGCTCTGGATACATCAAACATATCCTGAAAATGCGCGTATTATACGCTAACGAGATGTCTTAAAATACAAAAAAATGCTTAGCGAAATATCCCTATGAATTTTTGCCATCCTTGTCGAGGTGTTCGTATTTACGTCAGTCCTTGGATGCTCTGTAGGTAATTTGTCCAGGTTAAACATATATGAGGAGCTGGTGTGAGTCATACTCTATTATCCTATTAATTCTTCCAGCGCCCAAAAAATGCCGGACTATTTTGGTAGTAGCTTAATAGTGAAAGAATCGTTTCGGTGTTAATCAAAACGTATCCTATTAATAATAACCTTCCTTTGAGTTATTTTGTGCATTCATGCTTTATAGGCAAGATATATCAAAAGGTAGCTTAGAAGCAGACGACATTTGTAAAGATCTCGAGGCTTTAATAGGTTATAGGAAACACAGCCTGTATGGGGACTGATAGTGGTGTATGGTATGGATATTGGTACGGCGGTTGGCGGAACCATACAGCGGATTGATTTCCGATCTAACGGTATGAAGGATCCGTTTTGCCCTTGACAATATTCATACTGTTGAGATGTGCATCATTCATGTTGTAGTACTATTACAGTGAGCTTGCTCTCAGATAGGTACATATACTGCTTTTTGACTTGTTGAATAAAATCCTCGATGAGTACCTTGCGTTAGAAGAGTCGTATAAAGTGAAATACTTGAGATTAAACTGCTCAATAAACTGATCATCCCCGCACCTTGTATTCTTTGCTCTGGTAGAACTTAACTTCATACCTTTGTAGGAAGTATGATATGATAAATCTAAGACGTGTTGGTGATTGCGGAACTTTCCTGTTAAGGTTAAATCAACGTTAAAGGTTTCGTGTCCCGGTGTAATGTTTTGCGAATTTGATTTTAAATAGTTATGCCAGACATGGCCGGGAAGATGACACGCGCTATAATAGGATCTTATCAAGGATTTTCGATTATCGTCACTTTTCTGCCATAATTATAATGATATTTAGACTAACACGTGATATAGATAGATATAGATATATAGATATAGATAGATAATCTTTATTTCAAGTCGGTAATAATTTTACATAGTAAACACGAGCTGCCAGGGCTCTTGGCCGACTAGTCAGGTGTTAGTGGTGTAGGAAACCGGAATACATTGCGAAAACCACTGCGTAATTCTAAGTCACTGGCAACCTTTCCACATGACCCGGCCTTGTTTCGAACTCGGGCTGTGCCAGTGTTGAGAGACAGCGGACAGTGGTGCTTTAAACCACTCGACCATCAGGGCTGGCCCTTATCAGTGAAGGAAACGATGAACTGTTGCATTCAGTGTCCGCAATCTTAACGTAGTAAATTAGTTCGATGAATAAAACGATCGACATTCGTGGTTAATATATACGTATTTTTTTCTCTAATTTGCAATAAGAAAATGCAGCAAATGTCAGTCATCCAGGTTAAAAACGTTCAA
The DNA here is from genome assembly GCA_963942565.1 of Maea johnstoni. Classification (NCBI taxonomy): domain Eukaryota; kingdom Metazoa; phylum Annelida; class Polychaeta; order Spionida; family Magelonidae; genus Maea; species Maea johnstoni. Next base: position 7,771,814 of record OZ012693.1, read on the forward strand.
AAACCCGAGAAGATCACATCCGGCATATGTATCCATTTAACTATACATATAAATCCCTGACACTAGGAAGTAAAGATCCATTGAAAGACTAATAGGATAACACAACGGTAGTACATGTGAAATTGCATGTACATGTGATGTACCACATATCCAGAGTTTTTCGGAACTAGGGTTGGATGCCATGTGTCGGCAGTAGAATGGGTGTAGTAGGGGGGGGGGGGGGGGGGGGGGTTGACTGTAACGTGTTCGTGTTCGGCGTTCATTTACACTACAGGTCTGTAGTGTAAATGAACGCCCGGCCGCTACGCGTCGCCACCGTCGCGTATTATAATATTATAATTACTTGTGACGTCATCAAAACTGTAAAATCGCTAATTTCACTGATTTAAAAAAGGTTATTTAATTTCCTAAAAGTGTATTCTTAGTACAATTAGTCCATTGAATGTATCCATGCTGTTTGACCAAAACAGAGTGGACGCTATCATACATAACTGGAAGAACCAAGTTTTCAGTAATGAAACAATCCCAGGCGTTCCACAAAGGCATTCGACGTGTTTGAAGCCGCCTAACGGCGGGTTCTGGAACCTCGCGTCTAGCGTTCAATGGTAGTTATTTATAGACCCGGGGATTTCCAAGACTGACGCGTACCTCGCAGATGTTTACGGCGGGATGTGCATGAGTCATCGGTGCCTGTTGAATAGCGACCCCCCGCGCAGAGAAGTATCTTGTAGTCGTTGGACGTCACATGTGACGTCCACTGTGACACTGCGGCTGGAGCTCGGGTGTCACTGTGACAGTAGCTCGGGTGTCACTGTGACAACGTAGTGTGTACCGGAAACGTCTGTCCAAGTGACCGGCTTCCAAATTGATCCGCTAGGTGCAGCACTGTAATTCGTCGAATTATACACAATCATGGCGTGTATAAACAATATCGTAGGATTCGATCACGCAAATTTGACATGTGTTGATCAGACAAATACTTGTAGACTTTGTGTTTCCTTCTAAGTACCGTTTATACACTAGCTTTGTGTTCCTTGAAAATCGGCCCCGGCTGCCACTGTGACAACGCCGACTTCGCTACCGGAAGCGTCTGTCCAAGTGACAGGCTTGCTACCGGAAGCGTCTGTCCAAGTGACTGCGTTCCAAATCCATCCGCTAGGTGCAGCACTGTAATTCGTCGAATTATACACACTCATGGCGTGTATAAACAATCTCGGAGGATTCGATCACGCAAATTTGACATGTGTTGATCAGACAAATACTCCAGACTTTGTGTTTCGTTCTAAGTACCGTTTATACACTAGCTTTGTGTTCCTTGAAAGTCGGCCCGGCTGCCACTGTGACAACGCCGACTTCGCTACAGGAAACGTCTGTCCAAGTGACAGGCTTCCAAATTGATTCGAGAGGTGCAGCACTGTACTTCGTCGAATGATACACACACTTGGCTGATAGACAAAAGTGTATGGTTCAGTCAGTTTGTCCAGGGCTTACGATACTCTATTGGGTATTGGTGTGGACAAACAAAAAGAAATATTACAATTTCCCTGACACCACTAGGGAAATGGAAAAGAAATTGATTTTTATTGAACATGTACCAATTATTCTTTTACCTTTGGATTTTCTTTGTTTTCGGCTAAAGTAATTTTCATATTTATTGAATTTGATGTGTTGACACGTTTACAGAAATAAAGTGTGCTAATTCATGTGTATGAAAATGGGTTCCTTTGTTCAACGATATCTTATATAAGGATGGGCATATATGGTAACAATTGAACAACTCTCTTCTAACATTTACATGAAAATTTACCCCCCAAAAGCCATAATTCACAAACTTTGACTATCTGTGATTTGAAAACCAACACAATGACCTGTCATTTGCTTTATGGCATCTGATAAAGAGCATTGTGTAGATATAGTAGACAGAAGAAGGTTAAAATAAAACAACGCAATTCTGACTTATACCAATTTTGGGTGAAAAACTTATTTCTCGAAATCCTTGATTAACCCTATAATTGTCAATAATTCTTATATAACACCATAAAGATAATTGCAACAAGGCAGAACGTTAACAGTATTTCATACATACATACATACATACATACATACATACATACATACATACATACATACACATAGATAGGTAGTGCTCTACATAGGTAGATCATACATTTCCTAAACTGTCATGATGCAGGCAATACAACATATTATTCATCTACCTGCCTGTCCGCATTTCTATCTATCAAACATTTAACTATCTAAGAATGCTCAGGGCTGTCAGGTTCAAGTGTTAAATTTCCAACTTGAACTCTTTAAAACGAAACCAACAGAAGTTAATTTAGATATTGATACAAGTAACTCAGAGGAGTTTGGGCACCTTGTAAGATACATATTAGTATTGTAACAAAGCAGAACTATATTCTCTTTATTGAAGGCAAACTACATTTACAAATTGAAGATAGAAATCACTAAATTACTGAAACTAATGCCGCTAATAGGCCAGAAATTGGTGCTTTGGGCACCCCCAGCTGGTGGTGGAGATAAGGTGTCTCAGTAATGTAATCGATGCGAGAGCCCTGATTGGTCCTTGTTCCCACGTGAGCCCGCGCTGATGGCTTATGTGGTACTCCTGACATGAGTCCAGCACTTAACTATAAGGCATTACTTTATGTAACTCCCACCCATCTACCTTCTATCTGCCCTTTCACACGTCCCCACGTGATCATCAGTGCCCTATCCATGCACCTTCCACCTGTACTTTGGGCTTGGATCCGTGCGCCCGCCACTCACTTTTTGGGCGCACGGATCCTTACTACACTGCCACTTTCTATTCCTCCTGCGGCCTTTAGCGCCTTGCCGCAACACTTGCCTTCCCCCTTCTCTGTAATTATACTGTCCTCCCAGTACCTCTTTCAACGGGGCCCTATCTGGATTTCTTATTCCTCTTTTTCTTCTTCTTATCATTATTATTATTATTATTATTATTATTATTATTATTATTATTACTATTTATTCATTAAACCTCCAGAGATGGAGGAACGCATATACAAGTGAAGTAAAGAAACAATACATAGAGTAAAATAAGATACAAGAATAGTCATATCATGCATCAAAGACACAACAATGTTACAATGATGATGCAAGGCAATCTCATTACATGGATCCAGTTACTCTAAATAAAATGATCTAGTCAAAAGCTGGAGAAATTCACTTTATAATCAGCCATGGGATCTTATAAAGTTTTCACTAGACAGGAGAGCATATATAGAGTCTGTTATACCATTCTCAGGAAGCTGAGGGTAAATGTAATCTTATTGAATGCAGCTATCACAGGGAAAGTTTAAATCTTATTCAAAGATTTTCTCCAGATTTTACCACAAACCAATGAGTTATTGTAAATTTTGAAGTTGTTATCTGTTTGTGTTTATTCTGTAATATAGCAATCACATTACTTTAAATACCTAAAAAAGTCACAAGCATTACTTTCAGGAGTTTAATGATTTCCTTATTCCATTTGAAAATGTATTTCGGCTTCAATAAAGCTTATATAGTTCTGCTCAGTTACAAGCCTAACATGTATCTTACAAGATGGCAAAACTCCTTGTCTCAATATCTCAATTTACTTTTGTTGGATTCGTTTTCAAAAAATTCAAGTTGAGAATTTAACACTGAGTCTGAAGTTTGGAAGAAATTGTGTGTGCCTATTCATTCTTAGATAGTTATATGTTGAGATACATTGGTTAAGAAATGACAGGCTGCTAGATAAATACTTTTATTTATTCCCTGCATCATGACAGTTTAGGAACTGCATGATCTACCTATATATCGATTTACCTTTCTATGTGTATGTATCTATATATGTATGTATGTATGTATGTATATATGTATGTATGTATGTATGTATGAATGAATGAAATACTGTTCTGCCTTGTTGAAATTATTTTTCTCCTGTTATATAGGAGTTATTGGGCAAAATCAAGGAATTCGACATTTTGTTTTAAACCAAAGTTGGTATAAGTCAGACTTGCAGACTTTAATTTTTACCATTTTTGTCTACAATATCTACACAGTGCTCTTTATCAAAAGACATAAAGAAAATGACAAGTCTTTCGTTGGTTTTCAAACCACAGATGGTTAAAGTTTGTAATTTTGGGCTTTTTGGGAGTATATATCCATGAAAATGTTAGAAGTGAGTTAATTGTAACCGTATATGCTAATCCTCATATAAAATACTGCTGAGCAAAGAAACCCCAATTTATACACATGAATTATCACAATTTATTTCTGAAAACATGTAAAAACATCAAATTCAATTAAGTTCAAAATCGCTTTAGCCGAAAACAAACAAAAATTGGCAGGTAAAATAATAATTGGTTCTTATTCAATAAAAAAAAATATTTATTTCCCATTTTTCTTGTGTCGTAAGGGAAATTTGTATATATATATTTTTGTACAATACCCAATAGGTATCAGTAATCGTAATCCATTGACAAACTGAATGAACGAATAACAATGCTGCACCTAGCGTTCTCGATTCAAGTGGAACCCTCCTGTGACATTGGACGCATCCAGTGGCCAAGTCGGCGTTGTCACAGTGGCAGCCGGGGCCGACTTTCAAGGAACACAGAGCTAGTGTATAAACGGTAGCTAGACGGACACGCTAAGTTAACAAGTATTTGTCTAATCAATATATGTCAAATTGGCGTGATTGAATCCTACGATATTATGTATACACGCCAAGATTGTGTATAATTCGACGATTTACAGTGCTGCACCTGGCGGATGGATTTGGAACGCAGTCACTTGGACAGACGCTTCCGGTAGCAAGCCTGTCACTTGGACAGACGCTTCCGGTAGCGAAGTCGGCGTTGTCACAGTGGCAGCCGGGGCCGACTTTCAAGGAACACAAAGCTAGTGTATAAACTTTACTTAGAAGGAAACACAAAGTCTACAAGTATTCGTCTGATCAACACATGTCAAATTTGCCTGATCGAATCCTCCGAGATTGTTTATACACGCCATGATTGTGTATAATTCGACGCATTACAGTGCTGCACCTAGCGGATCAATTTGGAAGCCGGTCACTTGGACAGACGCTTCCGGTAGTGGCCTGTCACTTGGACAGACGCTTCCGGTAGCGAAGTCGGCGTTGTCACAGTGGCAGCCGGGCCCGACTTTCAAGGAACACAAAAGCTAGTGTATAAACGGTACTTAAAAGAAAAAAAACGTCTACAAGTATGTGTCTAAACAATAGATGTTAAAATTGCATGATGTTATCCTACGATATTGTTTATACACGCAAAGATTGTGTATAATTCGACGCATTGCAGTGCTGCACCTAGCGGATCGATTTGGAAGCCGGTCACTTGGACAGACGTTTCCGGTACACACTACGTTGTCACAGTGACACCCGGTCTCCAGGCGCAGTGTCACAGTGGACGCCGGTACACACTACGTTGTCACAGTGACACCCGAGCTGTCACAGTGACACCCGAGCTCAAGTCACACTGTCACAGTGGACGTCACATGTGACGTCCAACGACTACTAGACCTTGTAGCCCGCGCACGCATTCAAACAGCCCCACCCACTTACACTGAAATTTAGTTGCGTTTTCATTGTCCTTTCCTATTCGTGCGTGATGATAACGATGCTTCATGGAAGAAGCATGTTGAAATAGTACTTTGGGCGTTCTCTGTATTTAAAAGGTTATTTGTGATGACAAACCATGTCTGTGACAGTCATAAGATAATTAAAAACAAGTGGATATGAAACCAACCGGTCAACCTGAACATGCTGGCTGCGGCGAATAGCCCAAACGTCGCGTGCTGTGCATGTTGGCACGCAAGTTTCTCTGTAATGTAAACGATACGAGGGCCCTCATTGGCCTTTGTCTTCTAGTGACGTCACATTGAGGCCAGATTCGAGAGCCCTGGCATAGCCAGGTCTTCACTATAGCGCATATAGTAATTGGTCTCGCTACATATCCATTCTTTTATTCATCCAAGTCTGTAGTTAAAAGGTTATTCGTGATGACAAACGATGTCTGTGACTGTCAGACAATGAAGGTATGAGTCAAATATGAGCATGCGTCCATAGCAGTAGGTATCATTATGAGTCAAATTTTAAAAATAAAGATGATGCTATTGAATCTATTCTCGTTTCAACCACGCGGATTTGATGTTGTACTATTAGCCGCGAAGTATACCTTACTTGTAAAGGAGTAGTGTGGATGTATTAACGCGGTGCAGGTACGACAAGAGTCTTAGGGTGGTTGTGTGACAAGAAGATGATTATAGATTAGTACTTGGAATTGGGCTCAATACGAATAGAGGAGATTGGCAGTAATAGTGCTTAAATAGTGAGTTCTTAAGGATCGCTGATAGTCGGTATTTTGAACCAACTATCTCAAACTTATTGTATAATCACTTTGCATCTAGAGCGTATAAGTTGTCGTACTCATATGAAAACATCTGATTATAAAGCTATATTTTATGAAATATTTGACTGAAAGCAGTTGTTCCTGCAGGGGTTATCAAACACTTCAAATAGTTAACTCCTCGTACTTCATTCTATGAGCCCAATTTGGAATACGGCTCGATCATCGATTTGAATTTGAGAAAGTTGCCAGTGACTTGGGGTTAGTCGGTGGTTTTCCCGGGTACACCAACATTCCACCATGAACAATACTGGCTAGGCACGAATTAAACTTAACTTATCCGAACATGTGACAATAAACGGTATTCTTTATGGGAAGTTTCAGCTTTGTTACAGTTATGTTAAGCTTTCTGATGCAAATGGGTTAAAGGTCACTGATTTAATCTCTTGATCAGTGCAAGTATTATAGTATTCCATGATGGAATCCCATTCTGCACTGAGTATGGTTCACTTACAAAATCGGGTATTCATTTGTCGCTACTGTGTCGATTTATTTTGCGCATTCTTTTTTCTGTTTAGTTGTTAACAGTTGAATTAATGTTTAGCCGATTTCTCTGTGATTATTTAAGATCTTCTATCAGACATTCAATAGTCGCACGCACTGTGTCGATAGAGTATGCGTATTTTTGCGGTTTGTAGAGTTGCATAAATGTTTAGCCAAAACAAATGTTAGTACAAGCAGGGAACTTGTGTTCAGGTCGCTGGTATAAGTATCGGCGTTACATTGGTTTTCTTATGCAGGTATTTTGAAACTCCTATTAAACAAACCTAGCATTGGTTATGGTTAGCATGAACACATTTGCCCCTGGAGTGCACAAATGGACGGACATGTGATATTCGAAATATATTTGAAATAGGTTGTTAAATAAATCATGAACAACATTCACGAAATTTAAGTCAAATAGTAGTTCTAAAAATATTGCTTCGTTATTACCGGCAAGATATTTCGATGTATGTATTATAGCTTAGAGTAAGTTTCAAATGTAAAAGGGCAAATGATGATCTCTCCCCCCCCCCCCCTCTCTCTCCACTCAGTTGGGGTTTGAAAAATATATTGTGTTGGTCATAGTTATGCAGCCAATGATAACTAGGAAACTCAGCTTATTTTCTTTTTAAAGGGGAAAAATAGCAAAATGTTTATCTTTATAGGGAAGTAGTGGAACCATTATAATTTTAACGATTACACCGCCATGAATGAATGTAATACCCCCCCCCCCCCCACACACATACACACACACACACACACATATATATATATATATATATATATATATATATATATATATATATATATATATATATATATATATATATATATATATATATATATATATATATATATATATATATATATGTGTGTATATATATATATATATATATATATATATATATATATATATATATGTATATATATATATATATGTGTGTGTGCGTGTGTTGCCCATATAAGACAATTTATAACTTTATTAAATTGACGTTTCTTTCTTGTTTTACAGGTAAAACCATCTGTTATCCAGCTACAGGTAATAATGGCTGACCAAAGAGAGAACGAATCCCTGTCAGATGATGAGGAGATGCTGGCGGACTACGAGGAATACTTTCCAGACGGTGAGGAGACAGCTGTAACCACAGGCAAGCCAAATTATGCTGTGGTGGATCCTTTGTCTCCTCACAACAAGATGACAGAAAAGACTCAGGAGGAAGAGTTTGACGAGACCAGGTATGGTGGCGACAGTGGTTATGACACAAACCAGGACTTAAGTGGTCAGAGCGCTGAGGAAATGCTGGATGACTACTCTGAAGAAGAAGATGATGAGGAGTATGATGATGAAGAGGAGGGCTATGGCGGTGAGGAAAACTATTCGCCCAATGAGGAAACTGATGTTTCTAAATCTTCATTGGAATCAAAGGATGTTTTCCGTATCGATTCCTTAGTCAAAGGTATCCGGCAAGACATGGAGATGGAGGAGGATCTTATCGGAGAATTTTCAAGTGTAGGTTTCTTGGCACCTACGAAACAGACACCACTGGAATCCACATCTTCTCATGTAGGTTTCATGGCACCTGGGAAACAGACAACACAGGAATCGGGCAGGTATCCAGCAGCTGGAGATGACGACAAAGGCATGGAATCACTCCTGAAGAAATTTGTAGATATGGCACCTGTAGATGTCTCAACCTACCAAGAAGGCTCCATCTCAACTGATGCGGATAATTCTGATCAAGGTTCCGATAGTGATGACGCTGGGAATTCATCTTTTTCGCCAGATCCTAAACCTAGGACAGCATTTCAGGTACCACAGGTAAGACATGAGGGAAACAGAACAGTGGATGATGATGATGATGATGGATATACATCTGAACAAGATATCTCTGCGACAGAACAGACCCGGAGCAGTCCAGCTTGGTCCAAATCCAGCCTCTACAGGGAGTCAATCCAGCCACCCAATCATGGCCTTGACAAGGATGATGCAACATCTCATTTGCACCAATACAGCAATAACACACATCATCTAGGTAGTCAGCATCTTTTTCAGCAGAAAACATCATCCGAAGTAGAAGAGCACGAAGAGCCACAGGGAAACGCAGAACAAAAATCTTCTCAATGCATAACTAATCATATGGAACAGACTACACAATCTCCACTGAATGAGCTGTATGCTGAAATATTTCGGAAGTCTGAGCCAAAATTCCAAACAGGTGAAAATGCACTTATTAAGTGTTCAAAGTTTGATGAAATGCAGGAAAGTTCTGGCACCTTTTGTAAAGCTAAATTTGGAAGATCAAATACTTTTCCTGGGGCTAATAATAATAGGCATGCTTTTTCTAGTAAGATTGAAAACAAGGGTTGTGAAATACCGCCACTTTTTGGCAAAAATCATGTTTCTAGTATGTCTTACACTAATGGTGGTAATTCTATTTCAATGTATCAAAATGAAAATCCTTTCAGCAAGGAGCATACTTCCAATGCTGAAATGGACTGTGAGGTTGGTAGCCCACAGATCACCAAATCTTCATCTCTATACATCAGTAACACCCAGCAGCAGTACAGCACACCACACATACTTGCTGCACACCCTTCACACAGCACATTTAGTTTCAGAGCAATAACTACTGGGGGGAACTTCAATCCTACAGTAAGTCATAACACATTATCAATATCAGCTGAAGAAAATAATGCAATAGAAATGGCAGAATCTACACCTTCAATGCCCATAGAGGTCCAAATGTTGATGCAGCCATCATGTGGGTTACCTGGGAAAACAGAAGAGCAAGAGATTACCATGACGACCATTAGTCAGACCCAGCAACAGATATCTGTACCACCTATTTCTCTACCCACTCTGAGTGGATTTCATGAATCAGAGTCTACAAGGTACAGCATTGAGGGATGCAGTCCTCTAGCACAGAAGGATACCAGTTTAACAGGATCTGGGGCATGTCAAGATAGTTTGGTTATTATCTCCCAGGCACCCACAGCTGTTGCAGATGAGTCAGAGGAGCCTTTGAAACCCTACCCGGCTCCACCCACGGAGAAGAGGTCTACAGTGTGTCTGAGCAACTTCGTGACCAGAGGGGAAACTGATAAGCCCAGCAACATAAACACCTCCACTGACAACTGTCTACCTCAAGAGGGCGAAAGGAAGATACTTAAAGTAAAGTCTGCGAAAGAAATCAAGCAGAGAAAATCACCCGAGGCATCATCTGAATCTACTTGCAAGGTTGTTTCTATGAAGCGTAAAAGAGGAGAGGGGGAAGAGATGGGAGAGGGGGAACTTACAAGTTATGAGGAAGAAGAGAAGGGAAAGCGTAGAAAAGATGGGGAAGATGAAGCTCCTCCATGTGATACTTATGTACAAAAGCCAACGCTTTCTTGTGGCCAGATTGTAGAAGAACTAAGCTCACCTGCACAGGTGAAATCTGTGAGTGCAAAAGAGGAATCTAGCCATGAAAAACAAACCCACAATATTCTGTGCAATAAGAAGCCTATCTCAAACAAACCTCAAGGACAGGACTTGCCAAACTCTAGTGCCATTGAAAATGAAAGAAGGCTCAGTTCAAACATCGTTTCAAAAGTTAAAGAAACAAGTGAAGAAAAGATTGAACACGTTGATGTTAATTCTACTGACCAATCTTCTTCCAAGCGAAAGTGTCCATCAGACTTTCATTTGCCACCCTCTAAGAGGAGGTTACTTAACAAGGAAAGGTGCGACAAGAAATTATCCGGAAAGAGGAAAGGCATGTCATCTGCATGTGAGCCTGAGGAGAACTCACTACCAGAGGAGAAAAGAAACAGGAAGATTGCAACTGCTTTGAACATAGTGGCCACAAGTGACAATACAAAAGAAACACAAATATACACTGTATCAAATAAACGGAATGCTCCTATAGTGGCTACAAGTGACAATTCAAAAGTGTCAGAAAAGGACAATGTATCAAAGAAAATGAAATCCTCTGAATCTAGTCAAACAATTAAACAGAACAAAATGGTGGGCATTGTAAAACCAAATTCTAGAAAGACATGTTCAGTGCAGGGCAAGTCTAGTCCCACCAAGAGTACTTCAAAACAGGGTAAGACCTCAAGAGATAAAGATGAAGACTCTTGTTTTACCCATATGCTGTCGAAACTGGTGAAAAACACACCTGTACTTAAAAAGATATCTCAGGTACAAAAATCTAAATCAGGTAAAATGAAAATTGTAGTTAACAATTTTTTCAGCGTGAATATAACTACTCATAAGGGCAAGACTACAGTCAGTAAAAAGGCAAACTTGATCCAGGAGTGAAGTACATTTCTTGTCCAACTTAATCTTGCTTTGAATGTTCTTTGTCTTTTATCTTTCAGATCCTTGAATAATATTTGATTCTATGCTTGATTTTCATTGATCAGTGATTTATATACATAACAATTTGTCACATTTCCAAAATAACATCAATGGCTGCCTAATTGCTTCATTTTTCTGCCACAGTTCAACCCATTTGGGTCCTTAGTGCCCAAAACGGCCTGACTTCATTGTTTTATCTTTTCAAATAAAGAAATGTCAGAAAATAAATTGAAGGGGGAATATCAATCAGAAATCCGGTAAGAACTCATCTTCACATATTTTGTAAATCCATGCTTGATTACTAAGTTATTTGCAAATAGAGGGTAATTTTAAGCATTAATGAAACTATTTCCTTGTCCCTCCTTGCTATATAAAGTTCTTGAAATTGTGTATAGATGCCATTTTAGAAATTTACTTCCAAAACAAGAATGAATATTGCAAAACAAAGTTAAGGAGAGTTGTTAGTTGAATTCTGACAAACATTTCTTAGTTATGCATTCTCCATCATTTAGTTTTGGATAAAATATACTACCAGCATAATCAGACTGTTTAAGGGGACGAAGGATCGAATGGGTTAATGCCTGCTCTGATCCTCTTAGTGTCTTTTCTTCAAAACCTCTTTGCATCCTTCTTTGTAGTTCTTTTCCTTCATTCTTTAACTCTTTCCTTCCGATTATCTTACCTAGCACTAGAAGTTATTAACCCTTTCCTTCACACAAAGGCCTTATTTAATTAATGACACATTCCTAAAAAAACACTTTTAGATATACTTTCGTGAGCGAAATAACTAACAGAACGTAACCAAACAAAGAATGTTAAGTTTATTGAACAATTATTAAGTTTGTATCATCTAGACAATATTTCTCAATGGGAATATTTAGCATGAATGTTGTCTAAGCCTTTTTTCCAGCCACTTTCCCTCACCATTACTGCCCCAACCAATTTGAAGTTCCTCTTTCTTACCAGTGTGGAGATAACAAGTTACCTCTTTTTGGCATATATAATAACATCCTGTTCTAGCTGAAAAGGTTGCAAACCTCTAGCGTGGTGCTGGGAGTCCTGTTCGGCAGATAATCCCTGTACGTGCCCCCAAGTTTGCATGGCTCTGGCACGGTTGTAATATACCTGTAACCTTCACCTTTTCAGTTCAAATAGTGATGTGATTTATTGTTTGTTTGTTGAGATTTCTAGTCATGTAACTTGTAACCACACTGGCAGTTATTTTTGTTTTTTGCTTCTTTATTGTTTTGGCAGTTTGATTAGTCTATGAATACTATAGTTGAATAGAGAATGTACATGTCTAACATATTTCTTTAGCTACTTCTTTTCCTGAACTATCTCTACCTTGAATTATTCATTCCTGCTCAATTTTACCTCTACTGCTTTTCCTTACCTATCATAATACAACTGAACAGCTCCCTTTTGTTTGTTTGAGTCATAAAACCTTACATCAGAAACAATGAATTTGAATTTTTTTTAGTTGAGACAAATGGGAAGGTTGTAGTCTGTGACTCTGTGGGTTTTCACTTGTCACCTGGTTTCGTGTCACCCTCGCTATTGGCTATTCGTTATTTTTGCATACCATTGCAGTAAAGGCGAAAATATATGGTATTCCGATTTCGTAGTGTTGTGAAAACAATGAATTAACTGTTTTAATTGTTTAGTATCAAAGAAGACATCCTGTTCTAGCTGAAAAGGTTGCAAACCTCTAGCGTGGTAATGGGAGTCCTGTTTGGCAGATAATCCCTGTATGTGCCCCCAAGTTTGCATGGCTCTGGCACAGTTCAGTTCAAATAGTGATGTGATTTACTCTTTGGAACAGTTATAATGACACCCTTGGTTATGTTACTTATGTCTCCACACTCACAAGTGTTTTGTTTCTGTTGTTTTTGCTGTTTTATTAACCTACTGAGGGCCTTCCCTGATAGCTGAGTGGTCTGAGGTGTCGTCTCTTACTCCTTGCACTTTCCTAACATTCTCCTTTGTTTCTTTTCCTTACTGTATCTTCCCTGCCTTGTATTATCTATCCCCCTACTCTATAGAATTCCTCTGCTGCTTTACCTGACCTATCATAATGTGACATGATCAGCTCCCTAAGGTTTGTATGCACTGTGTGATAGAGCGATCACACTAGAAACAATGAATTGGATGGAACACCACTCAAGGCATGTGTGAAATATGCAAGTGACTCGGGTTTTTAGATGTTTTATACTGGGAACTGCATTTTCCTGCACCTTTTATTACTGGCAAGTTTTGATTCAACCTTGACAGGGCAGAGAAATTGATTATGAATCCAAATTCCATTAACATATGACTAAACATTACTCTTTTTCTAAATAAACCAGTTTCGCAGTGTGTGGATAACAATAAGTCATCTCTTTTCAATTGTTTGGCATAAAAGAAGACATCCTGTTCTAGCTGAAAAGGTTGCAAACCTCTAGCGTGGTAATGGGAGTCCTGTTCGGCAGATAATCCCTGTACATATCCCCAAGTTTGCATGGCTCTGGCACGGTTGTAATATACCTGTAACCTTTGCCTTTTCAGATCTAGAATAGTGCTAAAGTTAATAGAAAATAGTACTATAATGCTTTGTTTTGAAGTATCTATTAACTTATTGTTTCCCACGCACATAATTGGTGAGCCATGTCTCAACAGACCTTTTTATCACAAAAATACCAATGAAAGGGTTTGGCAGTACTTACATTATCTACTTTTATCAGACATATATTTTCTCTAATTAATTTATTTTCAATATCTCTTTATACTTCTTGCAAAGAGAATTTCTTTTCGCCTATATGAAAACAACATTAAAAGTAACTCAGTAAGTCGAAACCCAGACCTAGGATATTAAACGGACTTAAGATAAAGGTACAGTTTGTTTTCTTGCATTATTGAACACATAGTCCTGAGTGAAGTCAAACCAAAATCTGTTGATCACTGTAAAGGATTATAAGGCAAGAAGGAACATTTTTCATTCACTACTGAAACGGTGAATAGGGTTGGTATGATATTGAGTGTTATTGTGCCCCGTGACTGTTTCCTTGTATTTCACTGTAGTTCATTACACATTGAGTTAGCAAGACCAGGTTGGTATTTTATGTAGATGTTTTCTCCACCATATGTATTCAACATATGCACCCTCTGTGGAATGTTTATTGGGCTTTTATATTGCAGGATTCTTACATTTGTTATGCTTGTGAAATTTTCCTTTTATCACAAGAGGTTAATTATGTATTTTCAAAAATGTGCAATAATATACAATGGTAATATGCTGCCTGAAAATGAAACTCACCTTATTATGAAGTGTCGCATACCTTATTCATAATGGCATACTATTAAGCTTTAGATGTTAATATCAATGTGGGAACATCTGTTGCACTTATTCAGATAACTATTTTACTAATGAGTATAAGGTTTTCCTAAAGGTATAGTATTCATATTGATTTCAGGATCATTCAAAAAGGTAGGTATGGGCAATTATTGCAAGTGTTTTCAGTTACCACATGTTTACACACTAATTGTATTGTACTCAAATGATAGGTAGATATTGTGGTAGGTGACCTGTTTATTATGTAAATTTGTAAATTGTATATATTTATGTATAATCTCATATGTAAATTCACCATATATTTTCTGATAGAGTAAACTGAAACACTTGCACTGTCAACATATCTTGTAGGTTGATAATTTTATGATTGCTATTTTGCCTTTAATAGATTGTAGAATTTATTGTACTGAATTCAGAGGCTTAGTATGATACTTTGCTGTGATATAACTTAGACAAGTATCTATGTGTGTGACATTGCTAGGGAAGGGTACCAGTACTCGATTCCATACCAATATCGATATTTGGAGGGGGTAAAGTATTGTATAGAAAGTATTTTGCCAATTCCTAGACGTCACTTATGCTATTTGAAAAGTTACAGCTACCTGGTATTGCTAATAAAAAGGATGAGCAGCTAATGTCTAGCACGGTATGGATGGCTCTTAACTTTACACTGAGTAATTCACATCAGTGAAGAGAATTCAAGTGAGAATTCAGTTTTGCCTAGAACTGAAATGATTTGAATCAGTCTATCGGGAATCTTCAAGTTCCCTACCAATTTCATGCAAGTTACTGCAAAATACCATCCAGTTAAACTGTGGCTATATTTGTTGAATTTATAGAAAACATTCAAGTGCAATTTGACAGTTCAATTTCAAGGAGGTTATGCTCTATCATGAATCATGGGCTGACTCATTGGAGGTGGTTAAATTATTATGAAATCAGCCTAGATGAGCTGCCATTTAAATAAGATTTCTTGAGATGTACATAGTTAATAGTAATCTACATTATCATTTCCTTAGAACCCAAATACCTCATGTATTACATTTTATATAAGGATAAGCTTAAAGCCATATCTTATTGTATACAAATACTTGGTCTGTTTCAATAAACCATAAAACAACAAAAACAATTCCTCTTGTGTTTTATATATTTGTGTTCCCCAAAAATACAAAGAAACCATGCTGTACACTAACAAAGCACACCAATAAAACATCAATAAAACCACCCATTTTAAACTCAAACCTGCACATAACTGATGCAAACATACCTTGGAAACAGTTTCACTGATTTCAATACAGGCAACTCTGTTAAATGATATGTGTAATCGGATTTTCGTCTAACTGGACAGATCGGAAGGTCCCAGTCCCTTCCTATACATATAATTCCTATATGCATAATCCGGATTTTGCCTAATCCGCACAAAAATTTAGGGTACACATCAGTCCGGATTAAGCAGAGTTGCCTGTATTTCTTTAAGTACCATTGAATGTAGAGACAACCAAACAATGAGCTGTAACTCCTATCTAAATTAGAAAATGAATTTAAAACAAAATGACTATAACCACTTGAAAAAATCCTTGTCAACAGTTTTCAGAGAATCACAATTCAACCTATACACTCAGCTCAGACTCTCTTCTTTTTACTTCAACTGCATACTTCAGCTGCCATAGAAATACAAAGAGGCATTTTGATCCACAGTTCAAAAATGTAGCATTTATATATAATTGTGACAGGTGATTTTTTGGGGTCAAAAGAAAGCAGACATAGAGACACTTCCAGGCACTTGTGTAATTTTAGGAGCTGATATATATATATATATATATATATATATATATATATATATATATATATATATATATATATATGTATATATGTATATATATATATATATATATATATATATATATATATATATATATATATATATATATATATATATATATTTATATATATATATATATATATATATATATATATGTATATGTCAGGATACGTGTATGCTGGTTTATTTTAGCATACTTGTTTCTCATTTTTCAATGCACCAATGTAAAATTCATGATATATGTTTCATTCCATATTCCAGATGTTTTCAATCATAGTGTTCAGAATTTCAACTAGGAAACTGTTGAATAATTGAGCTGATTTTATTTGCCAAGAGGCCATTTCTAGTTGTTAACCCATTTATGCCTGTTTTCCCCCCAAAATATCCTCATTGGATGGTCTGAGTAATCCATAGCATTTCTTCAAATAGTTCATCTCTCCTTCAAATATTTTGTGAATTCATGCTTAATTCCAAATTAAGTATTGTAGGTCCAGATGTCACCCGTGAGCTTCCAAGCCCACAGACCCTCTATTTTCTACTTGTTCTTGGTCTTCCTTGGTCCCTCTCTGAGTCTGAATGCCCACTATATTTCCTAGCTCCCCTACTCTCCGCCTCAGAACTATCCCTGCGGTATTTAGAATGTCTGTTATCCTCATCACCATAGGAGTCCCTGTGTTTTCGTTGCCTATCCTGGTCAATATTTCCTCGATCATTTCTGCGATCCTGGTCAATATTTCCTCGATCATTTCTGCGATCCTGGTCAAAATTTCTGCGATTCTGGTCAATATTTCTGCGATCCTGGTCAAAATTTCTGCGATCCTTGTCAAAATTTCTGCGATCCTGGTCAAAATTTCTGCGATCCTGGTCAAAATTTCCTCGATCGTTTCTGCGAATCTGATTTCTGCTCTCTTCATCATTGTAACTATCCCTTCTTGGTCTCTGCTTATCTCTCTCCCTGTCCATTTCTGGGCTGAAGTCCCTCTGTTTCCTTTCCCTTTGTTCACTGTTATAGCTGTCACTGTGTCTTCTTTGTCTGTCTGCATTCATTTCATGCTCGTCTCGGTTACTTTTGTGAGATTTTCTCTCATCTTCTCTGTGATGCCTGCGTTTTGTGCTGTCCTCTTCCGAATCCTCTGAATCAGAGCTGTCTTTTTGCTTTTGGCGATGCCTGCGTTTTTTGTGCTCCTCTTCCGAATCCTCAGAGTCAGAGCTGTCTTTTTGCTTTTGGCGATGCCTGCGTTTTTTGCGGTCCTCTTCCGAATCCTCTGAGTCAGAGCTGCTCTCTTTCTTCCGCTTTTGTTTCTTCGATTTCTTATGCTAAAAGTAAATAGTACAGCAATTAATGTCTAAAATCTTCAAGTTTAAAAGAAGGATGCTATGCAATTGAGAAAGTCACAAACTAAATAAATGGAGTCGAAACATCATGTACATCCTAACTTCATTCACAGCAGGGAAGACATAAAGTTAAGTCAACTGTTTTCTCAAGCAAAATGTTATTTTACAAGATGCAGCCAATCTTGTCAGGGAGACCACCTGTCTAGAAATGTAGGATCTTTCATTTTCCCAAATGGATAACATACATTTACTACAGAGACCACACTCAACTCACTTCTAAACCCAGACTTACTCAACAATATCAGAGGTTTGCCAATACTTGGGCTTGTATTTACAAGCTTTATAGTTGTATTGTATTATATGGATTTGGTCCAATATAAGCTGAATGGCTGGCCAAAATTTTATCAGTATATATAGTATGTATATAATGTGTATATTTTCTCTAGGTTGGACCATAGCCTTTATTTAATGTAATTTCGCATGTATAAGACACACTTTTTTACACAAATTGTTACCCATAATACGGGGGTGCGTCTTATACACAGAGCTAGAAATCCAGGGTGTTTTACATCAAGTCACCAGGCCACATGGAGATCGGAAATCGATGACCCGCCATTACCGCACCCCATATCAGAATAAGCCTCTGGTATGTTTTCATTTCAATTGTGTTTCTAACATGCTTAGCACGTCTCAACTTCAGTGGTAAATATTAAAAGTCCTATCTAGCCGTAGACAACAGCCGTAGAGCTGCATTGTAGGTGACTTCAAATTACAATCAACGTAATGTTTGTCCGAATCCACTGCTAGTTTGTTCGTCTTTTTACAAAATAGCTAGAGACATGGACCAAAAAGGGGGTGCGCACTATACACAGGGCTAACATCGATACCCCGTTTTAAAGGCCTGAACAAGGGGTGTGTCTTATATACGGATGCGTCTTATACACGCTAAATTACAGTAAATCAAACTGTACTTCCAAACCTGTATTTGCACTCTTATCATAATTAATATTACCCTGGAAAAAGAACCATAGAGCAGAAACCAAATAAGTCTTGAATTCCCACAATGAAATCAACATATGCCAGAGACCACAGTTTTAGCCATGATTTGAAAGTGGGTGTCCAAAATGGGATATCATAAATTCGCTGGGCATCCAATATTCCAGGGGAGAAATAAAATCTTAAATTTACACCCATAAGGATAGATTTTCTTATTTAAAAAAAAACTCAAAATTATTTGCTTGAAATTAGCATTTCTAGAAATTCATCCTTACTCGTCCGAATGTGAGATTTTTGAGGGTTTGGGTGTCCAAATGACACCCAGGTGCCCTGCTAGTTAAGACACTGCCTGAGACAAGTCAGCACAGTATAAGTTTAGGTTCTCTCATTGCAACCTGCACACATGTATGCTTACCTTCTTTCTCTCTGGCTCAGAATCGCTATCATCAGAGGAGTGAGATCTCTTGTGCTTATGTTTCTTCTTGGACTTAGATTTCTTCTTCTTACTCTAAAAATCAAAATCAAAGAAAGAATTGCATGTACTCATTTAGAGGTGACAACTACCACACCAGCACAAAGACATGTATGTGCAGATGTAAATGGTCTATTAAATAAACCCTAAGAATAGAAGAATATTTCAGGTTTCATCCATTCATGCCAAGATAATGCTATTTCATAGTACACATGTATATTAAAATGGAGAATAATATCTCAAGCACAGTATTTTATCTATGAAACTAAGGTACATCAATCCATCTAGCTGAAATGATTGCCATCAATTGTGTTATTTTAGTTGTCAAACCTTGGGCCTGGGTATCATTACTTATTATCATACACTGTTAAATCAAATCATTTTCTCAGACTTTTGACTGATTAATAGAATATACAACTTATTTATTCATACATCATATAACCCTTCCAATGCTGAGGCTACTTTTGCCCAAAGCACAAGGATGCAAAGATTTTTGAAAACCATCTAAACCTTGTCATGTTGGTATTCCTTAGATAGCTCTCACTGAGTACTCTCGCATGAGTACCATATGCCAGGGTTTCAGTCATTTTTTTCAGCTTTTTTGCATCATTTTATATTGGCCAAATTAGCCACCAGCAGCATAATACAAGTTAAATGTCAAAATGTTTGTACTGACCTTTTTGTGTGGTGAACCAGATTCTTCCTCATCTTGTTCTTCATGATTGGCTTTAGGGGCCTCATCTGGCAGCAAATTGTAGCTCCTAGAGCCAGGAACATGGAAACATTCCTTGGCAAGATGACCTAAGAATGATTGAAGCAAAACTCTGATAAACTTTCAAGAAAATTTTTACAAAAAATACTTCAGGCAAATATGAAGATGAAAATGTGAAAATGAAAACAAGCTGAAATAAACATTCTCATAAAATGGACAAAAACATTAAAAAGCAACTTCTGAATGAATTAAAATAAATAATCGTAATATTCAATTTGGAAAGATTATTAACCCATTCATACCCGTATCAGCCAAAACTGCTACTAGTCAAGTAGATCTCCAGGTATGAAAGGGTTAAAAAAAATTCAAATTCTTTTCACAGGTATAGAATTGAAAAAGTGTACAGAGTCGTCCAAATAGGAAAAAATAGGAGGAAGTGCTGCTTTTCACTAATTACTAAAAACCACTATAGTTATGCTGATTGGAAGTATCCAATAAATAAAATTCTGTATCACATGAGGTCACATTATTACATTAAAAACATAGCATGACAAGTCATTAAAGCAGACAATGGTAGGCCAATGAATCATCTTATGAGCTATTGTTATCTGTTACTGCTCCCCTTATCCCACTCCCAGCATCAGTCTTCACATGGAACACTACGCCTGTGTTTATTGTGGTATTACTTACCTGTGCCCCCACACTTCCTACATGTGGTATTGTAAATGGCTCCCAGTTCAATTTTCTCACGTGGCCCTCTATTTCCCCCAGTCTTCCTCCTCTGCTCATCACGTCTGTAGGAAGGAATAATATACATCTCAGTACGAAGATCTTTCGCTATTCATTAGTGAAATTTCGGAAGGCAACTGTGCTAAATTTAACAAATTAAAGTCACTGAGGGGCAGGAACTATTGTTACAAATGTTGTTAAGGAAATATCGCTATTGTATCATATCGTGAACATTTTGAATGTGCCAATCATTATAAGTCACCTGTATTTCGATACTTACTTGAGATCAACTTGGTTTGGGTCGAGATCTTTTCCACTGGTTTGGTTGACGCACTTCATGGCTAAGGCAATCTTCCCATCTTCCTCCTGGGAGGGTAATAAAGGTGAGAAAATGCATGGCTAATTAAAGGTGCTGTCTCTAATCCAAACAGGGAGCTACCAGGGTAGGTTCAGGTATTAGTTAATAATGTCCTTCGTCGCACCTTCAAAATAACCATTGGAATTGTATGTTAATCTTCGCTTTTGACCAGAAAATCCTAAAACTTCACCTCAACATTCAATATGCGCATTCACATATTCATGCTGTGAGTTCTTTAAAACTAAGGAGTAACCTTTCACTTTACTATGTACAGTGCAACCTGTCAACTTAATACAATGTACCCTGTCAACTTGCTACGATGTACCCTGTCTAATTGCTACAATGTACCCTGTCAACTTGCTACAGTGAAACCTGTCAACTTATTACAGTGTTACTTTACAACTTGAAACAATGTAGCCATGAATAAATTACATTTTAATCTCTTAACTTACTAGGGATTACTCAGATAAGTATATGTACTCAATAACATTATATCAAATTTCAATTCTGAATAGGAAAAAGTATCATACCGTTTAAAATAACTTACCCCAATGGAGATGACTTTGCAGTAGACTTTGTCGCCGACATCCAGGACATCACTGGGATCCTCCACTCTGGTCTGCGATATCTGACTTTTGTGGACAAGACCTACAAAATAGTTTTTTGTGTGTAATTCTGCCCCAAAGTATATGTTTTTTCCTGCTTTAAAAAGAAAAAAAGATATGACATTTCTGCCACATTTTTAGGCATAAAAACAAATCACATCTGTAGGATATACAATCAAAGCTTATTGGGACTCTGGTCCTTTCTCCCAGATATGACAAAGTTAACAGAGCCAAGAAAAAAAAATCCTGTGAAACTCAAATCCTCAATATGAGAAAGTCTATTCAAAAGGTGTACTTCTCTCTGCCCTGGTCTGATTGCAGAGGTGTCTAAGGCGTTGCCAACAGTAACTTTTGATTTTATCAATCCTTCTAAAATGTGTACCCTCCTGATACTTATGGGTTAAGAAAAAGCACCTAACAACAATACCCTACCTTTGAATTCCCTTTAATAAATTCTACAAGAAATCCTCTTGGAACTTCCCATCTGGGATGCTACCTAAATCGGCCACTAAATCCCCTCTGGGATAACAACTTTTAAAAATTAGTTAGCCACTTTGACTGTTTATAATATTGTTCCTTATGTATATAGGTATTACTTTGTCACATTAGAAATGTTTTGATATGGTATTACCATTCTTCTTGAATCCTGGTATTTTCACAAATGCACCATATGGTTGAACTCGAGCTACCTGTAAAATAATTTGCAACAATCAAATTAAATGCACAACACAAATCTGCTATTTAAACTACATACTTTTTATCAAGTAAACATGAAACAAATGTTTGTTACAAAGATATCAATTAGAAAAGTATAGATCATAATTAGAATAAGTATCATCATTTCTGCTTTTACTATTCTTATCTCATAATCTCATTTACTATTCTTATCTCATCAATCATTTTATTCATTATCTATATTCATAAAAATGTTTGCCTGCCCAAAAAGGACGTTTTTAGGAAACTGACTGTCAAAAAGACAGGCTGGACGGGTCCAAGCTAAGTCCCTGGTGCAATTCCACTGGACTCCATCTTACCTCCCCCCTGAAGATAGTGTAGAGCTCTGGAGCATCGTCCGGGGTAGGAGCTGACCTGAAGAACTTGTATCTGTCACCCATGGTTCTTATCTGAAGAAAAACAATGACAAATATGGATATGCAACAGCAATAAAAAAATATCAGCAAGGAGGCTAATTCATTGGACTAGCCTTACCCCTACCAGTTGTACCCATATTTTTTTAGGGCGTCAACATGGAAAATTAGTTGCTAAATGTACTTTACAACCTCAATTCTAGTAGAGTTTTACCAGAATTGCACAATTCTATAACATATCACTAATCAGTATTGTACAATTCTGAAACACACAATTATTGTTTGAATTGATTGGTCAATAGATAGGTCAGATGTGCAGCTGTTCACACTATGTAGTTAATCCCTCTTTGAACACCACCATAGTGGATATCACCTCAGTCATGTATATTCTGTATCACACAAGGCTTTGCCTGGTAGGATATGGGTGCCTTTCAATGGATAACAGGCTAGACCACAAAGAGCGTAGCTAATAATATTCTTAGGAATACTGGTTAAGAATACTGGTTTATGAATAGGTTTTCTGTCTAGTTTAAGCAGAGACATCTACTTTCAATATAAATAGATTCTCCCTGGTTTGAGGGAATATGTAATCCACTAAATTGACTTACAGCCATATAAAGGCAATTTGGAAAGGAGGCGAATACTCTAACCAAACATGAAATATCCATCAGGAATATATAACCAAATAACTTGAGAGTTGTAGTCTGCCTGAGTCAAAATATAGCTGGTAATCTGGTAATAGAAAACTAACACTTGGAAATCTTAGACTTAGTAGTTAGTACTTAGCACTGGATGAGTGGGTCAATTTCAATGATGTGAATATGTTTGCCCAAACTGCAACAACATTAAGCAGACTTTTGCCACGTGCGCTTGCCATGAGCATAAATGTATACCCCAGAAGAGAATCCTTTTAAATGTTTCAAATAAATATCAATATTACAGTCTCACACCTAATCAATTTCACCTCAGCATTGACGTTTCTTGCACACACGACCCAGTATTATTTGGCCACGTTCGATTTAGTAATCCGTCTGAACCGCATTGCTTTGAATCCGCCAAAATACTCGCCCGAATTAGTGACCAGAAAAATGCTAAAACGAACACATCTGTAAGTTCATTCACAGAAATTAGACTAGCAACTAGCCCTTGTACTACTCAGGCTATCCTTTAGCGTAACATGATGTGTAAGATAAGGGGGCCGTTGATATAAATATTTTCTTTTTTTGGAATAATTGATAACCCATTATAAGTCCATCGTTTCCAAAATAGCATTAGATATAAATCAAAATTCACACAGCATTTCTGTGATATCTTAATCGAAAATGAAGGTACGAAACTATATTGAACAGTCCACCTTACCATTCTAAAAGGTCTAGCAATACTGGTAATTTGTAATGAATAAAGCGAGTCCAATATCCACATACATATGAAAAATGAATGAAAATCAGGGTTGCGTCTCCAAATATTAAGTTTTTTATTAACGAAGACGATTATACAGAATAGTTAATGTTATCACCAAGATGTTTCGTCTAGACATCATCCAACTTTCTAATTTTCTTTTCATGCTTAGAGCCAGTGTTTAACCTTTGACAGAGGTGAGAGACAGCAAGAAGCCAAAGCCCAAGGTATCAGGACAGCCCCAGTCATGCATGGGTCAATTTAGTATTCTATAAAATACCTAAAACCACTGGATACATATGTAAAGGTCTCATTCAGCTGAAATAATTGGAGGAGTGGGAAGTCTATCATTTGGCAACATAGGATTGCTGGGACTAGTTTGAAAATAATGATTGCTCCCTACACTGATTCCAATTATTACATAATTACCCTAGTAGAGAGCGGGACAAGACGGTGACCTCCCAAGACGGGAACCTACGTTTAGTGCATGTACCCAGAGAGCTTCGTAATGGAATCTCTCTGATGTACCATAGTGGTGACTTACCAAGAATATTACAACTACAAAAGCGCCAGATTGATTCACACACTTATCAAGGCCCTGTTTATAGTAAACTGTTGTTCCCACAGCATTTTTTTGCAGAAATATATATATATATATATATATATATATATATATATATATATATATATATATATATATATATATATATATATATATATATACATATATATATACATATGTATATATACATATATATATATATATATATATATATATATATATATATATATATATATATATATATATATATATATATATATATATATATATATACATATACATGTATATTTATATATAGTCATTAAGAAGGCGGCTAGAAATATGTGCGTGTCTGGTGTTTTTAGTGGTGTTGTGCTTGGCAATGGGAAGTCACCGTACTTGCCATTGCACCTTGCTATTAGAATTTATTCCCTTAATTTGTTCCTTGTACAAACTACAATGTCAAAACGTATTTTAACGCTCCATAAGTTTGAAATCTAGAGTGCATGCGGTTTGTCCTCAAAAAAGGGATGTAAGTTTAAATTATGAGAATATATTTTCCTATGATTCTTTTTTTCATTTTTGATGAATATGTATTGCAAGTTTGACTACTTAAAATAGAGTGTGTTTTCAAAAGCCAATAGTGATGGCCAAACGTGTGTTTAAACAGAGAAATACATCCCCTGTCTACTACTCTCAGGTTAAAAAAAATCTTTAAAAGAAATTTGTTTTTCAAGTATTATTCCGTTCTTCATGCAAGAATGACGCAATTTTGTTAAGTATGCAACGCGACGGCTTCATTTGGTCCTTTCAGGTGCCTGGCGATAAAAGAAAACACAAATGTCACATGGCATCCAGTTGTTTTTTCATTTTCTTCACTTTCGTCCATTGTCGTATAAGATAACCCACAGTGAAGACATTCTGTGGACGATTCTTTTCAATACGGTGAAAACTTCGTAGTAAAGTTCGTACATCTTGCAATACTATTGTTGAAAGAGTTAATCTTAGTTTAAACTACGAAGGGATATTTTAAAAAAAGGTGAGGGGTGGGGGGCAGGAACACACCGATTTTTAGACCTCATTCCACGCAATATCTATTTTTTTCTGGAATAGCCATATGGTCTATATATTTTGAAATATATTCTATTAAACAATATTTTTTTAAAGGAAAGAATTCGAGAGTCAGACCTCACCTCATTCCTTATGTAAAATAAAATAAAAAAACATCCTGTATTATTCGCAAATCCAAAATATTTCTGGAGCTGTTGATTGCTTTTCCGTGTGCTACCAGGGACTAATCAACATCTCTGGTGCTACACAAAAGAATTGAAGAATGTCGCTAAACGGTAAAACAAAAGGGTATACAGGAATCGCACCTTTTCTTCACAACTTGAGGACTGCGAAACAGGTAGCATTCGCATGCAGGACTACACAGTGGCATACAGGACTGGGAGAGAGAGCGGGGAAACGGCGAATGCATTTACACACTTATTGCCCAATACGTCACACACCGTCTCGCGGAAAGAAAACAAGATGGGAGCGTACTCTATTTATACCAACTCCACAGTAGAGATTCAGTTGTACCTCCTACTTGGTGCTAGTTCAGACATAAACCCTACCTATTTTCCTGTTTATGTTTTTCTTACATGTGCAGCATAGAACATCCGCAATAAGATATCGTTGCACATAGTAAGGTTCAATATTATTGAACTAACTTGTGGCCAGCTTGTTGAAAAGTACCAGATTTGGACATGTCAGAAGTTGTAGGATGCCAATGTTTAAAGAAAATACTGTTCAAAGCAAACTTTGTCAGTTTTCAAACATAAAAAACCCTACCAAACGCTTTATTAGCCCTTAATGTCAAGATTATTATGTTCTTTTGTATCGACCGGTGGGCAAAATAATATGCGTGCTGACAGGTAGCATATTTAAAATGATTGATAACAATAAAAGCGTTTCCTGTTAATGATGGAAGAGAAATGTGAATGAGGAATGTACTACAATTCTCCAAATATTGAATTTACACTTTATTCCGAAGTTATTTTTTTTAAGAACCAAATATACAGAGAAACTGATGAAAGGGGAAAATGAATGGCCATTGAGCAAAGTCAAAGCTTGGAAATGTGTTGGGTATTGAATTTATTAGTACTATGGTAGTTACCATGTAATGTAGACTTGAATTAAGTCACATGGCACCTGCAAGATACATGACAAAGTGTATACATTGCACACAAGTAATATGACAGTTCAGACTAGTATAGCATGAAAACTTGATGGTGGACATTGCACTCCCCTCTCCCAATAAGATTTCATGTTCCAAAGATTCTAATCAACTAGATTGATACTTCGATAGGTATACTTATTCATTCTCTATTAGTTAAAATCCTATATTGAAAAAGAAATACCGGTTTATTGCTTACTTTGCATACAATGTATCCATACATATAAATACATTCACAGATCACTTTTTCATTTCTAATTGAACATATCTATATCATAATCCAGAAAAGATGTTCTGCTAAATTAAGTTTAAACTCTCTGAAAGATTATATCAAAGTACCAAATAGGGAAATCTAAAATTCACCTCCACAATATTGATTATATTCACAATAATCATATAAGAAACATTCTAAGGATTGAAAGCGCAGTTGGAGGGAAAGAGGGTGCAAGGCCTACACTTTAAAGGTAAATTGTGTATAATGGGATACCTGAGAAAAGGTCCTTCTCACATGCATGTACTAGAAATGTTTATTCTATTATCCCACTGCTTCTTTTGCATTTTAATTTTTGCAATTAAGAGTTACATATTCTAAATACTTCATAGGACAACCAAACTATGAAATATCAATCACTGAGAAAATAAATACTCTAGTTTATAGCTGCTATGTGAATTTGTCATCAGATACAGAAATGAACAAACTACCAAACACTGAGTATAGATGGTCTATCAGATTTGAAATTCAGTTTGTGGCTGTATGAACATGCATCTATTGTGATATTAATTTCAAGGTATGCAGAATTACATCACCCATCTGGGCTCTAACAAAGGTTTGAGTCCAGATGTAGAAGTCTAACAGGACAATGCATATGTTCAGCAAACGTTCTATCCTGGTCTTTTTCATTTTGACAGATAGCTAAATAATTCTTGAGTTACATACACTTATCTGGAGTACAAAATGGATAGGAAAATGGTACATCTACTAAGTTCCAAACCTTTATGATATATTTTTCTTTATTCTAAATATTGATCTCATTATATTATTTTTCTTTGTGTATTTCTAATTAAAGAATAGGGTTTCCCTTTGTCCCTTTCTTTACAGATGGAACCACATAACTGATATACATTCCATTAGAAAAGTCATTGGTTTCATGCTACACAATATATTTCTTCATAACTGGGATGCGATATTGCGAGTTTCCATCTCCAGGTATCATTATTACACTAGCCGCAGACTATCCTAGAAATAAATCCATGCGCCAAAAGGATGATTTCTCATTGATTCTGACTGAAACTTTACTGCAACTCACTACTGTGTAGAGCAGCAGGAGTAAAAACTATCATCTGAGAATGAATAATCTGTTGATGCTCAGAGCTTTGAGGTGAAAGGTCTTATAAAAATATACATTCAATGCCAAAATATAGAGAATGCTTCATAATTTGGAGAAAAAAAAAGAAAATCGTTTGTTAACAATTCAAAGATTCTCAGAAACTAATGGTTTGTAGTGTGGTTATATTAAGTTTTTGGGAAGAGTGCAATCTTAAAAGACACATTTCATATCCGTATATATTCTAGTTCCTAGTATTTTGGGCTTGTGTTAATCTTCCAGTATCAAAAGATTGTAAATACAATTTCCCTGACATTTTTTTCAAAGATGAGGAACAAATAACATGTTAAGTTCACCAAATCAAAACAAATAAGAAATTAAATTTCTTGTTGACTTCCAAAGATCTTTATCGGTCATTCACTCTGTTTGCAAGGTACCTTCAACTCCCAAAAATATAACCAAGACTAGAAGAACTGGAAGATGAGACAGTTATTTCCTTTCTAAACTTTAGATAAAAAATCAATAACCACACATGTAATGTATCTGGAATTATCAGAGTAAGTAAGTAGACCTTCAAGTCTGGACATATTTTTTACCTAAGGTCTGAGTCTGAACTACTCTTCTTCCACCTTGGAAATAACAAACTATTGTGACACTTGGTGGACATTTAAGATACATCATTCCACTCTTGCAAACCAATATTCCTGTATTTCACTAACTGGCTCTATCAGTCCATACATAATCAAGGGATGCTGTACAATTGACTGCCAAGCTGTACCTTGAGCCATTTTTCCACCCTGAGGCTGTACATACACGCTTTGATACAAGTATTGTTCTGGTGGAGATGTTTGGATTTTTACACCCTTTGTACAAACAGGATAGCACATGTACAAGATAGATACATTTCTACATACAGTGACAGATATACATTATGCACAGTTTTATACAACACATTGAACATTAATAATCACTACAATGATCTTAATCTGTGATCAGACAAGCAGTACAGCATGAGATCAGAATAGAAAGGATGACATTAACGGGGAAACATGCAGTACAATATTCACGGTCCCCTGTTGCAATTTCGGGTATAACACACAAATAGTCATAATATTTCCTGCTGTTTATGGCTGCAATTTGATAGGCATCATAGCAGTTTTATCAGGCTCATGTGTTGTGGAAAGAGATCACAACATCACAATGAATTTTAATCCCACTGTCAACCTTTTCATTGTAATTCAGGGCTCGAAATTAGGGGGTGTGGAATTCTCCTGCGGCTCCCTCAAATTTCTGCAGGGAGCCCAAAGATGTATTGGTTTCCATACACAACACCTTTAGGTAGCTTTTAAAGATGTGTTTGGGCTCCCTGGAAAAAGAACTCAATTTCGAGCCCTGTAAGTGTATGCAAAAATGACGGACCTGCACAACCTTGCATTGTTGTATGTTCACAATTGTCATGGATAGACACAGTTTCTGGGTTAATCCATCTACTTGGTTTGTTGCATCCTCCCCTTTGTCAACAAGAAACACATCTACTGAGTAAAATATAGATGTTAGATTGTCTGGAAACTACATAATAAACATATATTGTCTCAACTAACCACCTTTATCAGATGAGAAGTTGAGAACATACACCATGCACAACTCAAACTTAGACAGGTTATTGATAACTTGACGGAAAAAATATTTTTTAAATGAGATCATTCCATTATAGTTTTCTACAAATTAACATATTATACAGAGTATGCAGAAATTGAACTTGAAAATATTTTCATGCTCCGTTGTTCTTAACATTTTAGTTCAATGTGGTTGCTAGGGATAGATAACATATCAGGGACAGCTAAACATAACTGGGCCAGATATTCACAGAGAAAACATTACAAACCAAAAATATCCTACGCAGAGGTTCACAAATACCATCACACTTTGATGCCCTTATAAAATAAAAATTCCGCTTCCACTAATGAGTAAATATTGTTGCACAACAAACACAATGATGGTTGCGTAGCTGGCTAAGGTCTGGAAGCTATGTTATTGCCCAGAAACAAGAAAAAATAGTTAGTTTCTAACCACATCTCCATAAATCATTTCTCAACATAATGATTGTTAACAAATTCAAAACAAAAAAACAAATATATGTACAGGGGGAAACTCCTCCATAGATAATATAACAAAACTAAACCAAAGGTAATAACTCCTTTTCTGATAAACTAAACAAATTTCTTTTTACAAATTAAGCCATAGTAATCCCTCTATGTTGTTATAATAAAGTACAGAAATAAATATTTACAAACTCTATCAGTCTTATATGTACATTTGAGTGGGTAGTGCATCACTGCATAGATGGGATACATCATTGAATTCTCATTTAGTATATCGTAGATGGCTTGGTGATGATACCAAAATGAAGCCTAAAAAAATGTATATTTCATTGGTGCCCCCCAACCACATTTCTGCATTTAACTTTTACTTCATTAAAGTTTGCTTAGATGCCATTCTTTACTGCAAATCAAATGAATACTAATTTTGCAAACACTGCATACTGACGTTTCTCAGACGAAAAAAGTTTGCTAAAATAGCTGTTTATTCTGAAGTTGGAGGAAAATTCAAGATATTCTTAAAAAAATGACCTGCCAACCCCCATTCCCCAAGCTGTATATCCTGATCCACGATACTTTTGGAAATAACCAAGGAATAAAGCACATTTTGAAAAGATTATGAATTAGAATTGTTAAGTCTAATATTTTGCCAACAAATACTTTCCAAAATACGCTTTTGCATAACAGATATAACCAAAAAAGAAAGGCTGATTTCGACTGCAACAGGCATGTATGGTTTAACATTTACTGAAACGCTGATAAACTGATATTGCCAATATCTATGGGCATGCACCCACCCTCCTCCATGATACTCTCCAACGGCAGTTCTCCAAATATCTTACTAAAGCTATGATTTAGATCACTCTTGCCACCTAGATGCTTTAAAGGAGTCAACCCTGGTAAACCTAGGTCTCTCAAAGATCCCTCCTTCGGAGATCGTAAGAGATCAAATGAATGACTAAAATCTTTGTCACTTGGGGTTAGTCCAGACCTAACTGGAGTAAATCCAGAAAATGATTGTTTGCTTTTGTCTTGAATAGGTGTGAATATACCGCTGTCCAGGAAATTTGATGTGGATCGAAGTGGAGTTAATCCCTTGATAGGCGATAACCAACTAGGGCTATCTGAACATGGCTTGCAAGGAGTAGACGTGGTCACATCTGCAGTGCTACTTTTTGGCGGAGTTCGTAACAGATTCCTCATGGGTGATGAAAATTCATTCTCTAAACTTGCCAGAATGTCATTCATGCTGGTGTCTGAGAAAGAGGTTTCATTCAACTCCACAGCCTTATCCGAAGCTTTTCCCTTTCCATGCTTCTTTGTTTTTCTTTTTCTATATTTCTTCGGTCGTGGCAAGCCTGGCACTGGTTTAGTTTCCTCTACAGGGAGTTTATCACTAAGGCTAGTGTCGCTGCTAGATTTGTTGGATTTCATTTCGATTCCGGAATCGTACTTCATTAACTGGCTGCGCAGATCTGGAGAGTTTCCGCTGCTATCCACACAGCTAGCATTTAGCCAAGCTTGGGTGATGATATTGGTGCTATCGTCAAACACGCTCACTTTGGGTGCAATCTTCACCTGCTTCTTGTTGGATCCCACTAAGCTCTCCGATAAGTCAGAGGGACGCTTGAAAGAGGCACTGCTGTCATGGCACTGGGACGAATCTGCAAGATATAAACATAGAAATAAGATAACAATTACTTCATAACACAGCCACACTATTCATACATTCATAGTTTACAAGTCTGCCGATAATAAATGTTGCATGGTAATTTTGAAAAGATATACAGGTAAAAAAGGAAAAAGGCTAGTTTTTAAGAACATAAAAAACATGGCAACGTGTGTATAATGCTTAATTCAAACTAATTTGGATGTTTTAAATCCCAGACTTACCATGGTTTTGCCGAGTTGATGGTGAAGGTGGGAATGGCATTGTCGGAATCAAGACTTGACCTTGAGGGGAGGTCATGGGCATCATTCCGTGTATGGGAATCAGAGCATACGTCTGCATCGGTGGCGGTTTTGGTAACAATGGTGCAGGACCTACAAAATAGAAATTTGGAAATATGCAAAATAGGGATACCAAACATGAAAACATCTATGAGAAATGTGGTATGAAGAAACAATGGAATCTAATAACAATTGTAATATGGATTCAAAAAAATGTTACCGATCAAAGGTGTATATAATTAATTGCAAAATAACATTAGAACCTGCCATATAGAAAATATGTTTTTTCTACTATCACTGCAGCACCTTTCCCACTGTGGAACATTTGTTCATTAAACAACCCAATACAATTGCAAATGGGCCAGGGCCATAGCCAGGAGTTAGAAACTGGGGTCCAAACATGGGCAATGAAATGTTTGGGTGTAGTAGTTTTCAAGGGAGAAGTTTAGATACCAATCATAATCACAAATCAAAATTTAGTGAAAAATTTCAATTATCTGATTGAAATTTACATTTTTAGGTTTACCCTACAATTAGAGAATGGTATATTTGTATAAAAATTCAGACATTTTAATAATGGAAATTTGGGGTTTTATTCTGACACATTCTGCTGATTTAGACCCTGGTTTTGTCTATAAATGAATCAATCAGATGTTTACCTTTCCTAGGCTTCCTATCCGGCGGCATGTGCATGTTTGAGGAGTTGTTGAGCATCACCATGGTGGAGTGAGCTCCTCCTGGACTCATCACTGGAATGGGAAGCATAGGCTGTCCTCCATAACCATCTACAACAACAACAATAACATGTAATTGTAATAGCAGGGATAAGTATCGGTACTCGATATGATACCAAGTACTGATATTGAATTGAAAAGTATTGTATCGAAAAAGTATCATATCATATTGTTACGATTGAAAGCATACATAAAATTGTCTTAATTGCTACCTGGAGTCCTGGACTCCTCTGCTCAACAGTATTTTGCTATACTGTAAAGTTCGAAATATTGGCGTGGAACTATTATTGGCGACATTAGCGAGTGGGTCAGATTCGCTAATATTACAATCCATTTATATTTGTTCCATTTTCCCCTCTCGACATCGATTTATCTCAGTAAGTAACAAATTTCTAGAATGTAAATGATGATTATGATGATTTTAATTGGCCAAACACTGACTACGAAAAGTTGAAATGATCGTAAACTACAAGACGACCGAGACGAATCAGAAACGAAATACATCCCCAATCTCTGTCAGTTACGTTTCCACTACTAGATCAATAAATAAATACAGTAATGTCTATATTTACGTAATGATTTTTAGTAATGTCCCCGTCGCCAGGTAGTTCAGAACATCCATATTTAGTTCAAAAAACGGCCAAAACTGTGCACAGGGCCCCTGGCGTTTCTGTGTTTGGAGGCCATGTGAACGTCCGCCAAAATATCGCACAACCTTTTGACCGTTTATCAAACCAGATCTAGTTTAAATATCTGTCGGCAGATGGCGCATTTAGAGATGGTTCACACGCTAATATTACGATTCGCTAATATGGAAAAATGGATCAATTCGCTAAATTTAAGCACGCCAATATTTCGAACTTTACAGTATATTAGCAAAATTTCAGAAGCTAACGGTGCTAAATCAAACAAAATTAGATTTGTGAGTCGGGCAGTATTGTTAAAAATATCTTTAAGATATTGCATCATTAAGGAAATATCAATATTGTATGGTACCAAGAAAAATTTAAATGTGCCAATCCCTACGGAATAGCTCTGACATGGTATAAAGAGGTTGGTTGTCTAACCCACCCTGGTTTAAGAGAGGAGAATTGCTATTAATTACAACACGAGTCGAAGTGAGGCTTCTGATTGGCTGATCACGGTTGCGCTGTGTTGGCTATCCTTTCTCTTGTATATATATATATATTAGTGCTCGGATTCGCCGCTAAAAAACGGCTCGATCAATCGCTGAAAATGCCGAGCGATTAATCGACATATTACGAGCCCTAACAACTCACTGCACATGGGGTGAAATCAACTGCTGAGCGAAAGTAATTGCCGTCAATCACGCTAATTTAGAACCGCCCCATGCCTGTCTAAGCCAATAAGCAACGTAAATTGCTGTCAATCACGCTAATTAGAACAGGCCCATGCCTGCCTAAGCCAATCACGTCCTGCTATCGTGCGATCTCGCTGGGATCCCACGTGGGAAAGACGTCAGCAAGACGAAAAAGATGGCGGATGATTGACGATGTGGGTTTATTTACATTTTTCGCCGAACTCGGCGAGCTGTAATGGCGGCTCGAGTGCTCGCCGCCGGCGAAGATACGAGCAAAAGCTCGAGCCGCCGATTGATCGTACTAGCTCTAATATATATATATATATATATATATATATATGTACAGTGTTAACGATAGGGTCAAAAAAAGTTGCATCCACACTAATATCAAGGTCCAGAAAATCCTGCGTCCTGATCATTGGCCACAAATGAGTGTTGACTTACTATGCCAACAAATGTGGTCACTTAGGGGGGTAAGGGGTTAAATGGGTAGATTTCTTTACCCAGCTTGTGAAGTTGAGTTGACTCTGCTACTACTTACAGCTCAAAGAACTGTTGTGAACAGGAAATTAATGGGTTCTTTATGGGAATTTTATGCGTCCTCTCTGGACGCAGCCACTTCACACCTCTGCGTCCATACCACTTGACTATGCGTCAAAAGGATATGTGGACGGCGTCCTCGCGATCCCTGTATATATTTATACATTGAAACTCAAACAAAAGGAATTCTCTGCGATCATGTTTTAATGTGCATATTCTTATTTTTTTATAATGTGAAACCCTGTAGAACCTCTTTTATGGTGCCATATCTCCCACTTGATCTTACAATGGGCAATACTTCTAATATCATGAAGCAGTTTAGCATACAAAACTCAGAGCCAGGGGCGTAGGCTGAAATCAGTTTCTACCATGTAGCTAGGATCTTATGAAAAGAAAGTGAAACCAAGACATGTGATACCCTTTTATACACATACCAGTACAATACTCCTGGCCATTGGAATGCAGTCTAGAAACATGACGTAAACTTGAGGTTCGAGTCCTGTAGTTGTAGGCCTCTGGTTGGTCAGTTCTCAGAGTCCAGTAGGAACTGCCTTGACCAGGGATAGCGGGACGCTCACGAACAAAGATGTCATACAAGGATAAATTGTGACGTATCGAGTTCTGAAAGAAAGGCCATGAATAAATATCTCATTTTAACACCAGAATGGGAAGTCTTTAAGATCATGATAGATGAGTAAAAAGGATTTCTTTTCCATAAATTCAATGCATTAAAGTAACGACATAATAAGGGACACATCTAAAACAAATTTTAAAAATTAATAGCCATGAAAGAGTTCCTTGAGTACAATAAGGACATACAAAAAACAAATCTCTCTCCAATGAAAAAAAACTTTACAAAAACATGAAATTATTTAAAGAACCTCTGCTAGTTTTTTCCTTACTTAAATAACTTCCTCAACCTTAGTAAATTGAACAGCAGTAAATTAATTCATGAGATCTATCCAATACCTAGACATTTATTATGAATCAACCATGATGAGCTCATATACATACCTGATTATATATTTAAAATCCAAAAGAACAATATTTCAAGCCAGTGCATTTGCCAGTTTTTTTATCATGTTACATGCACATCAATTCACAAGATAATAATAACAATTATATAGATAAATGACCAAGTTTAATACCTCAAGCATCGACAAACACTTAAATATAGTGAAAAAACATAACATTTCAAAAACCATGTTGAATAGACAGCATACCTTCCAACCTTGCTTAGGACAAAATTTATAATAGGGAAATTTGTCTTCTATCCACTTATAGATCTCTCGCAGAGTCATGCGCTTATCTGGCTTACTACTGATGGCCATCTGAATGAGGTGCATGTAGGAATAAGGAGGACGCTTATCCCGGCCGCACTCCTTACTGATCTGAAAATATCAAAACAAAGACATTTAAAGATGATGATGAATAATGTGCATGTAGAAATAAGGATGTTTATCCTGGCTACATTTCTTCTGAAATTAAAGAATAAAAAATCTGATCTAAATACCCATTCAAGTAAAATGTATTTTGTGGTTCTCAATATACCAGCAAGATGAGGGACACTGGTGTAAATTTACGAGTTGCGTCGAATTGCAACCAAGGAGGACGAAAGTACATGGAAGATGTGATTGCACTTTGAGAATGAAGACGACACGAAAGAAATTGTTTTTGCTATATAATGAGTTTTCTCAGATACTTGATTCCTAGGTTTGGTGCTAAGGGACCACCGTATTTAAGTCTCTAGAGCTAGAAAATCTAAAGGCTATCACTGTCACACCCAAATTATCATTTACATGATCACTATTTTATAAAATGCTCAATTCAAACTTATAGTGTACTACATAATATTTTTTACACTTTTAAATCATTTGTAAAGGACGGACATTCTTTATTGCTACTGTAGGTTTACCTGTTCCAACTGTTTCTCACTGGCCACAACTCTAGTGTCCCTGTGGTTGACCACTGTCTCTCCTGTCATCTTGCCCAACCACTGTATGTTCGTCAAAGAGTCATCTAACTGCACTGGAAACACAATCATTATAAGTTAGATTATATACAGCTACATAGGCTTTGTGTCCATGGAGAAATATATGAGCAATGATTCAATAGATGTCTTTCTTTTTTTCCAGTTTTTAAAAATGTTAGACTTGGCCAGGACCTGTTCAGCCTGTTTTATGATAATTAGCAGTTTCCATTATAGCTAATTCAAGCTAACAATGAGCGATAGTACAAGTTCAGTAGTATAGTCCATTCACTCTGTACAAAAGATTGATAGACCCTACAGGTGGACGTGTGACCTCTACATGTCTACTTGTAAAGTATACACATGGGTTCTGCCAGTCGCCCAGTAGGTTTTCATGGTCACAGAGTAGGGAGGCTCCCAAGGGGTATCATATCTCAAGTACCACAATCTCTCAGATTGTCTGAAGACTACTAGTCTAGTCTAGTGTCCCATGTACCAATTTCCCCTTTATTTCCCCAAATGTTCTAATTCTCCACACTCAGTGACTGCTAACCACAAACTGACCCAGATTTCTATAAGTAGACAGGTCTATTTAACCTGACCACCAATAGCCACCAAGCCTGTTCTTACAGGCACACAGTTGAAACTTACAAACCCATTCGCTTTGCTCATTGTTAGCTTGAATTAGCTGTAAATCCTTTTCAGATCTGTAGGCAAAATATTTATGAAGAATTTTCATTTTTGAACTTTTGGGGGTATAACCAAATATTTCATAACAAATCATCACTTTCATTTTCAATAACCATAAAGTTTGATAATGTGAATCAATTCCATTCACAGATTACATATAAATTTGATCATTCAGTAATAAAAATGATACTGGGAATTTCAACTTGCTATTAAGCTGGGCTCGCAAGTACACGTAAGTCATAATTTCTACTTTTCCAGTAACCATTGTACATGCCATTGCAAGTGGCCAAGCACTTTATACTGGTGTTTGTATTCAAATCCTGCTCATAGCATGTGAGAAAGTTGTCAGCAGCTTGGAGTTAGACAGTGGTTTTCTCAGGGTACTTTGGTTTCCTCTACCATTACGTTACTACTTGCTAGTCTCAATTTGGCAGAAAAAATAACAACAAACAGAATTCTGAATTCCAAACCCTTTTAGCCTTACCTTTGGTTTCCCCCTCAAACCTCACTCTCGGACCAGCACTTGAGCAATGAGTAGTTTGTGCATGCTCAGACCCCAGTCTGACAAGAGGAGACAAAGTTCTATGATGAAGTTCCGAGTTTCCTGCACTGGTAAACCTTGTTACACCACTAGTGCCATACATTGTCCATTTCTTCTCCTTCGGTTCTTCTATTCTCGTGATTTCTATGACAGTTTCTTTGATTTCCCCCTGT
Organism: Maea johnstoni; assembly: GCA_963942565.1. Lineage (NCBI taxonomy): Eukaryota > Metazoa > Annelida > Polychaeta > Spionida > Magelonidae > Maea > Maea johnstoni. The sequence goes on from OZ012693.1 coordinate 7,810,020, forward strand.
CCCTGAGCATTAGCAGGGAGAGGCTCCTGAGATTTAGCCAGTTGCAAGTGACTTTGAGTTTCTATATTATCCGCACCTTGGTAATGGCGAGTGTTTGGCTGTGGTTGATTTTCATCGTTTACCTTATCCTTGAAATTCCCTCTTTGCAACTGCTGCACAAACTTCGTTGCAAAGGCTTTTGGATCTTCCCCTGGTGGCACGAATACAATTTTCTTCACAAGATCCGTTTTCTTTGATACCTGAGGCACCGTATTTTCACCCAAAACGGGCTTACTATCCAGGGCCATCCATTGGTCAGAATGACCAGACTCCCCAGACAGAGGTAACACTGTGAACTTTGTAAGCGCGCTGGCCTGAGATTGGTCGCTCCATTTCTCTATTGCACTGTGAAGAAGCTGCCTACTAGCATGCAGACTTCTGGATGAGGCAACAGGTGGCTGATTGTGAGACCGATTGGTGTTGAGCGGCTGCAGAATGTGGTCTGCCGGATCAAGCTGCCAAGGGGCCTCACCACAAGTCTTGACCCCTGCCACTAGCACCGATGATTCCTCCTTGACGGCAACGTGTTGTAGTGGCATAGAGGGCGCCTCTGTAGGCTCTTTCTTTACAGCACGTTTGAGTATTAATGGCACATGTTCATGCTTGTACATGGTGTAGTTCTGGCTGAACTGCTGCTTTGCGGAGGACATCAGGTTTGACATGATTACATAATTATAATCTGCTAATCTATGATTATCTTTATCCTAGCGCGATCCTGTCCATTCTAAGATCTGAAAAAAAAATAAAAAAATAAAAGGCTTATTGGATATGGCCTTAATTTCCTTTACCAATCCTTACAAATGTTAACAGTGAAAGATCCTACATAGATTGTTATATAAACACCTAGACCAAAAAATAATCATGTATAGCTGTTCAGTTAATCAAAGTTGTTTTTGTCTTTAAATAATGTGAAAATGAAGTCCTATTGAAATCCTGTTGATAAGCCATAAACCCATGACAATACTGAATCCTGAAAATAGTCTGGTGTCCAGACAGCTTGGGATCAACACCTTTAATCAGAAACATTGTAGTACTGTTGCCACCCACCAAGTTATCATTTAAATCAATACAGAAAAGATCTATACAAGTTTGCACCAGTGGCCAGGGTCTTAGCCAGCAGGGTGTCTGGGTGTCTTTTGGACTCCCTGGTTCATGAAAAATACCTGATTTTAGGTAAAAAGACACCCTAGATTTTGGTATGTGTTTTTTGTAAATACTAATTCCAAGTTAAATTCCTAAAAAGTTTAACTTCAAATTAAAAACAAAGACATCTCTTGAAGAATTAAGCATAAAATTACTTTATTTGTTAATGTACATAATCATTGTAATGATTTTTACTTTTTCAATCAGGGATTTTGGACACCCTAACTTCTTGAAATCCCAATTTGGACACCCTGTTATGAAAATCCTGGCTAAGTCCCTGCCAGTGGCACATTAGCAACAGCATGAACCCTCTCTCCCCCCCCCCCCCAAATAAAAAGTTCACAGTTGTGACTGTCTTTGCAAGGCTTTTAAAAATCTGTCAGACACAGCAATTACAAAACTTATGCCTGTCCATATCTAGTTACTTCAAATTTGAATTCTAACTACATACAATAGCCAATTGTGACAAAAATGGCAATTTACACTTGGCTTCATTCGTGTCTTGGAATAGGGTTTGTTAAAAACAGTGTTTAATTGTTGCTGGATGAAGCCATGTCAGATAATAGCAATTAACAATATTCAATAATATATTGTGGCATCACCATAATGTGTCAAGTTTTTTGTAAATACTAATTCCAAGTTAAATTCCTAAAAAGTTTAACTTCAAATTAAAAACAAAGACATCTCTTGAAGAATTAAGCATAAAATTACTTTATTTGTTAATGTACATAATCATTGTTATGATTTCTACTTTTTCAATCAGGGATTTTGGACACCCTCACTTCTTGAAATCCCAATTTGGACACCCTGTTATGAAAATCCTGGCTAAGTCCCTGCCAGTGGCACATTAGCAACAGCATGAACCCTCTCTCCCCTCCCCCCCCCCCCCGCCAAATAAAAAGTTCACAGTTGTGACTGTCTTTGCAAGGCTTTTAAAAATCTGTCAGACACAGCAATTACAAAACTTATGCCTGTCCATATCTAGTTACTTCAAATTTGAATTCTAACTACATACAATAGCCAATTGTGACAAAAATGGCAATTTACACTTGGCTTCACTCGTGTCTTGGAATAGGGTTTGTTAAAAACATTGTTTAATTGTTGCTGGATGAAGCCATGTCAGATAATAGCAATTAACAATATTCAATAATATATTGTGGCATCACCATAATGTGTCAAGTTCTGCAAATCTCAAGTTATCACCTGGTGTGAAGCTCATTCCCAGTGCTCACACAAAAGTTCTGCTCTCTCTTCCAAAAATATAAAGCTCCACTTTTCTGTCTGGGAGAGCATTGCCTTCCATAAAAAAGTTGCAAATAAATCTTGCACCAGATTCAAGTTACCCGTACCCTCCTTTTTATTTGTTTGTTATGTACTGATGCTGCTGAACCCTGAGATTTTGTATATAATATGAGTGCCACACAAAATCTACTGTAATCAAGTTTTCTGCACTTCTAAAGAGAATTTTGCCCAAATGTTATAGTTGAGTGGAATGTCCGTCAAAACAGCCCAGGGCTAAACAGTACCCGGCCCACCCAGGTAGTCAGCAGGCCGAACAGGGACAAGTTGGACCCAAAATCGGATAGTCCTGCCAGGCGTTGGCCAATGCGATATCATTTACCAAGTGTTTAACCTTGGCAAAGAGACAATAAAAAATTCTTAATTCTTTAAACTTTAGGTTTCATGTTATTTCTGCATATTTTTCTCGCCCATTTTATTTTTACGTTTCCAGGTTGCTGTCTGTGTCAACTGTATTGTCATTCAAAAGATTTTGTTATGGATTCAATGAATGTACCTCTCAATTTCCATTCTTATGTTAGATAGTCAAGCGGGGCAAGTTGAGGGCTTAGTTCAGCTTGCCGTAAATGCCATTTTACCATGATTAGACAGCCCTGCAGCCGATCTCAGAAAGGCTGTCTGTCTGAATCGCTGTTTGCCATAAGGGCCGATACTTTTATGTTCGGCCCTGCCTAAGAAGCAATCTTCTACCTTTGTACTATGTAGTAAACATTTCCCCATTTATGATACAGAAAATAAGATTTGCATCCTCCTGTCTTGCAAGCTGATTGTATTTTTAGGCGCAGATTACATAGAAATGTAGGTGACAGTGACAGGTCTGGATTGAATTTACAGCTTAAACATCACTGTTAAGCAAATATCTTTTGTTTTATTAAGTTAGTAGTATGTTGTCCCACAACATTTCATCAAATGAACAATATGTAAATGTTAATGATCAAAACACTTAAATTCCTTTGCTTAAAAGATTCTAAAAGACAGGGCCCTTATGCAGACAGCATTTCTGGGATTGCCTGTTTTGAACGGACACTGTTTTAAATAGAACACCATTGGGAACTATGAACTGTTTCGGTAATTGATATCCAGTAATTATATGTCGAAAGCATGTAAATGGGACATGATCATCAGTGAGTGGTGGGAATCTGCTTTAAGGAAAACTTGTGCCACAATATACCTCAAATTAAGGTTTGCAAGTTGCGATAAACATGGATATATAATATATCTCAGGGGGGGGGGGGGGTGCACTAAAAAAAAAACAATGAGAAAAGGGGCTGTTAATTAAAGTTTGCTGTACCCATATCATCACTATGACTGTTGTGGTTAAAGTTACTTGTCCCCAATAATATCATCAGAATATACTGCCTCTTTACATTAGTTTATTATGCTTACTAAGCCAAGTTGAACATGGTTTTTAAATTTAATTTACATTGACAAAATGGATGCCAGTTGTGACAGCCTGGCTAGTTTGACAGAATTATTGACCAGCATAACTAGGAAAATTGACTATCTGCAATCTAACCATTCACAAACGTATTCATACCCAATATGAATCATTTAATTCAAAATGCCGACTAGGCGACTATTATCTTTAACCAAAGTAAAAATGAAAACATGCACCTCCTCCACTTTGAGAGATGAAAACAAGCTGAGAAGCTCAGAGAAAATTTTAGAATATGAATTACAAACAGCGAAATTGAATTTCCAATATATGTAAATGTACGTATCATGGAAACAACTATGAACTTACCAAACTACTTAATCAGAAATGGTATCATTCGATGACTTTGCAACTATTTTCATCAAGCGTCGAGTTTGAGACTTATCTGAAACCATTTTTAAATTTTGAACCCCAACCGTTTCCACCAATCACACAAGACACCGAAATCTCGCGAGAACTTGCTCATTGAACAAATTGTCTCAGTCCCTACCATTGGCTAATTTCACTATACCTTGACGATATCAGCCAATCATATTCATTTTAACATATGCTAAATTACTTTCCTTTATGGTGGAAAAGTTGAAAACCTTACATGTGTGGCCGTAAATGTGCCTCATCAAAGGAAGCAAGAAGATGATCGCACCGAATTAGGCTTTACAGGCGCATTGTCGAACATGAAAGCTTCAATAAAACAGATGAAGGTATGGCGTTTTCCGATAAATATAGCCTCATTTCTGGTAGTCTTATGACAAACACTCGAGTCTCAGTCTCTCTCATACTTGACACTTGTAGATCTAAATGCAATCCATCACTCAGATTATTGAGTATATATATGTGTGTGTGTGTGTATGACTGTATGTTCTTTTGTTTGATTTTACCTTTTGAAGTTGCTGTTCTTTTTCACTTTGAAATTTTTCCATGTTTATACCCTAATAACAAGATATGTAAGACTAGAAGGGACCCTACAACTAACAAACACCTGTACAAATGGAGTCACAGTCATTGTGATGGAATAAGTGACGGGCAAAAAAGTTGATGTATGTGAGAAGGGCTTCCCTAACCACTAAACGGGGAGTAGGGGAGTAGGGCGCCACCCCTAGGTCAGGGGACACAACAGTTAGTTAGAGACCTGGGAAAGGGGACCACTCGGTAGCTCCCCTGTAGTGGGGTGAGCCCGCGAGCCAAAGCGGTTGCCGATCATTACCTACCTACCTACCCACAAAAAACAAAACAACATGTGGTGTAATATGTAAACCTCGCCACAGTATCCGTTATCTTTGTGATGGATTACTAGGTCATGTTGTACTTTGCGACCTCAATTCTGGTACGCACCAGAATTGTTGAGATGATTTTGCAATTCTAGTATGTACATGTACCAGAATTGTCAGAACAATTCTGGTAGATATCATAAGTGTTCCAGAATTGTTGATTAAGGCAATACTGGGACGTACCAGAAGGTGACTGGTCGATGCGGTCCAGGTTGGTGAGGTCCAGGTCTGATGCGGTCTGCGCAACAAGCGGTCCGAGTTAAAAGCGGCCTGGGAACATATAGTATTACGCAAATATCTCTATACTTGGAATATATTTCGAATTCATTCTACTGGCCATTGAATTCTCTTTAAAATCTGTTGCGAAATCTATATTTTGCGACAGTTTGAAATCATAATAATTTGTATGCCATTAATTTTCAGTCAATCAATGCAGAAGTAAAAAAAACACAAAATGAAATCATCCAAAGCTTCGCTCGCTTCCTGGCTATGCCAGCGTCATATTATCATGAAGTAGACAACACGTACACAGCAATAATAAGTGTGTACTATGATATTACTATTCTACCAGCCCACTTTGACCAGGGACCGCATCGACATACATTCGTTTTTGCGATTGGCCATTTAGGCAGCGGCGATTTTCGGGTTGGCGCTTTTGACAGACTTTCAATCTGTGTATGGAGTTTTGATCAAATGCTCACTAGCACTTTGCTTCACTTTGTGCAGCTCGCTGGCACTCGCTATGACTTTTTATTGCAGGTTTTTAGTATGGACAACTCTGTCTCTGTTTCTTATGTGCTTTACTCAGGATAATGGTTCCAACTCATTTAGCTGCCTTATATGCTTCCTTAAGATTATAAAGCTGAGAATGTTGTGATGAGCATCATTTTAGTTTGTTTTCTCAGAGGGAGATGATTTCATTCACCACCTGGTCAGTTTAATCACTTCCTATACACATCAAGGTTGTTGACCAGTATAGCCCAGACAATGTGGATTGTTTTTCCTCCACTTCCCCCTCTCATCAATACCTCTGATTCTCTAGCCTGTGGAAGAGGAAAGGCTTTTGTGGGAAATTGCATTTACCCTGATTAACACCTCTGATTCTTTAGTCTTGGGAGGGAGGATGGGTTGGGGGGAAATTGCATTTAACCCGATTGGCTGAAAAGGTGGCTTCAGGATTAAGGATGTAGGGTGGAATGGAAACTTATTGCATCTGCAGACAGGATGAAGGTGTCTAGACTTAGTGTACACCTATACATTGTTAAAAAAATAGTTCAAAAAGATGTACTTAAAATATTTTAAGAATTTGTGGGAAACTATGGAATGCTCTAGAAGTTTAACTAAATGTATGGTCATTGGTCAAATGGATGATTAAGAACTTGAGTCATGAAATGTAACAGATATTGCTAACGCTATCAATTGATTCCACCATATCTGTATTCTGAATGATGAGGGTTCTTGTTTTCAATGTTTAAGGCACAATAATTTCAGAACCTAGAATTAAGTGTCAGTCTCTCAGCTAAATCTGAAGAAATTTAGTTTCTGGGATAATTTTGTCTGTAATTTATCATTTAGACCACTGATCTATGAATAACTTTGTATAAAACATTCTCATGTGAGTCTTCCATATGACTATTTTCAATTTTGACCTCTTAGAAAATTCAATGTTTTATGTACAGAAATGAATCTCCACTTGCGATGAAAGTTTCCCGTCTGTAACAGTATACATTTTCCGTCCGTAACACTGAATAAATTCCTCCGAAATGTGAGTGGGATGATTAAAATTTGAACTTGGCTACATTGCCCATATGCTTTAAAATTTACTTTAATTTTCTTCAGTATTTGAAGAAGGATTTCTGTTTTTGTGAAGGTATATAAAACCTCTGTCACAGAGTTTCCCATCCGTAATAGCAATAAATTCATTAAAATCTACTATTTTGTCAAATTTTCTTAACTAACGTTTTTTATTTAGTGTTTCAGAATGGTATATCTATAAGATAAAAACAGCCAAATCAGGAAGTTTCCCTGAATTTAATGAAAAATATTGAATCAAACTCTCTAAAATTCCCGTCCGTAACAATTTGAATACTAGTAGCTTGATATGGCCCAAAAGTTTAAACATTTTCTGTAACATACATTATTGAAAAGGAACTGTACTCATTTAATCTTTTTAATTACCTAATCGTAATTGGACCATTGTATTTTATTTGTATGAAAATTCTTGGTTTTGAAATCCCCAGGGCACATACAATATTTCCAAGATTTTCTTCATAGTTTCTTATGTGCTTTTGAACATTTTATAGTGGAAAAAGTGCTGAACGTTAGACAGTCTTAACTAGTAGTGGCTTTAGTGCTACCTACCAGCACTGACTCGATTAGACTTTTTGCAAGTAAGTTAACAGTTTTAACACACACATTTATTTTATACCCAGCATGCATTGTCATGCATTTTTTTCTTCTGTTAGGTTTCCTTAAAACTGTTCATCAAACAATATAAATTCCTTTAAATTATTTTTTTATCTCTCAAAATGAACACAAACAAATAAACATAGATCTCCAAAACATGAACCTGATGATCGATGCATATTCAATCAGTTGGCTGTTTTGACAAGCAACTGTCCTGCAATCGGCCACCCTGACCATCGTCCTGCATACATTCATGCCAGAAAACTGCAGTGTTTAATACTGGATATAATAAAAAGAAATCTGACTTGTGCTGTTGATCAATATTTGAACAACAAATTTTAGCAGGTGGAGGAATTAACCACCCCCACCTCAACCCATTTCAAATGGCAGCATTTAAACTTACTGCTAGCCCTGTCACCCACCGTACCATTAACCCTTACAGGGATCGATCTTAATTTTTTTTTGCATGGTGCTCTTTGAGCGCCTAGCAAAGAAGAATCTAGGCGCCAACAAGTAATATCAGGAGCCTGAGTCTTACAATCAGCTCTCTCGCAATCAGCTGTCCTGATATCCTCCTGGAAACCATGCATATGATAACTTACTACTTAAACTTAAACTTAGACTAAATTTCTTAATTCTTAGAGTAGGTAGTGTAGGTGCAATTTGGACGCCTAGGCTCACATTTGAAAATCTAGGCGAGTTAAGGGTGAACCCTGCCCTTCTGCTGCTGTTGGCTAACTGGGCAATACATAATGCAAAAAAAAACCTCTGAAAAATGATTAAAACTCTGGCAAGCGGGTACTCATTTGAGAGTATGCAGCAAGAGCTATCCAATGAATACCAACATTTGTATAACAGGGATTATAGTCTGTCTGCCAACAACACAATCTCGCATGTTTGCATTGTGCGCAACAGACAAACACGCGAGATTGTTTTGGGGGGATGGGCACATTTAACAGTGGGACCTAATGAGCAAAGTCAACATTTTGGGGAGTTGAGACAAAAGATTTGTTTAAATACATACACGCGGGAGTGCTTCAATGAGGTTTGCCAAGTTTGGATGGTAAACTCAAACGTTTTGACACACAAAAAAGTGGAAAAATCAGTCTGCCAAACTCCAGTCATAGACTATATAGATGGTTTTCTAAAATCTTTGTGTCCTTGTCCTTTAGATGAAACTAGCCTCAGCATTGAAAGGGTTAAGGGGGGGGGGGGGGATGGATTGATTGGGTTTTAAAGTGACTGTTGTCTGAAAAGGCTCCCCAGGAAGCCTGGGCCACATTCTTTGTAGGACATCCTGCATTGAGTGTGCACTGATGCCGAAGCAGGAAATGACACCCTTAATGTCCCTAAGTCAGCTGGGAGAAGAGGAGGAAATGCCACATCTGGAGCTTCTGTCTCCAGGCCCACAGACATCTTCTATTCATCTTGATCTAAACCATGTTTTTTCTTTATTGTTATCCTTGACATCACACAAACAGTTTATCACAAATATGTTAATAAAAAGGTGTTATTTGAGGGAGTTTTGGATTGTACTTTTGTTTCAATTATATTTTCAATGTAAACATACAATAACCAGAATATTCTACAGAGTCGGTAGGGCTAGTAGCACCTAGAATCTACTAGCCCTTCTCCAACCCATACTGGCCCTACCTGAAAATCTAAATAACTATCAAAACAACCCCTTTATTATCTAAATATGCAAGAAAACATGCTATTAATTTAGATTTCTCTCTAAGCACCAATCAAAATTCCAATGTGTCAAATAATCAATCTTATCGTGACTGGTAAATTTGGACTAGTCTGTTAGGGCTACAAGTAGTGTTGGGAATCTGTAAAATTTTGAATGATTGATGATCAAGCCTACATGTTGCTCCTAGCAGCCCCCTTAACCAAGTCTGAATTACATTGAGAAATACTTGTATATACCTCTGCTGACTCAATAGGCTAGTCGGAGCAGAGTAAACAAAAGCATACATGAGATGAAAGCACTGCCCAATTACAAATTCTAGAATAGGTGTGCTACCTGTATTGTGTCAATGGCGAATCACACTGTAGTGTGAAGATGCCATCAGCCAGCATTGTATGTACTGCTCTTTAGCTGGTAGGAGATATGCCTGAACGACGTTTATTTAGGGATTAGCCTCCTGGCTCCAATTGACCTGTAGGTGTGAATGTATAGTAAATAGCACAACCTAGTTACAAATTGAAGTCATTTTCCCTATGATAACAGTATAGTTTCGAACTGGACACTTTGGGTGATTTTTCCATACTTGAGCTCTCTCTCTTCATATAGCAGATCACTATATACATTTTAATGAAGTTATCTGAGTATATAAAATAACCCATTTGCACCTGGATGGTTGTACAAATGGTCTGAACCTATAAACATGTATTGAACATGTTTAACTCTAAATGTTATTATAGTATTTCTTAAAGAGCCATTACTCTATATATCATACCTTTCATTCTCATTTCAAGTGCCAGGAAAAGGTGGAAAATGCATTTAGGAGAATTTAGACCCCTAGAGATTCTGGGGACCTTGAGCGTTTAGCTACTTCTAAACAAATTATTAGTTTAATATTTATTAAAAAAGCATATATTTTTCGGGCTCCTATATCCTCGGCAGGGCTCCTAGAAATTTTCATTTGGCCCCTCACTAGAAAAGTTAAGTTCGAACTCTGAATGGTCAATCACAGTCTTAATCTTAGCCAACAGGGTGTCTGGACGTCATTTTGACACACAAACCCTCAAAAATCACCCCTCAGGACACCCACAATTTTAAGGGAGTATTTAGGTAAAGAGGCTTTTTTAAACATAAAATTGAATTTATTTCACACCAATATAAATCCTATGACATTGTATAAGGATAACTATGCCTTATTTCAGTAAGTAAATATATGTTTATGCTTGTAATGAAAGTATGTTGTGGTATCCCTTGAAAAATAGGAAGCCCCAAAATTTTATTAATTGACATTTTTGGCACCTATTTTCTTAATCTTGGCCAAGACCCTGATCCATTGTATGTCATTTGAATCGTCATTCTATAAACAGTATTATTAGCATGTCTTACAACTTAGTACTAGAATGCTCACCAACTTATTTTTATTTTTCTTATTTCAGGTTATGTTGACGGTCCATCATGCCTAGAAGGAGGAAGAGGTTATCGCAGAAAGCACCTCTCACGTTTGAGGAGAGTCCTATCAACATCGCTCGCAATATTCCTAGTCCAGTTTTCTGTTCTGATCATCCACCTACAGCGGATACAGTTCAGTTAGACTCCCAATATGAGGTCCCTTGGGTAAGATTAGTTTTTCAAACATATACAAGGTTAGGCAGTCCCTGAAGTATGGTTTCATGTGCCTAAGGGTTATACTTTGTGTGGACAAATATACAAGCGTTGTTTTAACCAGGAGGGTGAGTTGGCATCATTTGGACATCCCAACCCTATGAAATCACTCGTCAGATTGCCAAAAAAAAATTCTCGAGGAATCTCTAAAAATGTTTCAAACGAATAGTTGAATATTTTCAACAACAATCACCATTACATTGCAGAAGGACAGACCTTTCCTGGGTAAGTTTATGCATGTTTATGGTTATTTAATATATGGATATATATTGCTGTCTATTATGAAAGAAAGACTCCCAACAATTTAACATTCACACTTTTGGGCATTCAGTTTTTAAGTCCTGGTTAAGACCCCCTAAAATTATAAGCTTGTGTGAAAGCCAGGGTCTTAGCAAGAATTTCAAAAATGCCTGTCCAAAACAGCAATTTCAAAATATCTGCCCGTCCAGATTTAGCTACTTATCTACTTCAAATCCTTATACTCCTTAAACCAGCTTTATTTAATAGCCTAGTATGTCAAAAAGGGCAAGTTACACTTCAGTTATGTCCTTGAAGATGGTTTGTTAGGAAAATATTTGGTTATTACACCCCAAAAGTCAAATTTGAAAAACTTTCATAGAAATTTTTGCCTGTCCAAACAGGAGGTTTTTAGGAAACTACGGGTCCTGGCTAAGTCCCTGGTGAAAGCCGAAAGGATGATCAGTTATACTGTGAAATATTTCTAAAGTTTTCCAGTCAATGCCTAGCACAGCCTATAGGCCCCAGAGTTGGATCTAAGTGCACTTTTGCCGCAGTCCCATGGGTACCTTGTACTCATCGCGATATTTCCTGCTTTTAATACTAAGAACTAACTAGTTCTGTTTCCTGTTGTGAAAGTGTCATCAGGAGGAAATGAACAAATAAGTGGCACGACATGAAAACTATAGTATAAACAGTTTAAATTGACATTAGATATGAATGAAATGGGCGTTGAGTTGTAGAGAACATTGATTGTTGGCTTGATAACATTTTAAGGAATCAGAATGAATTAGAAAAAATATTTCAATTTTATCTGATTACACTCAGGACGGCAACTTTGAATTTATCCAACACACATGTGTTTCTGTCCTTAAAGGACCATTACACCATGAATAAAACATGGCCATTTTAGTCATATGTCATTTAGCAGCTACCTTACTGCTAATGACATATGGGTATTTCCTCCCAGTACCTCCATTTCTTGTGTGTAGGGTGTGTTTAAACAGCAATATACTTCATGTATGAAGGTTGGCAGTGGTGGGAAATTGGGTTTAAGTAGAGAATACTTTAAGAAACTATTTGGGCCTATGTTTTGTTCATGGTGTAATACAGTAATTGTCCTTATAAACAGCACAATTTGCTCATGGTTTCTAACTGTGCTCCTAATTTTTCAGGTATCTCCACAGTTTCCACGTCCAGTTTGTAGTGCTGGTAAGGCAAAGCGAGGAAGAGGGAGACAACGAAGAGGAGATGGAGGAGCTGTTACAAGAGCTAGAAAGGCCTCGGGACAGGACAACTCCACAACTCAACTGGCCGGAAAACGCACACTACCTAAAGGGTTCGCCGCGCTGTCATTTCTTGGAGAGAAAAAACAGCGAGTGTCTCTTGGTGAAGAGATCTCGGTGACGGATGATTCAGATTTAGAGGAGGAGAATGAACAAACTGGTGCTAATAGTAATAAGAGGACTGGACCAAGTGATAAATTGGTGCAAAATATGAGTGGTCTGTCTCTAGAGGATGATGCTAGTGCTGCAAGTCCTGTTTTAACAAAGAGAGTCCTTCGGCAGCGCAATTCCTTACTTAGTCGTTCAGATAATTCTGAGAGCAAAAGGACTCCACACCAAAGAAGGTTGTCAGTACAACAGCCAGAACTGTGTACAAAGCGGACTAGATCCTTATCAAATTCAGGAAACTCAATAAGAAAACGAAAACCGAAACAGGTAGATTCATTGGTCCCGGATGTATGTGAAACCGCAACACCTGTGACTTCCATTAGCCAGCTATTGGCCAACACCTCCATACACGAAAACACAGGTGAAAAACATGGGACGCCTGGTTTAAATAGCTCCAAGAAAGGTGTTTGCCACAAACCACCACCAGGTGAAAACTCACCTGTTTTCGCTACACAGAAAAGGACCTCATTGAAACGGAAAGCTAAGCCATCAAGAAGACTTTTCGGTGGTAAAGATCAAGAAAATGACGGTGATATTTCCATACATGACATCAACCCAGGTGCTCTTGATCTTGTCTCTATAGCATCAAATTCACGAAGGTTACGGCGACAATCAAGACGTTTGTTACCCAAGGACCCGTGTATGTTGACCCTTTTTGAGACTCCTGCAAAAATGGGGACGGACATCAGGGGTCCAGTGTTAGCAGAGGATACGCCAGAGGCATTGTACGGTCTCTCTGTGAGACAAAGACGCTTACTTAGATACAAGAGATCCTGACATAACATCTACGCTATTAACCCCTCTAATGCTGAGGCTGCTGTCATTCAAAGTTCAAGGACACAACGATTTTTGAAAACCATCTTAATGTTACCCTGTCTTGTTTGTATTCATTGTATAGCTCTAGCTGAGATCTCTCAAATGAGTACACATTTACCAGGGTTTCAGTAATTTATTAGGTTTTTCGCATCGTTTTGTATTGGCCAAATTAACACCCAGCAGCATAAGGGTTAAGGCAATTCTAGTGTATTTATTATCATTATTTATTATTTTTTCTGCGTTATCTGGTATTTCAGAATTTGTTTATCATTTTTGACAAGCTGCACAATTTCATGGCCAACAGTGAAAACAGG
>OZ012693.1:7828779-7886876 GCA_963942565.1 Maea johnstoni
GCTATGTACAGCCGCGAGAACAATGCACAGTCATTCTGAAGTAAGGATATCTTTGCTTTTTGCTTTGATGGTTGCTTTGCAGGTGTTGAAAAAAGAGGCAGTTTACTCTTTTCTAATGGGATCATGATAGACTTGCTTCTTTCAATGAACCTCTCTGTCACAAAAGTTTCATATTTGCTTCTTCCTAGAGCCTTCACATCTTTAACCGTCTGAACTGTGAGTGGGTCCTTTACCACTTTAGTGTCCAAGGAGAACAGGTCTTTGCTTTCTTCTTCGAATGGGTTCCCTAAATCTTCAAAGGCTAGAGTCAAAGCCCTGACTTCTCTCACAAAAGTCTCTTGGACACTTGCAATTTGGTCATGGTGCTTGTAGTCTTTTACATTTGGAGCTACCTATTCAAACTCCTGAACCATTCTTGCAATTTCAGGACCAGCAACCATCCACCTTCTAAGAGCACTGGGGTTTTCTGTTAATCCTACAGCACCACCTTCTCCCTTCACTAGTGCGTTGACCTGTTCATGTGCTTGGTCTAGTGCAATGGACGAAAATACTCTGTTGGACTTGTGGGCTACAAATGAGCCCAGGCAGAACTGTGCGTGAATGGCTGGATGGGTGATGTGTAAGGCACTCATATCCCTAATGTGAACTGCCAGCCATCTTGCATAGTTTACTTGGTCTAGAGCAAACATCCATGGAATGAGACTCATAAGGGATTCTTGGTACTGGGAGAAGTTTGCATTTCGGATTGCATGTACTAGTTGCAGAATAGTAAGTTCAAATTCTAACACCAGTGACCAGAACTGGAACTGTGGATGATTAGAGGCCTTTTCACTACACCATGTCTTGAAGTCAGGAGATTCGTTGCAGGTTTCCAAGTATTTAGCATAAGCCTGATGCTGGAGCAAATACAAGGCAGCAGCTGTAACCTGATGTGCGTGCCTCGTTCGAGTCAGGTGAGATGCATGTATGAAGGAATCTGCCACACCACTAGAAGCAATACCAGCATTGGTTATAGCAGTTGTCCAACCACTTGCAGCCACCCATTTCCCTAGGGCTTTGAATGCTGTCATTTCAATGTGCAGACCTCCAAACATTACAACCATTTGGTTTTCTCCGTGAGTCTGGGGTCGGTTCCACTGTATTTTCTTCGCAATAGCAAATAGGGGCAGATCCATGACCACCACAGGAACCTGACCGGGATTGACATGCTGAACAGCAGCATGAGCTACGTTCATTCCATGAAGGATGGTGGCTACAGTGTTCACTTTCTCTGTCAAGAGAGGTAACAGAGAGATGATTGTATTTGGAATATCAGTATGTAGTGCTTTTGATGCATGGTATGCAGACCAAGAACAAAAATCATCCTTTGAAAGAACCTCTTTCCCAACAACTTCCCGTAGGTCATCAAGCCACTTATATTCTCCTTCTAGTGCCATATCAAGGTTGCTCTGTGACTGTACTGGACCAAAGGTTGGTGGTACAAGGGGGTCATTGCTTCGAAGCACAGCAGGCTCAACATTAGTATAAGTCTGCGGAAGTTGTTTTGTACCTGAACCATCAGTTACACCAATCAAAGGAATGTCACGTTTAATGCCGCCATCCTCCATGGTAGGGTGTTGCATAAGAGAGATACTTGTGCCATGGAAGGACTCTTTTGCAGTAATGCTGCTAGGGTTATGGTCAATATTATCAATGGCAGCTGTAGTAAATAGGTTTTTCTGAAGCGTTGGAGGACATACAACACCTTCTTCCTCATACATAGCACATACGCTATTTGCTATATCTGAAGAAATTTCCAGTAAACGATCATAGGATATGCAAAGTCCTAGTTGGTGAAAAGCATCAACTAGTGTCCTCTTCCTGGTTTCAGTGTGGATTTTGATTGCCAGGTATATAGCTACAGGTGTTTCTTTGTCCTTGTTATGGCGCACATTTACAACTGAGCTTTTCTTTCTTGATTTGACTGTATTGAATGTGATCAATTGAGCTATTGTTTGTGCAGCAGTTGATGCAGTGTGATTGCTGACAGGTTGATCTCTTGTATTAGGTCCATCCAATATCATGCTAATCAGAGTTTTGAGTGAAGATGGAATTGAACTTTCCTGGCAGTCTGGTAAGAATGTCCCATCAAAAGCTTGCTCATTTTGGAATATATCATTGCGTACCATGCTTGCCACTTTCGCCATATCAGATGATGTAGTATCAAGATTGTTATCTAATGCACAAGATACAGCATTTCCTATATCCTTTTCAAAGACCAGAAGCACATCTCTACCTTTATTATGGGCTCTCATTTCAGGGAGTGCAGAGAGGAGCTGTTCCTTTAAACGTGTGGAATGAACATGACCAGGATCGCCTCCTAACTCCTTAACTCTATTGATATAGCGCTTGCTGAGGTCAGCTAAAATAAATACAGGTGCACTTTCGAGGTCATTTCCTGTTGTTTCCATGTAGTTAACAAGATCTGCTAAGGCAATATCTTGAGGTGACATCCCATCGCCTTTTTCTGTCAGCTTTTTTTCTGAGTTACTGTGACGTCTGTACAGAAGTGTGAGGCACTTTGCATGGTACTGGATTTCACTAGCAATCATATCAGCTGGCCCAAGCTTTGCAAGAAGTTTCCAGTCACAGAGTTCAGTTGCACAGTGGCGGACACGAGAGTCAAGCTCTAAAGTTGATGCCTGGTGTAGGGGAGCAATGTCAGATGATTGGTCACAAAACATGCAGATTTCCCCTGAAACTACATCAATGGACCTTCTTGTTTTCACTGGGCTACTGATAGCATTATCTTCTATTGTTCTCTTCTTCCTTCCTAGTTTATATTTATCGATCTTGTTCCGGCATGATTTGTGCCATGATGCTTGTTTACTAATCAAAGTTTGTTCTATTCCAGTGCCATTATCTAATAGACACAAGTCAAGGTCCCAAGGAAGGGCATTTATTTCTTGAAACATCACAAGGTGCTCAGCAATGGATTTGTAGCCTGCACCAACATCTTTCCTTTTAGTATGTGCTGGGCACTGCAAGGGCTCTTTTGTGTCTTTCTGGCAAAGGATGCAAATTGTCCAGTTAAAAGTAACAGTTTCAGGGTCTTTTGAGGGCCCTGGATTTTGAATGTCATCCATTTTGCAATGATTGGAAGTGTTGTAAACTTCCCATGTACAATAACTTAGTCCTCTCACTTACACCACACACATGGCACATTTCAACATGGCTGAATATGAAAGAGAGGCTATAAGTGCTGCCACCTGTGGGCAAAAAAAGTAACTAAAATGAATAATCATCCTCTGCACCTGCCTTAACTAAAGCATTGAGTTAAAAAGTTATGGATATTCTACTAGTTTGAATAAAAATATGTGTACATACATATGGACTGATTTTCGAGGTATTAAGCAATATACCAGGTGTTCACAAGTGTCTGTTGTTATACAGAATATTAATACTCTACCCAGCCCCAAACATGTTTGACTTATGTCAGGAAGTGATTTTACTAGCTTTATTTTGTTATTAAATAGTTATTGACACTTAAACTGTGTAAGATGGTGGGCTAACAAAATAACATTTTTTGCTGGACTGGTTGCATATTTCCCATGTGATATTCAATTTTTGGGGGTAGAATACCTTAAAAATATCTTAACTCTGGATTGGCTTCAACTAAAAATTCTTAGTCTTATGTGAATAATAACCATATAGCCAAATTTAATGTTTCACAACTCCTATAATAGTACGTATATGATTATTTTATTAAAAAATCACTTTTTCGCCATTTTTGCACTGAAATACCCCAAAATACTACCCATCTAAAGTGATAATTTGGTTTAATTGTACATGCCCTCAATGAATATCTCATCTAAAACATTTCTGGAAAGTTTCATGAATATCGGCTTTAAAGAATTTATTTTAATCGCATTATTACAAAATTCACTCATTTTGTTAGTGTTTTTGGTTAAAACGCCCCAAAAAAGGGGTAAAAAGTAATTCTGTGCAAGGGGTCCATATCCAGAATGAATTAACCCACATCAAAGTATATTTCTGCCAAGTTTCATGCTTTTAACAAAAAGTGCACGATTTGGCCCAAAACAGTGCCTTAGCCGCCCCGCTAGTATGCAAGATCCATTATTTCTTGGAAATAATCTTGCAGTGACTCGTCTGGCCTATGTGTTCGGGATTGGTACTCCAGGAAGGCAGCCTCTCTTTTCTCAATCGGGTCAAAATATTCTTCCAATAAATGTTTGAGGTTTTCAAAATTTCTTCTGGTTGAGACGGGCTGAGCTAGAGCAAATTTTTGAGCGGTGCCCTACATCAACAAAATCAACTTTCCAGCCTTCACACAAAAAATATGGGGCTCAAAAACTTGTCAAAAGTTTGTCATATTGACAAGTTTTGGGTCGTCATTTCGATGGTGCCCAAAACGACGAGTTTACGTTTGTCAAGACGAGTTTCTGTGGCAAAACTTGTCAAAAGGTCGTCAAGTAGAACAAAGCAATATATGTCAGTTTCAAATTATTTTTATTTATTTCCCCAAAAAAACGCCAAAAAGGACACAATAAAGATTACTGACCCAAAAGTTCAATACTGGATCTTGCAGTGGCAAATTGGAGATATATGCACATTTATAAACTAATTTTGACAAAAAAGAAAACAATAATTCCACATTTAAAAATATGCTTCACATAGCACTCAAAACATTCCTAAAATACCTGCATGTCCAAAATAGTCAGTTTGTTTAATATGTTATTGGAAAAAGAATGCAAGATGGATCATATTTAAGTAGATATTGAATGGATATGAAATACAGTAATTACTTTGATTCAGCTCCTTTGTCCTCCATTAGAGCCTCGTTCTGAGTTGAGCAGTGCATTATGGGATACGTACTTGACAACCTTTTGACTAGTTTTTGACAACCCACTTTGCAGAGTTGTCAAAAACTCGTCAGCGTACTTGACGAGCCTTAACTTGTCAATATGACAAGGTTTTGACAAGAAAAAACTTGTCACATTTTTTGTGTGTTTACAAAGTCTGACCATTCATTTAAG
The DNA here is from genome assembly GCA_963942565.1 of Maea johnstoni. Taxonomy (NCBI): domain Eukaryota; kingdom Metazoa; phylum Annelida; class Polychaeta; order Spionida; family Magelonidae; genus Maea; species Maea johnstoni. The sequence continues at coordinate 7,833,816 of OZ012693.1, forward strand.
TCAGCTATAGTCTCAGAAATTGTGCCAGGTCCAAGAGCGACTAGTGAGTGTCTGAGCACGTCTAAAATGTGCATCAAACTGGGGATAGTCCAGGACTCTGCAGTAGTACTCTAGGTACGACATAATCTCGCCCAGAGAGGTAATCTCCTATTTGTCTATAAGTTCTGCCATTATACAATTGTTTGCTGAGGCCCACTGTGATGGCATACCATTATCCAACTTCCCCCTCTTAGAGGAGTTGGTATGAAGGACAAAGGTACCAGGATCCCTAGATAAGACTTTCTCCTGCTCCCTGTGCTCAAAGCAGTATATAACACTATCCAACCCCCTAGATTGGTCAATAAGTGAATAAAGTGGAAAACCTGAGGCTTGGGTTCCCATCGGCCCAGTTTCTGGAGGATTGGTTGCTTCCTCTTCCTGTTTGATCTGGAACTCCTCCTGTCAAGGCTTAAGGCCTTCAATAGCTTTAAGAAGAAACTTCTGTATGTGGGGAGTGATACCCAACTCCCCGAAGTCTTCCCTATCCAACATAGCTATGTCCGACAAGGATGTGTAACCATTATCTACCAGTATCTGAATTGTCAGGTCCTGTATTCAGCCGCCCAAGAGGCTATATGGACTAACTGTTCTTGATAAGGGGATAGATTGCCATGTTCCGGCATATCCAGAGGAGCCCCTTGACCCGCAAACTCCATGGTATATGGGGTCCAAGGATGCTTGTAACCTAGCCCGAGACACTGCAGATTTTGCAAGAAGTGGTTAATATTAACGTGTTAAGCCACAAGTAGGTACGCTTGTGATCAGGTTAAAGGCCTGTGCTGATAAAGGGGCAATTTTGGAAGACATAGCCATCTGGAACTATGTTGCCGTTGTTGTCCCTGGGGCAGCCATCTTGGATTTTATTTTGGTGACCAAACTTGGCCTCCTTGCAAACTAGCTTTGTCTTAGTGCTGCTGCACTTATTGAAATTTCTTCTAAATAAGGCACAACTGCACTTGTTACTTGCTCAACCACTGTGTGTGCCAATTGAACCAATTTTTCTGCATATTTTGTGTCGTGCTCAGCAGCGGTCTCTAGTTCCTCTATGGACTGTAAGTCCCATATTTTTTCCATCCTTTCCACATAATCTTAAAGTTTCTTACCAGGTTTCTGTTTGCTATCAAGCATCTATTGTTGTCCTTCCCACTTGTTCCTTACACTTGACTGTATTTTGCTTTGAAAGCATTTTCCAGCTACTCCCATTGTTCTTTAGTGTCTCATGGCAGGGAACTGCAATAGTCATATACTGAATCCTCCAGTGAATTAAAAAAAGCTCATTCAGATTTGCTTGCTCACTGAGGTTCTTATTCTCTGCATACCTATTAAACTGGTCTATCCATCTCTTTGCTGTAGATTTTTTCCCTTAAATTTAGAGGGAGTGGGGTCATGTCTTGTGTTATCCATCCTGCAGCCCTGCTGGCTAGTAGAACTGGTATGGAATTTAAAACTCTGTGTTCTACTTCTTAAGTTTACTGCTGATCCCCATGTAAAAGTGTTTGTAGGTGCAGGCATCCCCTAGTGTGAGAGGTCCAAGCTCTTGGTTATTTTCCAACAAATTATCACATTTGTAATAATGGGGAAATGAATAACAAGTAAGATTTAATGTGCTTCAGCCTCTTCACTAGGACATTAATACACAATTACTGTGAAGTGTTAAGCTGTCTTGGTTCCAGTGGCTGACTTAATTTCTCGGAGAGATATCTTCTTGCATTATCACCTCCCCAGGAGTTAGCAGCCTTGCATTGTTTAAGCTCTGCATGCCCAGCAAACATCACGTTATTGGCCCGGTACTGGGCCCAATACCGTTGGCGGTATTGGCCCAATACTGCAAGCCAGTACTGGCCTGGTACGGTTTTGCACACCGTATTTGTATTGGCCCGGTACCATTTTACAGTATCGGCCCGGTACAGGGCCATTACTGGTCCGATACTGGGCCAGTATCGATTTGTTTGTACTGGCCCAGTATCGGCCCAATACCGCATATCCGGTATTGGGCCAGTACCGGCCCAATACTGGAACAGTTTTTCTGTATTAGCCCAGTACAGGCCCGAAAAACAGCTAGATAAATTCTCTAAAACATGTTAAGGTAAAACAATCTACAGCCATATATGTCATGTTTTTAAAAATTGATATCGCTATCATTCAGATGTAACGGGAGCAGCCTTGGTGTCAAATTAGTTAACAGCTATCTGGATAGAGCATTGAATGTAATCTATTTTCATTGGAGGGCAAAAAAACATGAACCATAAGAAAAAAATTCAATCACTGACAAACATCTTGTAAATATTTAAGGAAATAAGGAAAGGAACTAACCACATGTGCATATTACTCTTATTTTGTATGTAGTCCATGTGTCTTCGTCAGGAGGCAGGCTGTCTCTTACTGCTTTTCTAATAGCGCCAGTACTTCTAAATGGTGGCCAGTAGGCGTTGTCACTGCACCTCAGCCAGTTTGATGGAAGTAGCTCAACCTCATTTGTTTCAGTGAAACATACAATGATGAAGGTTGACACCATGGTTGTCCCTATGATATTGGATAGAATTTGTTTTTTAGTTTTCAATAATCTAGAAATGCAGTTGTTTAACATAGTCAATCCAAAGTCTATCTTCCTTATTACTATTATTTAGAATCTGAATATCTAATTGTTTTGCTAAAAGCCTAAGATAGCTGCCACACAACTAGAAACTGCAAAATACCTTATTCTTGAATTGGATTATGCCTTATAACATCAGTTGGGAACCCTAGTTTACCAATTATCTCTTGAGTAGGAAATGTTTACATGATTCTAAGTGCCGATGTGTGCTTCCTCAGAAGTGATTTAGAACCAGCATATTGGTTTTCAAATGAGTAACACTATAGTTAAGGCATCATATGATCATTAACACGTATGAAGGATAGGGATAGCTACATGCACATCTTTATATGGCAGTAAAACCATCTTTCCTGTCTCCGCAATATTGGAAACTTGTTGCCGATTATGTAAGGCTGCCACCTTCTCTACCAGTATTTTAGTTGAATCAATTGGGTAATTGAAAAATGCACTGCTAGGCCTAAATGCTCGGTAAACAATGTGCACTCCTGGTTGACTCTGAATAATGTTTTCAACAAGAACAATTTTGTGACCTATTCTAATACAATTATTAGGTTTTGCAATGCCTATGCTGAAATTTCTCAAAACCGCTACTTTATATTGTGTGAAAAGGAGATCAATATTGACATCATTTGGAACAGGGCCATTTGTGTGTGACCTTCTCAATTCGTTCACAAATGTGTTAGATTCTTGCACTGGTAGCTGAATGTGCATTATTTTCCTCTCTCTCAGTCTGAGAATCACTTGCTCAAGCACAAAGGTTGGCTTTCTGACTAACTTTTTTAACCTTACCGAGGTAATTTTCAAAGGGAAAGGCTGAAAATGAATCCAGGGGGCCATGATTTCTGACAACATCAGGTAAATGAATCAGACCATGAATATTGTAGACAACAAGATGGCTGCCATATAACTCTGAGAACTGCTGAACAAAATGAACTAAGAGTCTTCGGGCATAATCAGTGAATGTACTGCAAAATGATAGATTTGCTAATAGATAGATACCCACTGACAATGTTAAAAATTATTATACACTGCAGTTTAGATCTTATCTTTCAAAACAACTGCGCCAGTATAAAGAAGGAATAATCTAAATTCAGTTGCCTTCCATCTATCAACATGGTCAAGTTGTCTCGGTTTTCTCGCAAATTCATCTGGGATATGATTTCTCAATGACAACAAGGATTCTGATATGCTTTTCCTGCACTGGAACCCCAAAATACAGTTGAGGGGACCTTTGATCCATAGTGTAAGCATACGCTTCTTTACCCCTAAGCAAACAAGATGCATGTAATCTAATGGAAATTTGGTAATCATGCCAATTGAGAGACCTCTCAAAGGGCTAGGTCCTTTATGGTGTTGATCATCAGCCATTTCATCAAATGACACATCAGTTCTCACTCTAGCACGTAGGTCTGGAAATTTCATGCGCCTCTCATCCTATATTCCACTTACAGTGCACTTATCACACCCTGCTTTAGCATTATGTGACTTAACATTCTTCACAAATGCACGTGCTGGGGTATCACACACAAAGTTGGCCAATGCTTAACATTGTTATATTCCATTCCATTTTCTTGAAGCAAGGACATTTCCTCTGCAAAATCATTTAGATATTCCCCTACATTACTCAGTTTCTGCATTACAGAGAATAACCCAATGATAAATGGTTCTTTGTCATGACAATTAGGTAACCTTCCTTATATTGGCCAGAATTGGATGCTACTGCTTTTGAAAAGTGGCAGGCCATCAATATTGACTTGCAGTTGAATGACATTATGACTGCCAAGTCCATTATCATTCAGTAATTTCTCGGTAATTGCGTCTGCTATTCCAAAATGATAATATGAACCACCTGCTATAGATTTGATACCAACAACTTTACCAGTAGCAAGTAAAGTTCTGGGATCTTTTGGAAGCTCAGAGTGAAAATTCCGGAGAATGCCCAGTAGTGAACCTATTGCATTGTGAGTAATTCCATTTTCTACTGCCCATTTAGACAAACAGAATGAGAGGTCATCTTTAGATCTCCATTCATCTTCCGATGAATCTAATTGGTCCGTAGACTCATGATCATCTACACTAACATTTTCATCCTCACTTCTTTCATGATGCCCTGTACCAGAATCTGTTTCGTCCGGATTAATTGGGACGGCATTTGAGCATTCATCAATGGCCAAATTAAGATATTTATTTGGCTACTGACTGCTTCACTTAGTTCATGATCATGTTGAACAAAGTTAAGAAATTCCTGAGCTTTAGATTGAATTTTTCCAGTTAAGGAATTTGTTAAATACATACTTCGCTTCCTATTTCCATTGGATGATTCTAAAGCAATTCCGTCAGGCCACCACTTCAGTTTGAAGCCTTCATTCACCCAGATGTTCCTGGCAATCTTTTTGTGGTGTTCCACTTAAAACTGTTTTGCAAATGCATTTATAGTGTGACAATCCTTTGAGAGTTTGCCATTTTTACATAAACCATCTTCAATTGCATGGTTGTCCAAAAGTCAAACATACATATCAAAATCTTGGTGATTCCTATTCCCATTGGGTGATTCAAGAGCAATTACGTCAGGCCACCACTTCGGTTTAAAGGCTTCGTTCGCCTGTATATTCCTTGAAATTTTTTTGTGGTGTTCAACAGAAACTTAACTGTTTGGAAATACATTCATATTGTGGCAATACTTTGCACAATAAATTTTTGCCATTTTTTACATGAACCATTGAGGAATTTGTTAAATACATACTTCGCTTCCTATTCCCATTGGTTAATTCAAAAGCAATTCCGCCAGGCCACCACTTACGTTTGAAGGCTCCATTCGCCCAGATATTCCTGGCAATTTACTTTGTGGTGTTCCACAGAAACTTTAATGTTTGCAAATGCATTCATAGTGTGGCAATTCTTTGGCACAAGAAAGATTGCCATTATTATATGAACCATTGAGAATGAACAGAAAAAAGATGTTTCTTCACTTGTATGGTGGTCCAACAGTCAAAAATACATTTCAAAATCTTGATGATTCCTATTCCCATTGGGTGATTCAAACGCAATTCCATCAGGCCACCACTTCAGTTTGAAGGCTTCATTCGCAAAGATATTCCTTGCAATTCTTTTGTGGTGTTTCACAGAAACTATAATGTTTGCAAATGCATTTATAGTGTGACAATTCTCTGCACAAGAAAGTTTGCCATTTTTACATGAACCGTTGAGAATGAACAGAAGAAAATGCTTCTTACTTGCATGGTGGTCCAAAAGTCCAACATACATTTCAAAATCTTGGTGATTCCTATTCCCATTGGGTGATTCAAAAGCAATTCCATCAGACCACCACTTCGGTTTGAAGGCTTCATTCGCCCATATGTTTCTTGCAATTCTTTTGTGGTGTTCCACAGAAACTATAATGTTTGCAAATGCATTTATAATGTGACAATTCTCTGCACAAGAAAGTCTGCCATTTTTACATGAACTGTTGAGAATGAACAGAAGAAAATGTTTTTTCACTTGCATGGTGGTCCAAAAGTCAAACATACATTTGAAAGTCTTGGTGCTTCCTATTCCCATTGGGTGATTCAAAAGCAATTCCATCAGGCCACCACTTCGGTTTGAAGGTTTCATTAGCCTCAGATGTTCCTGGCAATTTTTTTTGTGGTGTTCCACAAAAACTTAAATGTTTGCAAATGCATTCATACTGTGACTATACTTTGGACAAGAAAGTTTGCCATTTTTACATGAACCATTGAGAATGAACAGAAATAAATGTTTCTTCATTTGCATGGTGGTCCAAAAGTCAATCACACATTTCAAAATCTTGGTGATTTAAAAGTTTTGGTGATTTAATTAGGCATATACTAATTCATGCCTACTTGTTACTACTCCTATTAAGGCAAATATAATGATTACCATAAAATTTCAAAGTTTATTGGCGCTTCAATTTCCATCCCGAAGAAATTGCTGAAATACATCCTTCGCTTCCTGTTCCCATTGGGTGATTCAAAAGCAATTCGTCAGGCCACCACTTCGGTTTGAAGGCTTCATTTGCCCAGATGTTCCTTGTAATCTTTTTTGTGGTGTTCTATGGCAAGCATTCCATGCAAATAATCACTTAAAGGATATCCAAAATTCAGCTAAATTTTGGATATCCGTAATTCATTTACTGATATCCGAAAATCATTTACGGATATCCAAAATTCATTTATGGATATCCAAAATTCAATTACGGATATCCAAAATTCAGCTGAATTACGGACTTCCAAAATTCATTTACGGATATCCAAAAATCAGCTGAATTTCCAATATCGAAAAATCATTTTAACATTGCATCATCTCCACCTTTTGAGAGAATTACATTTTCAAAGTATCAATACGCCACACATATATTCAAGGTTTTAAGTCATCTACTTATAACTATTTTGACATATTTTTCAATTACTTTCCTCCTAGATAGACTTAGCTCTAGGGTTATGAAAAGGTTAATTCACGTTTATACACAAATTGACTAGATAGATATCATTTTATTATTGTTGAAAACACGTGGTTTAGAATACAGACCTAACTTACCCCCACGTGTGATGTAGGATAATACAGACAAAGCCCACGACACAGCTCCTGGCCCTGACCAAATACAGTATCAGATTTTGAAGCATCTTCCTGAAGCTTCTCTCCAGTGCCTTTTAAAGGTTTTTTAATAATATTTGGGAAACTGGAGAGTTTTCACCCTCCTGGAGAGAAGCCACCATCATACCAATTGCCAAGCCAGAAAAAGACTCCAAAGATCCAAATAATTATCGCCCAATAGCTTTGACCAGTTGTCTGTAAGACCATGGAACGAATGATAAACGATAGTCTTGTTTGGTTTCTTGAATCTTCTTCACCTATCACGGAAGCCCAAAGTGGCTTCCGGAAGACAAGAAGCACAATGGATCACCTTGTGCGCTTTGAAACCTTTGTGAGAGAGGGTGTCTGTCTTTTTTGACCTAGAAAAGGCATATGTCACTACTTGGAAGTATCGAATTATGAAGGATTTACATGATATGGACCTCAGGGGATGTTTTCCCCTTTTTATTAAAAACCTTTTATCTGGAAGGAAATTTCGAGTCAGAGTAGGGACATCCCTCTCTGACTTTTATGACCAAGAAATGGGAGTTCCTCAGGGTAGCATTTTATCTGTCACCCTTTTTATTGTCAAAATCAACAGCATCACCAGCTGTATAAGAAATGGTGTTGACAAGTCTCTGTTTATTGATGACTTTGGTGTATCCTATCGTTCAAAATCCATGCAGGCCATAAAAGACAGCTCCAACTTCATCTGAATCGAATTGAAAATTGGGCTGATGATAATGGTTTTTAAATTTTCTCAATCAAAGACTGTTTGTGTCCATTATTGTCAGAGAAGGGATCTTCATCCTGATCCCAATTTAGTTCTCTACAAAAACCCTATTCCTGTTAAAGAGGAAACAAAGTTCCTTGGTATCTTACTTGATTCAAAATTGACATTTGTCCCTCATATCAAGGGCCTTAAGAAAAAGTGTCTCAAGGCTTTGAATTTGTTGTGTGTTGTTTCCAGTACCGACTGGGGTGGGGATTGTATAGTTCTTTTACGACTCTATAGGGCCCTTGTTCATTGAAGCTAGACTATGGATGTTTTATTTACGGAGCAGCATGTAAATCTTCTATCTCTTTGCTGGATCCTATTCAAAACCAAGGTTTGAGGCTTTCTCTTGGAGCCTTTAGAACCTCTCCTGCACAGAGTCTTTGTGTTAAGGCGAATGAGCTCCCTCTTCACCTCAGGAGAGAAAAGCTTCCTCTTCAATTTGCAACTAAAATAGCTGCCAATCAGAATAACCCTGTTTATGATACTATTTTCAACCCTCGATACTTGGACCTTTTTGCTGGTAAACCAAGAGTCATTCCAACTTTTGGTACTCGTATTAAGGAGTCATTGGAAGAATTAGACTTTGATCCTGACATCATCGCAAAGTTTGAATTTCCTGAAACTCCTCCATGGACATATCCAACTGCTATAGCAACCTCACTCTTTTGTATTCCAAGAAGGATCATACGGATCCTTCGAAGTACTACATAATGAGGTGAAGGATGTCTTTCGAGACTATGATTTCATCTACACTGATGGCTCTGTTTCAGATGACAAGGCTGCAGCAGCAGCAGTCATTGATAATTATTCTTCCATTGAACGTCTTCCAGAGAAGTCTTCTATATTCTCTGCAGAGTTGCACGCTCTGTACCTTGCTCTTGATAGGGTGGAGACAGCAGATGATGAAGAAAGGAATTTCATTATTTTTTCAGATTCAAAGTCTGTTCTTCAGGCCATTTCGGGCTAAGACTGGACACATCCTCTTGTCCTCTACTTACTTGAACGCCTCAATGGGCTAGTACAGTATCAATAGAAAAAAATATTTATGGATTCGCAGTCATGTTGGCATCATAGGTGATGAAAAGGCAGACACTGCTGCCAAGGCTGGTCTTTCGAGAAGACGGGAAATAGTTAAAGTGGTCTATTTAGAGGTGGTCAACTAGAAGCTCATGGCATTTAGTCATGTTTAGTCATAATGTATTTAGAAGATATCATTAGTCCCATTAATTATCTCATTTTAGGTTAATGGAGACTTTCATGTCAAGTGAGTAGAGGACTTAAATAAACTCACCCTTGTTCTCAAGGAAGGACAAAGCTATTTCTTGCCTGTGGGAACTGAGTGCACGCATGGTTGAATGCATCTTGTCCAGGTTGTGCTGACCATTAATAATACGCTCCGCAAACTGAAATGACAAGTTTAGAGGAATAATGATTAGAACAATTTTCATATGTCAATCAACTAGCCAATGGGAAGCAGCTGTTAGATATGTACCTTTGCAACAAAGATCCCACAATTAAAGCTGTCCTGCTGTTTGGAGTGGTCTGTCGTTTTCCGCGAGTAGGTCTCTGTATCGCACTCAATTTCCTTTGGCTTCGTCGCTGGACAAATTTTCTGTAAAATGATAAATGGATGATTAAAGCTTATCGTACTGGACATATTATTTACAAATATGTATCTAGGGCAAGGTGAATTCATTTTAGAATACATTTTTCTCTTCAATTTTTGACAATTCTTGTATGTGCATCAAATATGATAAATCTTATAATGTGGATTTATTTTTCACGTCCATGGTGACTGTTTGGGAGGTAATGAAAAGGCAGACACTGCTGCCAAGGCTGGTCTTTCGAGAAGACGGGAAATAGTTAAAGTGGTCTCTTTAGAGGTGGTCAACTAGAAGCTCATGGCATTTAGTCATGTTTAGTCATAATGTATTTAGAAATTATCATTAGTCCCATTAATTATCTCATTTTAGGTTAATGGAGACTTTCATGTCAAGTGAGTAGAGGACTTAAATAAACTCACCCTTGTTCTCAAGGAAGGACAAAGCTATTTCTTGCCTGTGGGAACTGAGTGCACGCATGGTTGAATGCATCTTGTCCAGGTTGTGCTGACCATTAATAATACGCTCCGCAAACTGAAATGACAAGTTTAGAGGAATAATGATTAGAACAATTTTCATATGTCAATCAACTAGCCAATGGGAAGCAGCTGTTAGATATGTACCTTTGCAACAAAGATCCCACCATTAAAGCTGTCCTGCTGTTTGGAGTGGTCTGTCGTTTTCCGCGAGTAGGTCTCTGTATCGCACTCAATTTCCTTTGGCTTCGTCGCTGGACAAATTTTCTGTAAAATGATAAATGGATGATTAAAGCTTATCGTACTGGACATATTATTTACAAATATGTATCTAGGGCAAGGTGAATTCATTTTAGAATACATTTTTCTCTTCAATTTTTGACAATTCTTGTATGTGCATCAAATATGATAAATCTTATAATGTGGATTTATTTTTCACGTCCATGGTGACTGTTTGGGAGGTAATGAAAAGGCAGACACTGCTGCCAAGGCTGGTCTTTCGAGAAGACGGGAAATAGTTAAAGTGGTCTCTTTAGAGGTGGTCAACTAGAAGCTCATGGCATTTAGTCATGTTTAGTCATAATGTATTTAGAAATTATCATTAGTCCCATTAATTATCTCATTTTAGGTTAATGGAGACTTTCATGTCAAGTGAGTAGAGGACTTAAATAAACTCACCCTTGTTCTCAAGGAAGGACAAAGCTATTTCTTGCCTGTGGGCACTGAGTGCACGCATGGTTGAATGCATCTTGTCCAGGTTGTGCTGACCATTAATAATACGCTCCGCACCGCAAACAGAAATGACAAGTTTAGAGGAATAATGATTAGAACAATTTTCATATGTCAATCAACTAGCCAATGGGAAGCAGCTGTTAGATATGTACCTTTGCAACAAAGATGCTACAATTAAAGCTGTCCTGCTGTTTGGAGTGGTCTGTCGTTTTCCGCCAGTAGGTCTCTGTATCGCACTCAATTTTCTTTTGGCTTCGTCGCTGGACAAATTTTCTGTAAAATGATAAATGGATGATTAAAGCTTATCGTACTGGACATATTATTTACAAATATGTATCTAGGGCAAGGTGAATTCATTTTAGAATACATTTTTCTCTTCAATTTTTGACAATTCTTGTATGTGCATCAAATATGATAATTCTTATAATGTGGATTTATTTTTCACGCCCATGGTGACTGTTGGGGTGGATATGCCATCCCATGACCACTGCATGATAGGATTTTCCCAAAATCCAGACAAATTTCTTTTCAACCTCACAAAAATTCTTTAAATAGCTATTGCATTTAATTTGTGAATAGCATCATCTCGTTGATAGAAGTTTTCACTTTTTGAACCAGTTATTGTTTTTGGGTTTTCTTTGTGGGGTATTTTCTCAGCAGCAGGATCTCCTTCCGCTAAAAACTTGGATATAGGCAAGTGAACATTTTGCTGGTTGCAATCCAACTCCCATCTTGCCTAGAATGTAGGCCGTTTTAGGCGGTTATTTTGGCATGTTCTTGCCTGTGCTTAGTTAAGCAATCCTTGAGGTTTGCCATACTGAAATAATCCATAGCTGTGCACAGGACTAAGCAATCAGTGTATTTTAGTATTAATTCCTCACAGGCATTTAAGTCTTCTATTGGGTCTTCTGTGACATTTCTTTCATTAAGATAGTTGCGAGCTGAGTAAAGTGTTTGTATGTCCGTATAAGTGTTGTGTTGTAAAATTGATGCCACAGGACACATTAAATTTGTATATGTGTGCATATCTTCAATATTAGGCACAAGCCCATGTAGACGGTCAGAGAATTTATCTAAATCTCTCAGATCCTGCTGCGCATTAAAATCTGTAAGGAGATCTCCCACACTAAGTATTTTAACTAGCCCTTCCTTATTGTGCCCTGGGACATACTGATGAAGGTAATCCACAATGTCTATGATGCCATCAGAGGTTGACGCATTGCTGTCTATGACGCCTAGGCCATAGACTTCCATTTTCTGTTTTGTTAAGTCCATATATTCATATAGTCAGGACTGAAATCTGGGAAAGATTTTGCGCATCCAAGCTAGTTCCAGGCAGTAATGACTAATAATGCATCCTGTAATCACTATTAGTTCCTGTCTTTATAGTAAGCTTTCCTGGTGATTAGGCAGAAATGAACTCTATTGAAGTTGAAGTAATATCCCATTTAGGGTTGATGTTGCCAAGATGGTCAATAGGTACATGATACTTTACAGCAATCATATTGAACATTTTGTGATCCTTGTATTGATTTGTCAACGTCATGTGACAAGCTTTAGCTTTGAAATCTACATTGTGCACGGGAGCCTGCTAGTTAGTTATTTAAGATGTAGCATAAATCCTAAATTCTGGATTTTTAAACAATGAAAACGATTATATAAGTCAACTTACTGGAGACTTGTGGTGCCTGGCATCTTCATCATTCTCATGAACTTGATCTTCACGTGGCCTTTTGTTTCGGCCCTAAAAGAAAAAAAGCAATACACATTAGAAATTTATAAAGAATAAAAAGAATTATAAAGCTATGCATCTATATCAATCTATCAGTATCTTTGTTGATATATATGTTACAGTAGCATAGTTCTCAAGACTTGGATATGTTGGAAGTATGATTTGGAATGTGTGTTTTCAGTAGCCACTCACACGTTTGAAATGACCCATCGGTTCAAAATACACTCCGTAGTTCAACCTTTGAACAAGCTGAGCATCACTGGAAGCTGGCCTATGAAGGGGAGTAAGGATCGTTTTGACCTTGAATCCCCATTCTTTGAGTTTACATCTGATTTTTTTTATTTCCTTAGCTGCATTTGATACACCTCTGTCTACTATTGTCATAAATGATCTTAGACCTTTGGATTGGTATTAAAATGCATTCTATAAATTGTTTGCTTGTTTTATGAGGTCAGGTATATGTCCTGCTATCATTTGAACATCCTTCTCAGTTGCCGTGCCAAAAAGAGACTTGGATAATTGGACTATAAATGGGAGTAAGGATTGTTTTGACCTTGAATTCTATAAATTATACTTAGAAGAGGGCATTGCATTGTTTGCGATTGGAAGGGAGCTGAAGATGTTGACAGAAGGGCATTGTTGGGAAACAGTTCAATGGCTGTAACATGATAAGGATTTTTCCAAAGGCCTGACAAAACAACCTGATCCCATTTGTAGTAGTGAAAAGTTTTAGGTTTTACCTGAAAGGCAGTTAGCATACTTGGATCACCCTGCACTTGACCAGTTCCACTATCCGTGTTTCAACTATCTAGGTTTCCACTATCTGGGACTTCTGCAACTGCATCATTGCTACCTTCCTCGGTTGGTTTCTTGACAATTGATGGAGGGATCCCCAGTGACATCTTAAAAGCTATGTAGCTGTCAAAGACAGCATGGTGCTCTGTGTCAGAGAGTCTACATCGTTGTTTTGGCTCTTTAATTCCATTTTCGTAACAAGGAATTAGTTTAATACAGATTTTGCTTGCTATTCCAATTGGGTGAGTCAAAAGCAATTCTTTCAGCCCACCCCTTCGGCTAGAAGGCTTCATTCACCCATATATTCCTGGAAATATTTTTGTGGTGTTCAACAGAAACTTTAATAATAATAATGATGATAATTATGATAATAATAATAATGTAATAATGATATCAGCAAAACACTTTATGATTATTTTTTATTTCCTGAGCTGCATTCTTTATACGTCGATCTAGTATTGTCATAAATGTTGTTAGATCTTTGGATTGGTATTGAAATGCATTCTATAAATTGTTTGCCCTATATGGGATCAGGTATATGTCCTGCTAGCATTTGGACATCTTTATCAGTTGCCATGGCAAGAAGAGACTTTGATAACTGGCCTATAAATGGGAGTAAGGACCTTTTGACCTTAAATACCCATTCTTTGAGTTTACTTCTGGAGTTATTTCGTTATCTCCAGTTGTATTATGAATTGAGTCACCCTGTGTTGCTGCTGCAAGTTGCATATGACAGATTTTGAATGTGCTAAATCAACTTGTGTGCTAAACTCCCTGTCCTGCCTAAGCCATACAGAGTATATTCAATGCTCCATGGGTTCCACCGAAAGCATAGCATGTAGTTTTCGCTTCAAAAGTACCCTCACTGATTCCTTTTGAAGCACAAACCCCTTGAATGCTGAGATGAGGCCTTTTGGTGTAAGTCTTGGAGTCAGCAACTGAAGAAAAGGAAATAAAAAGGAAATGAATAAATAAATAAGTTGTATGATGATGTGACAAAGACATTTTGTGTTAAGAATCTCCTTGTGTTTGATTAAGAAATAAGAATATGTATCATAAACATCATAAATATAAAAACAATGCTATTGCTGTACACGATTACACACAATACTACTGCTATACACATTTGCACACCTACATATATACTCTATAGTCCAACATGATTTACATACACAATTTTATACCTTAATGACTTGCACACACACCTATGTATTTGTTTATACATTGATTTGTACAGAAACGAATGAAGTCAGAAATGTACTGGAAGAATTTTTCCATGAATATTCAATTATCATGATACAAAAATATATCCTTATAAATCAAGCATTTGGTACAATCTAGTTAACAAGTGAGCTACCTGGTCAAGATGCAGTACAAAATGTACTACGTAAGCACCACAATCAAAACCATTTCCTTGCTGAGGAACCTAGAAAAGGATATAACACATAATGGCCATGTATGACATGCATATCTAAATGTACATATCTATATATAAAAAATAGCGACTTTCAAAACCGTTTGTAACACTAAATGAGTTCCCTGTGCCTTAACGTCCAAAACTGCCGCCCTGGATCAATGGGCTGGGGTACCATGGGAGCTGTTTGATAGTTATTTTTATTGTATAAGGCTTTTAAGTCTATATATTTGAAGAAAGAAGCGTTCCACGGGTGAAATGAGTCACCCTGTGTTGCTGCTGCAAGTTGCATATGACAGATTTTGAATGTGCTAAATCAACTTGTGAACATGGAGTAGCATAGTTCTCAAGACTTGGATATGTTGGAAGTATGATTTGGAATGTGTGTTTTCAGTAGCCACTCACAAGTTTGAAATGACCCATCGGTTCAAAATACACTCCGTAGTTCAACCTTTGAACAAGCTGAGCATCACTGGAAGCTGGCCTATAAAGGGGAGTAAGGATCGTTTTGACCTTGAATCCCCATTCTTTGAGTTAACATTGATTATTTTTCATTTCCTTAGCTGCATTTGATATACGTCTGTCTACTATTGTCATAAATGATCTTAGACCTTTGGATTGGTATTAAAATGCATTCTATAAATTGTTTGCTTGTTTTATGAGATCAGGTATATGTCCTGCTATCATTTGAACATCCTTCTCAGTTGCCGTGCCAAAAAGAGACTTGGATAATTGGACTATAAATGGGAGTAAGGATTGTTTTGACCTTGAATTCTATCAATTATACTTAGAAGAGGGCATTGCATTGTTTGCGATTGGAAGGGAGCTGAAGATGTTGACAGAAGGGCATTGTTGGGAAACAGTTCAATGGCTGTAACATGATAAGGATTTTTCCAAAGGCCTGACAAAACAACCTGATCCCATTTGTAGTAGTGAAAGGTTTTAGGTTTTACCTGAAAGGCAGTAAGCATACTTGGATCGCCCTGCACCTGACCTGTTGATCAAAAGGGGCTGGCAAAATGGAATAGGGTAGATTATTGCCGGCAATTATTTACCTGCTTGTGCAATTATTTCACGCTTTCTGGCTGATAGCATGAATTATTAAATGACTCTTAACATAGGGTGAGGTATAACAATATCTCTTATCTATGCTGGTGATCCACAGGCTGCTACTGTTAATCAAGCACATAGAAATATCAAAGCTCCCTGCTCCTTGTGGAGTTGAGCCAGGCAGACAAATGCTGGCACCCTTGTGTTTGTGGCTTTAATTATATAAGTCCGAGAGTGCATCTCTAAACTCCCTGTCCTGCCTAAGCCATACAGAGTATATTCAATGCTCCATGGGTTCCACCGAAAGCATAGCATGAAGTTTTCGCTTCAAAAGTACCCTCACTGATTCCTTTTGAAGCACAAACCCCTTGAATGCTGAGATGAGGCCTTTTGGTGTAAGTCTTGGAGTCAGCAACTGAAGAAAAGGAAATAAAAAGGAAATGAATAAATAAATAAGTTGTATGATGATGTGACAAAGACATTTTGTGTTAAGAATCTCCTTGTGTTTGATTAAGAAATAAGAATATGTATCATAAACATCAAATATAAAAACAATGCTATTACTGTACACGATTACACATAATACTACTGCTATACACATTTGCACACCTACATATATACTCTATAGTCCAACATGATTTACATACACAATTTTATACCTTAATGACTTGCACACACACCTATGTATTTGTTTATACCTTGATTTGTACAGAAACGAATGAAGTCAGAAATGTACTGGAAGAATTTTTCCATGAATATTCAATTATCATGATACAAAAATATATCCTTATAAATCAAGCATTTGGTACAATCTAGTTAACAAGTGAGCTACCTGGTCAAGATGCAGTACAAAATGTACTACGTAAGCACCACAATCAAAACCATTTCCTTGCTGAGGAACCTACAAAAGGATATAACACATAATGGCCATGTATGACATGCATATCTAAATGTACATATCTATATATAAAAAATAGCGACTTTCAAAACCGTTTGTAACACTAAATGAGTTCCCTGTGCCTTAACGTCCAAAACTGCCGCCCTGGATCAATGAGCTGGGGTACCATGGGAGCTGTTTGATAGTTATTTTTATTGTATAAGGCTTTTAAGTCTATATTTTTGAAGAAAGAAGCGTTTCACGGGTCCAGTTGCCAATGGCAATGATATGATACTTTTGTTAAAAATGCATCTCATACAATATGATACAATTGTTTACACAATGTATATCATGCAATAAGATACAAAGTAAAGTGTTTTTATGTCCTTATAAGTGTTGTGTTGTAAAATTGATGCCACAGGACACACATTAAATTTGTATATGTGTGCATATCTTCAATATTAGGCACAAGCCCATGTAGACGGTCAGAGAATTTATCTAAATCTCTCAGATCCTGCTGCGCATTAAAATCTGTAAGGAGATCTCCCACACTAAGTATTTTAACTAGCCCTTCCTTATTGTGCCATGGGACATACTGATGAAGGTAATCCACAATGTCTATGATGCCATCAGAGGTTGACGCATTGCTGTCTATGACGCCTAGGCCATAGACTTCCATTTTCTGTTTTGTTAAGTCCATATATTCATATAGTCAGGACTGAAATCTGGGAAAGATTTTGCGCATCCAAGCTAGTTCCAGGCAGTAATGACTAATAATGCATCTTGTAATCACTATTAGTTCCTGTCTTTATAGTAAACTTTCCTGGTGATTAGGCAGAAATGAACTCTATTGAGTTGAAGTAATATCCCATTTAGGGTTGATGTTGCCAAGATGGTCAATAGGTACATGATACTTTACAGCAATCATATTGAACATGTTGTGATCCTTGTATTGATTTGTCAACGTCATGTGACAAGCTTTAGCTTTGAAATCTACATTGTGCACGGGAGCCTGCTAGTTAGTTATTTAAGATGTAGCATAAATCCTAAATTCAGGATTTTTAAACAATGAAAACGATTATATAAGTCAACTTACTGGAGACTTGTGGTGCCTTGCCTCTTCATCATTCTCATGAACTTGATCTTCACGTGGCCTTTTGTTTCGGCCCTAAAAGAAAAAAAGCAATACACAGAAATTTATAAAGAATAAAAAGAATTATAAAGCTATGCATCTATATCAATCTATCAGTATCTTTGTTGATATATATGTTACAGTAGCATAGTTCTCAAGACTTGGATATGTTGGAAGTATGATTTGGAATGTGTGTTTTCAGTAGCCACTCACACGTTTGAAATGACCCATCGGTTCAAAATACACTCCGTAGTTCAACCTTTGAACAAGCTGAGCATCACTGGAAGCTGGCCTATGAAGGGGAGTAAGGATCGTTTTGACCTTGAATCCCCATTCTTTGAGTTTACATCTGATTATTTTTTATTTCCTTAGCTGCATTTGATATACCTCTGTCTACTATTGTCATAAATGATCTTAGACCTTTGGATTGGTATTAAAATGCATTCTATAAATTGTTTGCTTGTTTTATGAGGTCAGGTATATGTCCTGCTATCATTTGAACATCCTTCTCAGTTGCCGTGCCAAAAAGAGACTTGGATAATTGGACTATAAATGGGAGTAAGGATTGTTTTGACCTTGAATTCTATCAATTATACTTAGAAGAGGGCATTGCATTGTTTGCGATTGGAAGGGAGCTGAAGATGTTGACAGAAGGGCATTGTTGGGAAACAGTTCAATGGCTGTAACATGATAAGGATTTTTCCAAAGGCCTGACAAAACAACCTGATCCCATTTGTAGTAGTGAAAAGTTTTAGGTTTTACCTGAAAGGCAGTAAGCATACTTGGATCACCCTGCACCTGACCAGTTCCACTATCCGGGGTTCAACTATCTAGGTTTCCACTATCTGGGACTTCTGCAACTGCATCATTGCTACCTTCCTCGGTTGGTTTCTTGACAATTGATGGAGGGATCCCCAGTGACATCTTAAAAGCTATGTAGCTGTCAAAGACAGCATGGTGCTCTGTGTCAGAGAGTCTACATCGTTGTTTTGGCTCTTTAATTCCATTTTCGTAACAAGGAATTAGTTTAATACAGATTTTGCTTGCTATTCCAATTGGGTGAGTCAAAAGCAATTCTTTCAGCCCACCCCTTCGGCTTGAAGGCTTCATTCACCCATATATTCCTGGAAATATTTTTGTGGTGTTCAACAGAAACTTTAATAATAATAATGATGATAATTATGATAATAATAATAATGTAATAATGATATCAGCAAAACACTTTATGATTATTTTTTATTTCCTGAGCTGCATTCTTTAAACGTCGATCTAGTATTGTCATAAATGTTGTTAGATCTTTGGATCGGTATTGAAATGCATTCTATAAATTGTTTGCCCTATATGGGATCAGGTATATGTCCTGCTAGCATTTGGACATCTTTCTCAGTGGCCATGGCAAGAAGAGACTTTGATAACTGGCCTATAAATGGGAGTAAGGACCTTTTGACCTTGAATACCCATTCTTTGAGTTTACTTCTGGAGTTATTTCGTTATCTCCAGTTGTATTATGATTTGAGTCACCCTGTGTTGCTGCTGCAAGTTGCATATGGCAGATTGTGAATGTGCTAAATCAACTTGGGAACATGGAGTAGCATAGTTTTCTAGACTTGGATATGTTGGTAGTATGATTTGGAATGTGTGTTTTCAGTAGCCACTCACAAGTTTGAAATGACCCATCGGTTCAAAATACACTCCATAGTTCAACCTTTGAACAAGCTGAGCATCACTGGAAGCTGGCCTATAAAGGGGAGTAAGGATCGTTTTGACCTTAAACCTCCATTCTTTGAGTTTACATCTGATTATTTTTTATTTCCTTAGCTGCATTTGATATACGTCTGTCTACTATTGTCATAAATGATCTTAGACCTTTGGATTGGTATTAAAATGCATTCTATAAATTGTTTGCTTGTTTTATGAGATCAGGTATATGTCCTGCTAGCATTTGGACATCTTTCTCAGTTGCTGTGCCAAAAAGAGACTTAGATAACTGGCAAATAAATGGGAGTAAGGATCTTTTTGACCTTGAATCCCCATTCTTTGAGTTTACTTCTGGAGTTATTTTGTAATCTCCAGTTGTATTATGAATTGAGTCACTCTGTGTTGCTGCTACAAGTTGCATATGGCAGATTGTGAATGTTCTGAATCAACTTGTGAACATGAAGTAGCATAGTTCTCAAGAATTTGATATGTTGGTAGTTAAAATAGACCCGGTTTTGGCATGGGATCTAAGGATTCTCCACCACCTATTATACAGGTTATTAGGTCAATATACCTTATGTATAGAGAGGGAGGCTTGGTAGATGTTATACAAGTATTTATTGCAAGTCAGAATGACTATACATCAAAATTCACCTTTAATTGCAATATGACATATAGCCCAATCATCCACTCTGATTGTCCAGCCGAACTTTAAAAATATCATAACAGATTATTTTGGGACCTGTGATTTATTCTTGCCTTGGAAATAATTTTCCCATACGAAAATTATACAGTTACCATCATGTTACTTATACCCTACAATTTCCATGTATTTAACATACATGCTAAGCATATATTATACTACAGCTATTCGGAGATATCATGTCAATATTTCCTATTAAATTCCCTTTTGGTTACTTACCACATAAGCATGTAAGGCTAATCAAACTCTCAAAATATGAAACATCTCTATAACAGTATGAGCACAGGCCATCGGATCCCCTCAGCTCTTGTAGTTGAAAGAACAGTATGTCTATCGGCACTGTGTCAAAAGCCTTCCTCACATCAATGAAAGCCACAAAAACTCTTTACCTCCCTAACGCTCCTTAGCAATTGTTTCTTGGAGTGTTGGGGCAGTGTGAATACACAAACCGCCCTGTCTGCAGGCACCTACCAGTTCACATATATTATGTTTTATCCCATCTGTCTTTTATCCCTCCCCAAATGAACATTTCAAACACCTAACTGGTTTCCTAATTCGCTGTTCATGGAAGAGCACACTCACATTTTCAAAAGATATTCTAAATTGGTACCAGTCACATTGATTGAACATATATAGGATCATTCAGTGAACTTGGACTGTCAGAGAACAATTTTCTTTCTCTTGCTCAGCATACATTTCTCCAAGCTTTTTGAGTGGTTGTTTAAGCATTTTTCTTTTTCCATCTCTATGTGACTAGCTTCCAACTCTCCAACCATTTTCAGAATGAACAATAACATGATTGGCATAGATTCTAGTGTTGACGCTGTAGCTTTATGGTGTCTGCCAAATTTCCCCTTAGAAACGTTGATTATATTCTCCTCTGTAACAGTATCTGAATTGATGCTCATAACTCAATTGGACTCAAAGTCTCACTGGTGACAATGTCAAATGCCTTATCTATTTTGTTATCTCTTTACCCTTGGAAATATTGGTGAGACTTAGATATTGCCATAGCATTCGTGCCTAGATTAACTATTTATTTTTTTGCCTTGGGTGGGCTTTTTTGTGCAGAGCTGCCCCCTTGTCCTTTAATTGTAGTCATCTTACATGTCTTCACTGACATTGTATAGATAAGTTGAATCCACTAATATCTCCTTTATCAAAGTCTCTCAAAGACCCTTTCCTAAGTTCACCTATCCTTTGTTTCATTTTGAATAAAGAAAACACTTAAAAAAGAGGGGGTATACTTGTTAGAGCTGGAGCAGTTCATTTTGTGCTGTTATCCATTCAAGTTCATGTGTCCCTAAGTAAAATGATGAAGTGGTTTTCATATATATATTACATTTTTCATGAGATTTGCCCGATCCAAAATCCTAAAATATTTCTTTGAAATATATTTTTGAAAATATAAAAAATTCTAGATTCCTTAAAATCGAACAATCAGAATTGGGAAAAGAAACACTTTTTCCTCTGTAATTCTTTTAGCTTAATATTTTCCAAATTTTGTGCATGTCCATTTGATACCCAAGATTCATGTTAGAATAATTGCCAGTTTGTATACAAGCCTATGTCAGATTGATATTTGGTCTGTTATTCTGTTGAGTGGTCAGCTAAGTAGCCATTGTTGGTTTTATTTTGTGTGTGTATATATATATATATATATATATATATATATATGTGTGTGTGTGTGTAGATATATTGAATATTGGTGTGTTGTTATTGTTACTAAACATTGTAGTACATAAGGGTTGATGATTTGTCACGACACTTGATTACATAACTCAGATGGGGCATTTCGAAAGATGGTTAAATGAGATAATTGATTCCAAGGGTAACAGTCACTCCAATTAAACCATTTTTTTGATAACCTTGTTTTTTTTGAATATGTCCATGTATGTCAAACCATATGTTGATCTCTGATTTGAGTGGGTTAATGTTAATTCATTATGGTATTTATATCATTGTTACAAAATCTGTTGTTTGGTACATGATTCATGATTTGTACATTTTTTTTTATATAAAGGGTTCGCCACCCTTGTTTTTAAGGGTGGCTCAGACATGTAAGAAGGCTAGCTTTTTGTATATGCAAACAACACAGATAGCATGAATGATGAAATGAATATGAAACTCTTCAAAGTAATCTCTCCCAATAATTGGGCGACAGACGATAAAGAGTAAGAAATGAAGGTTTTCGGTGTTTGCCCCAGTTTATAGAGGAATCAAACCCCTACTGGCCTCGGATTGAACTCTGGACCTCATGCCTCCCAGCAATCAGGCTGGCAATCTTGCCACTGTACCATTGAGTCTGGTTGGTACATGATTAAATCATGAATAATAGTAATTCCCATTCACAAATATTTCTAAATCACTTAGTTATCAAGATATGTCCAAATATGTCTAAGTCTCTAACGTGAGTCGGTCAGGTTCAATTTATCTATTTATTTTCTCTTGGATTAATGATGTGCATGAGTAATGTTTTTTGTGGTTTTTTTGTTGCGAATTGTGAAGTGAACAACCAAGTCAGATGAAATGGAAAGATGTTTGTTGAAGCCATTCATGTATAAGCTGAGTTCCCCTTAAAGTATTATCTGTATGTATGATACGTTTGAAGAAAACTTGGAAATAAAACCTACACGTGCAAATATTTGAAAAGTCTTCATTTTATTGCTATTTACATTGTATTGTATATTTGTATGCTTATTAATCACCTCTCAGTTCAACAGTATAAATTCACACATCATAAAATTTTGTCTCCCCATTAGCAGGGAATACTTTGTTTTTGGCCAAGTTCCCGGCGGCATCCGCATCTGGATTTGTCTGCACGATATCTCAAAAATCGTTTAGTGAAATTGTTCATGGATCCTTTCTTATGGCACTTACATGAACTGATTAGATGTTGGTAAGTTTTTTGTCATTGTGGGATGTTTTGTATCAAAATTCCTGCTGGTCCAGACTAGCTTATCTGCAAGATATCTCAAAAACGTTCATGGAAATCTTGTTAAAACATCAGCGATCCTTTTTATTGCATTCCCTGATTATATGCTTTTAACCGTATACCGTATATATCTGGAATATTTAGAGGTATTTCAATTTTCGCTTACCTTTTTGAACCGTGAAAATTGAAAACTTGAATAATAGATGACAGAGTATTGTTTCAGGGCGCCAGCTAAGCCGAGGTCCTCCTGGCTGACCCCTGCATGACTCTCCCCTCCTGACTGACTGACTGCCAAGCCTAACCGCTTGGTCATATAATGTACAGGTATTTATATACATATACAACATACTAAAGGATTAAAGTTGGTTATTATAAGTATTCATTAAGGGTAGCATCCCTTAATTTAGGATGGTCAATATTTGCCACATAGATAGGAAGGATTACAATAACCATTAATTAGAAGATGATCATCTAGGGTGGGATACCTTTGTTTAGGATGGCTAGCTGCTGAGCTGCCACCTTGATTGCAATCAGTCACCAGGCCTGCCAGCCCTGGATGAGCTTTAATCACTTGCTAATCAATGTTTGATCTTCCCTTTAAACCTAAAGGGTCAAACCTGAAATGCCAGACAGGGGAAAATCAAATAAACCCGTATTTTCCCTATGATAACTCACATTGAATACAGTCGCGGCTACTGAGCCAACAGTCAACAATTAAAACACTTAAATTTGAAACCCCCTTTTCTGCACTAAAACAGTATTTCGTACCGTGAAATATTCTGGATATACATGTACGGTATTATATTGTGAATGTCATTTATGGTCAAAATTCCTATCCTATCCCGTACTAGTGTGTATACAAGCTATTTCAAAATCTGTTCAGTGTAATCCTTTAAATTTTTCAAGGATCCTTTCTTATGGCATTCACACAAACTGATTAGATTTTGGTAACCTTTGATATGTTATATGTATTGTGGGATGTTGGTTCAGAATAGCTTAACTGCAAGATATCTCAAAAAGCCACTCTGTGAAATCTCATTACGGACTTTCCCGGTCATAGTAAAGATGTACCCACTGCTAGGAGCGCGCTGTAGTAAGCGACGCCACGCCCACTGAAACCTCTTTAGCCAATGCGGGACAACTAAAAACGTGTGTGAATGACGTCACCAATCACTCAGGCGGATAGACACAATCTACTAGGATTGAAATCCATCTGTGTAAGACCACTAAATATTTCAAATTCTGGATTATGTGAACATAGATGGGCACAAATGATACTCATTTGCAACTTTCCCGGTCATAGTAATGATGGACCCACCGCTAGGAGCGCGCTGTAGTAAGCGAGGCCACGCCTACTAACACCTCGTTAGCCGATGCGGGACAACTAAAAACTCGCGTGAAATACGTCACCGATCACTCAGGCGGATAGACACACTCTACTTGGATTGAAATCCATTTGTGTAAGCAGGGGCTTAGCCGCCTATGCGTCCAGCGTGTCATTTGGACACGCAGAACACTGTTTTTTGACAGTTTGGACACCCAAAATTTTATGTCAGAATTTGCTGAAGATGACTTTTCTTAGAAGATAGAAGATGAAGAAGCTGTAGTGTCACTTTTGTAAGACACACAAAGCAGTATCTGGCCTAAAAAAGCAAAATCTGTAAAGGCATAGGGTCTATCTTATTAGTAGTATGTATTTTGTACCACACTTTGGACATGCAAAAGTCTATGAAACCTCTATTTGGACACCCTGTTTCCAAATATCGGCTAAGACCCTGTGTGTAAGACCAATTAATATTTCAAATTCTGGACTATGTGTACATAGATGGGCACAAATAATACTATATGCATAACATATGCCTCTCCGCGACATATATCATGACAGATGAATATTTATTAACGAATCAAAATATTCCCCAAAGGCTGAATGATGAATAATCATGATTCATTTTGGAATATTCCTTAATTACATGTAATTATGATTATTCGTAATTCATGGTTGGGTATATTTTCAAAGTGCATGTGAACGTCCTAATTCAATTGTGAATGCTATACGTCTGTAGTTGCCGACAAACTGGTAAACTGTCGGAAATGTGAGCTAACAATCGCACAAACGCGATGAAACAATCGTCTTTGGTAATCTAGCAAAACACTAAAACAACAAATTTTCAAGTGAAAAATTGAAGCGGGCCGACTTTCAGTAATCACCTTAATTTCTATTGAATCATACAGCCAAAGATATCTACTTTCACGTTCCGGGTGAAATCGCTTGGTGCCACTTTTATATATTGGTCATAAAAGGGGTTGAAATCAATGTTCCAAGGCATTTTCCTATCATTTAAATGACTTAAAGAAGGGAAATGTTACCAAAAAACAGTTCTTTTAAAAGTGAAAAAGGAAGTGAATGAATCGTTTTTTATTTAACTTTTTTTTATTTGTAAACATTTATAAGTATTCAAAGATACAATATCAAGGTGAAATTGTCTAGATTTATAAACCGAATCTTCAGAAATACGTTTCCAGTAAAATTCTACTACCATTTTAGTTTAGTAAATTGGACGGCAGCTACCGAGTCTGCTACGTCATATGAGTATGCGCACTGCGCATGGTACGGATTGTTGATAATGATATGCATAACATATGACTCTCCGCGACCTATATCATGACAAATGAATATTTCTTAACGAATCTAAATATTCCCCTAAGGCTGAATAATGAATAATCATGATTCATTTTGGAATATTCCTTAATTACATGTAATTATGATCATTCGTAATTCATGGTTGGGTATATTTTCAAAGTGCATGTGAACGGGCTAATTCAATTGTGAATGCTGTTTGCCTGTAGTTGCCGACAAACTGGTTAACTGTCGGAAATGTGAGCTAACAATCACACAAACACGATGAAACAATCGTGATTGGTAATCTAGCAAAACACTAAAACAACAGATTTTCAAGTGAAAAATGGAAGCGGGCCGACTTTCAGTAATCACCTTAACTTCTATTGAATCATACAGCCAAATATGTGTACTTTCACGTTCTGGGTGAAATCGCTTGGTGCCATCTTTATATATTTGTCAAAAAAGGGGTTGAAATCCGTGTTTCAAGGCATTTTCCTATCCTTTAAATGACTTAAAGAAGGGAAGTGTTACCACAAACAGTTCTTTTAAAAGTGAAAAAGGAAGTGAATAAATCGTTTATTTGAAAACATTCATAAGTATTCAAAGATACAATATCAAGGTGAAACGGTCTATTTTTATAAACCGAATCCTCAGAAATACGTTTCCAGTAAAATCCTACTACCATTTTAGTTTAATAAATTGGACGGCAGCTATCGAGTCTGCTACGTCATATGAGCATGCGCACTGCGCATGGTTCGCAATGTTGATAATGTTTCCAATTTTCTGGGATTCTTTTTATGACTTTTCCACGAATTGATTTGATTAGATTTATTTTAATGTCATTGTGGAGCGGTTTAGATAAAGTACCCCCATGTTGGTTCAGACAAGCCTGTCTGCAAGATGTAACAAAAATGGTTCAGTGAATTACTTTTTCAAATTATATGAGTATGCGCACTCCGCATGGTACGCAATGCTGATAATGTTTCCAATTTTTGTGAGATTCTTTTTGTGGCTTTTCCACGAATTGATTAGATTAGATTTATTTTAATGTCATTGTGGAGCGTTTTACATAAAGTACCCCCCACGTTGGTTCAGACAAGCCTGTCTGCAAGATGTAACAAAAATGGTTCAGTGAATTACTTTTTCAAATTATCAAGGACTCTTTTTTGACATTCCCATAACCTGGGTAGATTTTGGTAACCTTTGATATATTTTTAAGGTTATTTTCAAATGTTTTACTAGAAAAATAGACACTGACATTCTGGATTAATTGTTTTGTATATAAAATTTCAAAAAATTCAAGGCATTTTCCTATCCTTTAAATGACTTAAAGAAGGGAAGTGTTACCACAAACAGTTCTTTTAAAAGTGAAAAGGGAAGTGAATGAATCGTTTTTTGTTTAACTTTTTTTTTATTTGAAAACATTTATAAGTATTCAAAGATACAATATCAAGGTGAAACGGTCTATTTTTACAAACCGAATCCTCAGAATGCGTTTCCAGTAAAATCCTACTACCATTTTAGTTTAATAAATCGGACGGCAGCTACCGAGTCTGCTACGTCATATGAGTATGCGCACTCCGCATGGTACGCAATGCTGATAATGTTTCCAATTTTTGTGAGATTCTTTTTGTGGCTTTTCCACGAATTGATTAGATTAGATTTATGTTAATGTCATTGTGGAGCGTTTTACATAAAGTACCCCCACGTTGGTTCAGACAAGCCTGTCTGCAAGATGTAACAAAAATGGTTCAGTGAATTACTTTTTCAAATTATCAAGGACTCTTTTTTGACATTCTCATAACCTGGGTAGATTTTGGTTACCTTTGATATATTTTTAAGGTTATTTTTTAAATCTTTTACATAGAAATCTAGACACTGACATTCTAGATTTATTTTTTTTGTTTATAAGATTTCAAAGATTTATATTTTTTCAAAAAGGTTTGCCGTCATGGGTAACATTCCCAAATAGCTCACTGAAAGGAATAATGAGTAAACACATACGTGCAAACTGTAGAATGTGTGATCTGTTTGAATTGGCCCCAGGCCTAAGGAAATATGATCATGGAACTCGTATTTCTCACCACGAATCAGTGATCTCAATCGTACGCTTCATGTTTGCAACCAAAGCGAATAGCTGATAGGGGATCAAATATCCCTCTCTTTGACTGTACACCGTTTAGCCCATTCATGCCTGGAGATTTTCTGCACAATCGCCGTCTGGACCTATAACACTTATGTAAATGATTTTGGAATTAAACATAAATTCTCAAACTATTTGAAGGGGAGTTGGTGGTTGGTTCCTGATGAAGATTTCTCATTCAAATGTTTTCAAATTTTTTGCTTTGTCAGAGTTATCAGCAACGTTGTCAGGTTAATTTTGGACGATTCTGGCATGGATGGGTTCAGGGCTGCTCATATCGCTGCCCTACTGCGGTATCCAGTACTATCCACCATGTTCCCGATGTGAAAACTTGATACACGAACATCGCACTTTCAGATAACAGAACTAGAAAGGTGAGTTATAAGGTTTATCTATTCTACGTATACATGTTGATAGTTTTTGTATGTGTAATTAAATCAAACTACAAAAGCACACACGATAAAGAATAAACGCATCCAGTATTTTTAATGAATTATGATAGAGTACAAAACAACATACAGTACTGCTGTGTCAGAGTATTAACAGCAAGCACTTTCCTGTATAAAACATTAACAAAAAGAAACGTACTAAACATATATTCCTAATTAATGTCATGTTCACAATTTCATATTATACATATGTTGAATATATTATGTTGGTTTGTTATCTGATACATTGCAGGCAATAAACACACACACACACATATACTGCCATGTTAATATGAAATAATGAGCTCAGCAGATAACTGCCTTTGATGCGCATCGATAACCTCCAGCTCAAGCAGTGTGAGGGGGCCAAGGGTATGCAACCTACCCAGCTTTTGGGAATATATATATATATATATATATATATATATATATATATATATATATATATATATATATATATATATATATATATATATATATATATATGTATGTGTGTGTGTGTGTGTGTGTGTGTGTGTGTGTGTGTGTCGTAACCTTTTTCAGCCAATACCGTGAAGTCGTTACTAGGTAGTATTTAATGGCGGAAACTCGCCGACCAAGCACAAGTTACTTGCAACTTCCTCAAATGACAAAAGTGGGTATATGCTTCGTAACCTAAGTGTCTGGCACTTATTTGTAGCTTTCAAGCAACTGAAATGGTGGGTCTCCTCGATCTTTAGATTTTTCCAATTTCTTGAAAATGTTTATCAAGTGAATATCCTAATGTAAACTTCTGACAGGGTTTTGTAATATGTGATCACCCCATTAGTAAAATTAAAACAACAAACGGGTATCGTTCCTCGTGTTAACCCTTATGCTGCTTGTGGCTAATCTGGCCAAAACAATATGATGCAAAAACCCTGGAAAATCAATGAAACGGTACTCATCTGAGAGCACTCAGCGAGAGCTATCTAATTAATACCAACATGACAAGGTTTAAATGGTTTTCAAAAAGAATTGCCTCCTTGCGCTTTGGAAGAAAGTAGCCTCACCATTTGAAGGGTTAAGGACAGTTTAATTATCATGTATATGCTTCTCAATTCCACAGAGAATGGCTTGGTAGTCTATTGGGCTATAACGTTATCGTTATCATGAACCACTAACATGTTTCAAGTAACATTTAGACAAAGTGGCAAATGAAATTAGTCGGTTGCAATCGGGGAGACGGGTGGGCGCATTTATTGTTGTCTCTGTAAAAACGTAAAACACACTTTGCACAAAGAATAATCTATATTGTTGTACCAGCAGAAAATACTGGCATTAACCAACAGCTGAGTAATCAAAAGACGTAGATTAACAATATACACATGAATTTAACGAACGGTCGGATAATCACAAGCCAGCATACATATAAATAGCAATGGGATAGAGCGCAAGGCTTTCATGTATGTAGGATTCCGTAGGCGAGCAGAGAAACAGCATTGATTCAGATGGAAACATGACGTAATCAGTGTATCAAAAGCAAGTATATTTGCCTATTCCGCTTGATGTGACATTTCAGCTATTTATCCTAATGCACAGCGTGGATGTCGTAAATGATATCACCATTAATTGATTTGCACCTTAGTAGCGCATGTACCATCATACTTGTGATTCTTGTCTTCATCATCATCCTCGTCATCATCATCATTACCCCAACCGAAGCAAGAGTAGCATCATCATCACTTATAATATTATTATAATAATAATAATTATTATTATTATTATTATTATTATTATTATTATTATTATTATTATCATTATTATTATTATATTCCATTATCATTATTAGTATTATTATAATCATCATCATCAGTAGTAGTAGTAGTAGTAGTAGTAGTAGTAGTAGTAGTAGTAGTAGTAGTAGTAGTAGTAGTAGTAGTAGTAGTAGTAACAGCAACAGTAGTAGTAATAGTAGTAGTAGTAGAAGTAGTAGTAGTAGTAGCCTAGCTTACTAGAGCTGGCTTATTCTTTACCAATATTTTGTAACTAGTCAAGTCATTATAGTACTGTTCAGATTTGCCAGATGGCAGCACTGCTGAATTCTCTCATGGCTGAATACCAAGAACAGACATCTGGTGTGGAAATTAAGAACTAAACTGGACTCAGCAAGCACAGTGAAGTTATAAAGACAGCAAGCATTATAAGAGAGCAAGCAATATTCAGAAATACAAATGTATTCAGCCTGGTATCGAGGCTATAGTAGTAGTAGTAGTAGTAGTAGTAGTAGTAGTAGTAGTAGTAGTAGTAGTAGTAGTAGTAGTAGTAGTAGTAGTAACAGCAACAGTAATAGTTATACTATTATAAGCATCAGCTGGTATTATATCATGAATTGTCCGTCGCTTGATCATATATGATTAGCTTATTCGTTTTAAGGTGGCCTATGGGGCTAATTTGTTGATTTGTCATTTTGAGATTTTTTACATTTGTTAAAGCGTCCTCCCCTTTCCTCATAATCACATTAACTGAGACTGTATAGGCCATGAATGGGCAGAACAAGAGACCAACATATCACAGTACCTATCATAGACTTGCACACAGGCATGCAGGGATGGTTTTGGGCGTTTTAGATTGAATTTCAACAAAGTATGCAAGCTTCAATCACGCATTTTGGCTATCAAATGTTAACGGATTTACTCACACTTATGCATATTAATAGTTAGAATATTTCGGAGAGAAGGACATCACCTTTTCCAATTAGGATTTTGTTTTAAAAGTTTTTAAGGACATGTTTTTCTCATTTTAAACAAAAAATCCTAATGGAATTTTTGGGGGTTAAAATGGAGCTAACAGCCTTCAATTTATGCTGATCTTTCCTCCAAATTTGTGAAATCTGATGGTTATAGGTGTTCAAAATTAGGGATAGAAGCTCCTTTTTGGAGCTCATTTTTGCATGTTTTACCAGTTTCTCACCCTCTCATCTGATAGGAGGGTAATCCATGTACTAGTATTCCTCATCAATAAGAACTTCAGGCAATACACATTTCTATAGGCTAATTGGTAAAATAAAAGCAGAATAAATGAAGAACAGAGTCAAAAAAGTTGACCCCATAAGCTACCTTAGTTTGTTTATCCCAGATGGACGGATGGGAGGAATGTCCAGAAGAGCGCATGCTCAGAGCAGCTACCAATGACGGGGATATTGATGTCGTCACCCAAATACTGTCAACTAATGCAGTAAACACCAATGCAACCAATCGAGTACGTAACACAACCCTTAAACATCAACTCCAAAGAAAGCAGCAGGAGTAGTAGTACAGTAGTAGGAGTAGGAGTAGGAGTAGTTGTAGTAGTGGTAGTAGTAGTAGCAGCAGCAGCAGTAGTAGTAGTAGTCGTAGTTGTTGTTGTTGTAGTATCGTGTATGTATGTATCTTTATTGACCATACACGTGTAGAAGACAATATGAAAGGTACATCTATAATTAAGATAGTAAACACAAACACAAAAGGAACCGAACCGTGTATGACGATTAACTGTTATATACATAACAAAATCTATATATTGTGCCGTTAATAATAAGGATGAAAATAAAACTCATGACTTAGACACTAAGTGCTATAATACAGTGATATAATCATTGCTACTTTGCAGCTCAGCTTTTCAGTGAGTTCTCTGTAGTTTAACGTTTAGAGAAATTAAGTGAAATGCAGCGTTATCAGAGCTGTTCCTTATAAGGATAGGATTTTTAATTTCAAAACGTCAACATTCATCTAAAAGGTGTGTTTCTTGGTACACCAAAAAATAGAAGAGATAAACAAATTAAAGAGTTATCGATAAACAGAAGAAATTAAAGCCACTCAAGCCTCTCTGAAAGTCTGTGTTAAATACCGGTTTCAATGGTCTACCCTGAGTCTCCATGATATACCCTGAGTTGACTTTAGTCCTGTTTTAAATCCAGAGGTGGAGCCACAACCGCTGCCCTCAACGCTTCACCATGATGATGGTCCTGCCACCTATAATACGGTAGCGGCATTATATTTACTTACCATCCGGTAATCCATCAGTTTGTTCGTCAAAAAGAGGTGCAAAATTACCTTTAAGAGGTGCACTTTTTGGTGACTGTTTGTGTCGACATTTTGACAGGACTTCGTAATCC
This sequence comes from Maea johnstoni, assembly GCA_963942565.1. NCBI lineage: Eukaryota > Metazoa > Annelida > Polychaeta > Spionida > Magelonidae > Maea > Maea johnstoni. Next base: position 7,866,266 of record OZ012693.1, read on the forward strand.
TATATGCTCTAGTTGAGTGAATGTATTACGCCTTTTAACTCAGCCTGACGACCAGGCTAAAGCTACCTAGACATCGATATCTGGTTTGTCTCTTTTGTTTGTTTTTCGGGATTTCGCCTACCAGCATGGAGATACGGCACTTCACTTCGCCTGCTTCTGTGGACATAAAGAAATTGCCAGTTTACTCATCAAACATGGAGCAGATACAAATATCAAAAACAAGGTATGACACAATCAGGTAGTTATTTACACTATGGCAACTTTCCTGAGTACAGTATCGCACGCTCCAAAAATGGAACTACTCAACACTGTGTGAAGTACTGTATATCAGCAATCGAATTAATCGTGTCCCACGCCCCGAAACGGGAAAAACTCGAGAATGTGTGTAGTACTGTATACGGTTTTAATTTGGAGTGCTAAAATTTCGCTTTATAGCCCTGCTGGAGGGTATTTGCGCTACTTTGAATTCGCGCATTCAAGCGCTCAAACTATATACTAGTTACTATACTTACTTCACTTATACAGTATTGCGTATCAGGATGAAGCTAATCGTGGCAACATTGTCAAGCATGCGCTGCAACATTCTAAAGTTCATACAATAGGAAATATTGCCATGAATTTAGATTGTTGTCAAACATTTCACAGCACTGATCACTTACGCTTCGGAGTGCCACATTACAGTTAAGCCCCATTCTCACATTCACGACTTAGAGCCACGATCGACCACGACTCAGCAGTCCTGGTCGATCGGGGTGAGTCGGCAATAGTACATGTACTGACGTATGACAGTCTAGCAAGTCTGCACGAGTCGTATTGAAGTCAGCGTCGGCTACGACTGTTTTGAAAATTTCAAAACAGTCGTAGTCGATCGGCGCCACCTCCAATAACAAGTAGGTGCCAATAGGTAGCGTATGAGAAGCGTATGAAGGTCGGCAATAGCGTATGCAGGTCGGCAACAGCGTATAGCAGTCGTATTGACATCGGTGTCATGCGTATGCAAATCCGTGGGAAAGTTGCATACGCTGTGCATACGATCGTACATGACTGCTATACGCTATTCAAGTATTCAAGTCGTATAGCAAGCGTATGAGTAGCGTATGATAGTCGGGATATACCTATGAGCATCGTATAACGGTCGCCGTCAATCGTATGGTAGTCGAATAACAGTCCTCTTTAAAAAAGAAAAAAACGCAAAATTTGCATAATAGCGTACTCGAAACATATAACTCGGTCTATTCGCTAGATCGGCATAGTCGTGGCTGAAGTCGTGAATGTGAGAATCGGGCTTTAGTGTATGTATGTGTTTATTGACTGTAAAATTCAATTTTACAAAAATCATACCTCAACATGGTTGGATGCTATTAAATTAATGTTAGTTATAATAGTAAGAAACAAACAGTGAAAATTATATAAGATATGTAGATAAAGAATTATAATACTATTATACAAGGTACGCAAAAGAGCGAAGTATGGGGTTAACAATCTGTAATACTCTAGTAACATATTTGCATACACTTCACGTCACTTCTTGCTATTCCCACGAGTCACGCTTGGTAATTTTAGTGAATACTGTACCCTATTTTAGGTTGGCAGTGTGTTTGATATCATTGCTTCTCATATAAGTCAGGTGAATACGTACATTGTAACAGTACTCCCTTCGAATCAAGGCGGGAGGATTTGGTTAGGATCTTTAAACATTTTGATTTAAAGTAGATGTATTGCTTTCTGTCAGTGGAGAATGTGTTGTGGCTTAAGTCTGAAAATGAGGATAGGAAACTGAAGCAGTTCTCACTACTTGGTTTGTTGTCAACATTTCTTTTAGTAATGAAGCATTGGAAATTGGAACCGCTTATTTGCCTATGTGTACCATGTATATTACAATGTAAGGATGTTAAATTATAGCTCTTAAGAATATTGGTCTGGATCACAGTCTTTTGGCACTAAGGTATGGATAATATTTTTAAAGGTATGTCAGGTATAGCTGAGTCCTGTTGTTATCAAAGTACCCTTAATGTAAATCAGGAAAAGGCTATTCCTCTCCCCCACTAATTAAACTAAATCCTCTCTAATATCAGAATGACAATTTCAACTTGCAAGTAATCACATTCAAGCTCAACTGATGCATAGTATTGTACGAAACGCTGGCAATTGTCATATGTTTGCATGCTCAAGCTCAATGTCATGAACTATCTCTTATTTTGTTAAAATAAAAAATGTTTCATTATAGGGTGAACTTTATGCAAATTTACTTTTTTTATAACATCTCTTTTATAGAATGGACAGACCTGTCTTCATTTGGCTGCTGGCCAAGGATACACAGGCATAGTCCGTATGCTTATTAAAGGTGGATGCAATCTTGACGAATCTACAAAGGTAATGAATGAATGGGTGTTTAAAGGCACATCGACACACAAAGGTCATTTAGTGCCATAACATTTTACAAAAAGTGGTCCTTTGTCATTGTTGAAGAACAATTTATTTGACTATTTCCTGCGCCAGTCCAGAATCTGTCAATTTGGAAACTTTATAAGTTGAACACCTTCAGATTTGTTTGCTACTGTTATTAACTTATTACTGATCACAGCAACAAAAGCAGCCTGATAATTTTGATGAAATCTTACAGGAAAAGAAAAGTTGCCATATGTTTGAAGGAGAAATGCTAATCAGAACATAAGTGCATTACCAATAACTCTCCCACAAACATTTTGTAAAGTCAATCTCAATTACGACGTTATTGTCAAGTGTAGCATTGTTCGAACCAACGATTTCTGGAGAACCCTAAGTACTATTGGGTTAAGTTGAACACTTTTCCACGGGATGTAAGTGTTCTATTTAAGATTCCAATCCGTAAAACAAGATGTATTTGATTAGTTCCCACTCAATGCTTTAATTTAATGCACGTTTTCTCTGTGATCTGAACCCATTAATTCTCAGAATGGCCAAATGCAGCCTGGCGATTTTGACAAAATCTTTCAAGCAAAAGCATGATTGGGAACTATTTGAAGGGAAAGTGTTCATTAGAACACTAAAACAACTCTTCTTCAAATGTATTATAATATCATATTCAATTCCAAATTTTTTGTCAAGTATACTACAGAAACGGACGACTATTTCTCGAAGAACTCTTAAGCATTAATTAGTTAACCTTTACTTGATGTCCAGGTGATAGTTTCGTAGGGCCAACATAGATGACGCTAGAGGCTGTTACCCACATAAGGTGAAACTATCAAATTACAGATTCAAGGGTGGAAGCCTGGGGAGCATGTATAGAACTGAATTAGGATACTCTCCTATTTGAGTTACTACACAATTCTGTTTATTAGACATAAAAGAAGTACAAACATTGCTGATCTGTTTAGTACGATGGTGCAGGTGAGAACGGTAGAAACAAATTCGTCGTTTTTCTGAAAAACGACAGAAAAAAAATCCCACTGTTTTTCCAAAAACAGCAGAATTCTTTTCTGATGTTTTTGGTAAAAACAGTGGATATTTTTTAATTCTGTCGTTTTCCAGAAAAACAGCGTATTTTTTTCTGCCGTTCACACCTGCACCATTGTTGTTTAGTCCTGTATTGAAGAGTTTCTATTGTACCACAGCTGTGCCTGCGTGGAAGTTGAAATGTACGTCATAGCAATACTGTAATCGTAAATTGATTAACAATCGATGTCATTCCCCGATTTAGTTTTGAATTAGGCTATTCCCCCACCCCACACACATAAAAACACATTTCACCTTGTCGCATGCAAAATGTCAACGTCATTGCTGTTATGGTACCCATTTAAAAATCAATCTTCGAGTCTAGGGCAACGCCAGACATTTTTGTCAGCCAAACCGGCCTAGTTCAGAAGTGAGGTTGCTAGTATACCATAGGGCCTGACGTATAACTATGGGCATGCTAATTAAACCGTGTACATGTTTTTATCATCTTTTTTCAGAATAGTAAAATGACAGCATTGCATTTTGCTTCTAAGGCCGGACATGCACATGTTTGCCGTCTTTTGCTGAAGTCTGGCGCGCAGGAAGAAGTAATTGATCTGGTAAATAGTTTGCCTTGTTTACCAATTTAACCTATTCCTGCCATTGTGGAAAGGCGTGTGGTTATAGAGCTTTCATATCATGCTATGGTATGTTCAATATACTAGTAGTTATATTCATATCGTCTAACGTTGAAAATATCTGAATATCTATAGAGAAGTATTCACCTCTATTTCAGACCAAAAATGGTCACTCTCCTTCCTGTAATTAAATGGCAAGCAAACGGGATTCAACACTCTCCCCCTCCTAAATGGACATGAGTAGTTTCATTAACCACTATTTAGATTATTCATAACGATTTTTAGAAAATGATATTTCGTTCATGTTGATAAATGATTAACGTGTTTACATTAATTTATGACTATTGACTTGCACTGTATTTATGAATGTGTTTAACAAATATCACAATCAGTTATCCACATTCATTGATATGAACAGGTGTTGATTGATATGTCTAAATGTATTCCATAGCATCGAACGTATACGTAACATAAGACGTTTTCGATTGAATAAGCAGATCGTGTGACAATATTTGATTTGTGCTGCTTTTCAGATACATAAAACAGCCGAGCATTACGCTGCAAATGAAGCAACGCGAGATGTGTTCCGAAAACAACGAAACGATTCGATGACATGTACACCGGAAGAAGAGAAAGATATCAGGTGTTCAAGGTCAAATGGAATTTCGCCATCATTGGAACGAGGACCCAATCTTAATAGAGCTCAGCAAGTTAATCGAACGCGTGCCACTAAAAGTGTTTCATTCGAATTAACCGATCATGACATGCCACCAAAACACACCATAACAAACTCTTTACCTAAAAATTCAGCGAAAGGTGGAAATAAAACCGAACAAAGTACACCCGCAGCAGAGAAGGTGCACAAAAAGAAACAAGAATTCTTAAGGAAAGGAAAAAGGCGGTGCCCAAGAAAAAGTCAACTTAGGGACTACAAGTTTGAGTTCTCTGAAGAGCACCAGAAACGAATGAAAACTAACGTGTTTGAGCGACTTCTAGGAGGCAAGAAGTGAAAGATGTACCTGAATCAATTATAGTACTAGAATTTGCCAAATCAGATGGTCATAGCATACAATCCCTTGACATCAACACATAACTGCATACCCTTTTTGAGTATTTATTAGGCTTCTTCGCATTCGATTACTTAAGGCCTTTTTCAACTGGCTCCAAAGATATTTTCTCCCACTCGGAGGCCTGCACTATAGGCGGATAACCCATAAAGAGATGTTATCTTTTTACACTTTGATTCACTGTTTAGGATAATGCTAAAACCTGTAAAAGTTAAGATACACACCCATGAAACTGATCGCAAATGTATGTTCTGTAAAATTCGGGCGTTTTCCTAAAGGTTGATAACAGAATTGAGCACGCCAAACCGCTTGTACGCTTAAGAGATTACAACAAAAGGCTTCACCAGATATCATACACTCGAATACATAATCTGCTTTATCATGGAGATATGCAGAGCTCACTTCTCTCATTTCTCAGTAAGTTAGTAAGTATTTATTGACTATATCAGAGATATAAAATAAACATCACTTCCTTGACAAAAAAAAAACATCAAATACAGAGAAACAAGAAGTAAAACATTGCTAAAAAGGATATACATATAAGATTATATACAAGGCGTCTCTTACATGCCAAGCATAATGATGAGACACTCGAAGCAGGGTCTTTGTGAGGTTCAGTGTTCTGGCTGGTGTGTGCTTTAATGTATTGTATTGTATGTTTATTGATGGCGCATTACGCGCAAAATCACACATTTACAAAATCATAATCAGAAAAATATAACAGTAACATACTCGAAATTATAAATGAAATGAAAAAAAAGACTGTGGAATATATACAGTGCTGAATGCGAACTTAGAAAGTTGCCACTTAGAGAAAAATTGTACACGTTTAGCAAATGCGAGCACAGTTTGTTACTTTTGTACTCTATTGGCTGCTGGCCTTGATACTAGATGAACACAATAAAGATCTAACATACTAGTATAATGTGGGTATTCTATTCTGTTAAGGTGGATATGTACATTAGTTCACCTATTGTCCACTAGGTGGCGAAACCGGTAATGTCATAAAAAATACCCAATTCCTCTCCTCTGCCGCACTACATTCCAGTACATACTACATACATATTTGCTGGCTAATATCCAAAAAGGAAACATAGATTTCACATCTATCCCAATACAAACTCTACCTAGGATTGTAGATAGGATATTATTAGATCGGTCTACGATGTATCTCCCCGATCCATCTGGAATACTGTCAAAAGCATAGAACATTGCCCTCCTGGTATCATTGTGGAACTCACACCTCATTACCATGTGATTAGTGTCTTCTATTTCAAAATTGTCACATAGAGTGCAAGACCTCTCACTTGGTACTGTACCTTTTAACGTTTTGTCATCTGACTTTAACTGACTGGCGCCACAGAGGAGTTGTACCATTACTTCACATTGCTTTTGCAATTTGTGATTACTATCGCCAATCTGCCACCATATTACATAATGCGGAGCCCCTATCACTTTGTCTAGATTTTTACATGGTTTGAAAATATTGACTCTATTTTGCCAGTCAGCGTCTTCCAGCACCCACGCTCTGTCTTGAACTATGTTCTTCCATCCTTTCTTACTATAAATATTACAGTGATTTACCATTCTCTTCACTTCTTCATATAGACCATATATAATAGCGATTTTCATCATCTCAAAAATGGGGCTGAAATATTCATTTCGTATTGCATCATCCTGGTTAGATATGAAAAACCTCATTCTTGATAGAAAGATCTTTTTATATATATTTTCGTCGTCTAGACATAGCACTGAACGTATAAAAATTAATTTTCTCATATTAATGAAATTTTCCAGGCGCATCCACCCTAGGGTTTCAATAATGAGATTAGTGCGAAAGAGGTCGTTAAACTCTCTTTCTTTAGAACTTGTTGTTATGCCAACAAATATCAGTTTCCTGGGAAGGGAAATAACACTCACCTTTAGGTCAACGTAGCTTGTGCTGTTTCATTATTGATATATACTGCACGCCTGGGTGGAATCTTTACACCTCTAGTTTTTATTGGTTCAAGGTTTAACAGATATACCACCAGAAGACTTGACTATTTTGGGGATATCTATTTAATGAAAGCACCATTTGAATATGTGTGACCCGTGCTTATTTGTCACACTGGAGCTTATTCATGACAAAACCCCTAATTTTTGGGCGTAAACATAGAGTGTCGGGCCAAGAAATGACAGATAAAAAGCACAGTTTGACCTATATAACATATTTTAGATGTAATATTACATATACTACTAGTCCTCATATTCTCTATGGTGCATATCAAAGAGGAATATAGGAAGGGACCTGCTGATACCTTTTTTTTCAAGAAAATCTCTGTAAAATACGATGGTGCAGGTGTGAACGTCAGATTTTTTTTCACACCTGCACCATTGTAGTAAAAGGCTAAAAATGGACAGGGTATGATTTTAGAAACAACATAGTAGACTTTAAGACCGACACACCCGCTATTCATTGTTAAGTACAGTTTCAAAGACAATTGGGGCTTTAGTTCCTTTATTCGCAACCAGGAGCGCTTCATAGTATGCATGTTTGACCCATTCATGTTTAAAATTGCCCTTGAATAATAAAGTCTAGATGTATGGTGCTTTTGAAAATAAATATATTTACAAAATGATTTAAGGGGAGTTGTAGTTTTGATTAACATTTCTTCTTCAAATCTTCTTACCATTATATAGACTTTTTTGTCATGTTTTTCCAGCATGTAAATGAATCACTAAACAAAGATTTTCTGACATATGAATTTTTCTCAGTCCAGATATTTTACGTAACAATTTGTTTCCTTTCCATGGGCATTCAACGTCTCCTTAACTTTTTTTGTTATCTGCAGTATTCGAAATTATTTTAAAGGTATCATGGCTTCAACCTTAAAAAAAACTTCAATCTAACATCGTCAAACAGTAATATTTGAAAAATATTTGAAGAGTAACTGTAACACCTAATATCTTAAATGAATAAAAACAAGTTGTGCATATTAATCCAAGCCAAGGTGAACTTTATCTCAAAATGTTGATTTGTTTATATACTAGTTTTATGTGTCAGATCATTCTTTTCCTCGGGATGTGAGAGAGTTAACAATAAGGCTGTAAGCATGGTTAGACCTGTTCATTCCGGCACTCATTAGCTTGCCGGGCGTACCGTACCGTGTGACAACTTTTTTGCGATGTTTGTACGAATCGATAACCCCGCCTGTGTAACCAGACGCTATACCACTTTCAAGGGAATATCATCCCAGGGACGCTGTTGATCGATACACGTACGTTTCCATAGGATGGCAAGGATGGCACAGACGGGGTGTAAACAACATTAGGTGTTTATTTGTAATTTCGCTCATCGTCACCTTACATGTTATTTAAGCCAAATCGTTACTCGTCAGTTTTAAATGTCTCTTTATTGGCATCAGCAGTAGACAACACATGTACATTTCCCCACCGTTTACTCAAAAAGAAGAAAAAAAATATTCAAACGCGGCGCGATCAGTCATACAAACGGAGACATGGTTACTGGGGAAACGAGTCCCGCGTAAGCCATCGCCTTATCAAAAGTCAATTGCAACTTCCTCACATACACTCTAGAGCCGGATTGGAACCTTGGATGATAATAGTGAGGTTAATCGCGTAAATTCCCCCTTTGTAAAATCAAATTTATTATATATTTTAGCAAAATACAAGTCTAAATACCTCAGTCAATCTGTGCACTACAATTGTAATCAAAGTGTCCTAGGAAAGGTGACATTGAGCTCTAGCACATATTTTTTAAAATTTTGAAGATAGCGTTACACTTTGATTTGTGAGAGACAGCCAGCAGCCATTGGCAAGGCATGGGTCTTGGGCCACTAGGTATCGGGCATGTCCCTTTCAATCGTCCTCAAGAAGTGCACGATGACCATGCTTAATTTAGAAATTAATACTTTCTACGATATTTGTTAATTGACCTCTAATTTTCGTCTTCAAATATATCCAAAAGGTATTCTTTTTCAGAATGATATATCCAATATTAGCAGGTCTTCCGTTTGGGTGTCTTTGAAGATAAATGTGTTAGCGCCCATAACGGCAACTTGCGAGGGTGCAGGTGTGAACGGCAGGAAAAAAATCTGTCGTTTTCCAGAAAAAACAGCGGAAATTTCTTTTTTCTGCCGTTCACACCTGCACCATCGTAACAACTTTTGTAAGAAAAGCTGTTCACTGAGTAACATTAAGTCTATGATTTTTTCCATTAATGCTATTAAACAGACAGGTATTTCAAACATAGTCAGGCTCTTTGGGGCGTTGCATGTATGACTAGACGCGAGGTTCCAGAACCCGCCGTTAGGCGGCTTCAAACACGTCGAATGCCTTTGTGGAACGCCTGGGATTGTTTCATTACTGAAAACTTGGTTCTTCCAGTTATGTATGATAGCGTCCACTCTGTTTTGGTCAAACAGCATGGATACATTCAATGGACTAATTGTACTAAGAATACACTTTTAGGAAATTAAATAACCTTTTTTAAATCAGTGAAATTAGCGATTTTACAGTTTTGATGACGTCACAAGTAATTATAATATTATAATACGCGACGGTGGCGACGCGTAGCGGCCGGGCGTACATTTACACTACAGACCTGTAGTGTAAATGAACGCCGAACACGAACACGTTACAGTCAACCCCCCCCCCCCCCTACACCCATTCTACTGCCGACACATGGCATCCAACCCTAGTTCCGAAAAACTCTGGGTCAAACTAAAACTATATCTAGATAGTAGCTGACGTCAATTTGGAATGTAGCATACGCGGTTCAGTTACGCATTTTATGAGACGTCTGGCCTGTACATATGAGGCAGTTATTGATGAAGTGGGCTAATTAAGGGGGTGGCTTTCCCATGACATCCCGTTTCCGTCGACCATTGTATTGCATTGTATCTTTATTGAATGTACTCGAGTTGTACAAAATATATACAGATGCAATTATTTTAAATGAAATTGATAATCCAAAAGAAATGATATAAAAGTGAACTGTAGAAAATGAGAAAACATAACATATAACATATAAGATTTAAGTCCTTCTCACTGTGTACGTATACCTCATCGTAGTAATGCGTTTTGCAGCGATGCTCCAAAAATTTACCCTCTCACGTCGGCCCATATTTTCTGGACATCCGCCTACTGGATATCAGAACACATACTGCGAGCCATTGGCCAATAAGTCTAAATCGCATATATTAGCCTGTCTCAGGTAATTCTACATTTCACATCTAGCGTGTTCTCAAAAAGGGCATGGCATTACATCAACAATCAGCTAGTCACGATGAAGCCCCTAAATAACTAAAGTGGACCGTAAATGTACGATGGTGAGGGTTTGAATGGCAGAAAAATGATAATTAATTGTTTACGCTGTTTTTTTCTGGAAAACGACATGAAAGAATAAAATTCTGTTGAATTGTTTTGCCGTTCACACATGCACCATCGTACAATTGAAATTTGAAAGAACGGATTTCTTTCGCTGCATCACGCATTCTTCATTGTGTACGTGTTTTCAGTGTAAGAATCCACAGCAGTGTTGATGTGTCTGGGACTACTAATAGACAAACGTTATACATACACTGTTACATCGACCTAGACCATAAATAGCGCCAAAAGTAATTGCTTATTACTATTCATACTTCGTCGGATGACCTTGGCTTCTTTCCATTCAGGGACAGGGCACTTTCATTCGTAAACGTAATGTGACTTAGTGTCCGACAAAAATACGACTCCTTGTGTATGGCTCATGTACCTAAGTGGCATATATATATGCATGTATGCATGCATGTGTGTGTATTTGTGTGTGTGTATATTTGAGTTACACACCGGTCACACCCACGCCCACACACGTTTCACACACATATACATATATCTATCTATCTATCTATCTATCTATCTATCTATCTATCTATCTATCTATATATATATATATATATATATATATATATATATATATATATATATATATATATATATATATATATATATATATATATATATATATATATATATATATATATATATATATATATATATATATATATATATATATATATATATATATATATACGGACATAAATCGGTCTAAGGCACTAGTTTTCTTTTAAGGATAATACACCTGGTGGTCGGAGATTTTTAATTTACCAAGCAGTCGCACATGCCTGTTCTTTCCATATTTCATTGATATGTATGAGTGTACCATTCCCCATTTTGATAACCATATCGTACATCTCAAAAATATTTGATATTATAAGCATATCAAATAGTATTTCATGAATTATTTACCTCGCAGACTTGGTATCACCACAATAAGGCCCACACGTTTTTGGCATTAAAGCAGTAATTGCCCCTATACATCCTTGTTTTAACCCATTAACACTCAGAGCAGCCAAAAGAGGCCTGACAATTTTGGAACTATTTTACTTACAAAAGCACTTTCTTGAAAACTTTTGAAGGAGAAATGTTGATCAGAAGCCAAACAACAACTCCCCTTCAAATATTCTGTGAACTTTTGCTTTTTTCCCAAGTTATTTTGAAAAGTATGAAAGTAGCAGACGGTACTTTCTAGGGGATCTCTGAGTGTGAATGGGTTAAAGCAATGTCAATAACAAAGTCAGATTTGTATATGGGTATATTTGCGACTGCCAACTCTTTACTGAAACCACACCAAAAAGCATCTATACCGCTAAATATTTTACTCAGGAGAAATACCCCTCTATCACCCCCCCCCCCCCCCCCCCCGATGAATACCGCAGTGTATACCAGTACGAGTCAGATAAACTGCTACTCATTCTCATTCTACAATTGAAATATGATTTAGGCTTAACATGGTAGAAAAAGTGTCTACCGATAAACGTACTGCTAGACCCTACGCCATTGCGACTCAATTAACAGGCTTGATCTTCATTATGGAAGTCTGAAGGGAATAACGATACCCCTTCCATTGTCTCCAAACAACACCAACACCATACGCAGCAGTAGAGCTCCTATGATAGAGGCCATTGAGATTGGAATCGTAACAAGCATTATACCACCAAGCACCTTTGTTGAACAAAGGACAAATTGAAGATTTTGGACTTCTTTCGCTGTGATCCTTTGTAAGAAATGGTTTGTTATTGTGTCTGGTGAGAGCATCTCCAGCGGTACCACTGTATGTCCCTATGGACAAGGTATGGCCATGAGCCTCATCAGATATAGCAAAGGTACTGTATTCAGCATACCTCGTATTTCCCTCAAAGTCTTCAAGGTCAATTCGTAATTTGTAGGTTCTGTTCTTCGTAAGATTGTGCATCACTTCTAATCCAATCCAGAATTCACCTGCAGGATAACCAAATCCCTGGCGATAATCCTTCCATCCACGATAGAAATCCACCGCTCCATTGACTCTTCTCTGGATTACCAGCCATCCTTCCGCACAATATGGAATACCACTTTTAGCTGACGTCTCAAAACAAACGTGGGGATTAATGTTTAAGATTGGGTAACTATCTTCAAACCACTTCTGCATGTACTCCAACATTGGCTTTTGTACTGTGAGGATGTCCTTCAATTGTTGGCTTGCTACTTCAAGCTGCCCCTTCATGAGTAGAACTTCTTTCTTCAACAAAACGATCTGAGGATGCTGATGCGGCGTGGTTACATTATCACATTCTGAAGTGGTAGAATGTGATTTCACAAAGGGAAACGGCTGTAGAAAAGTGTAGATGCAAAGGAAGAGGATGACATGCGCATGCATCTTAGCTGATAACCTTGATGTGTCCAAGCGGATGCTGTAACGAAAAAATGAGGAAAAAAACTTGCTTTCGGTGACCGTTGGAAAAAGACATGCGTGAAAATAAAGTTTATGATTTAGTCTGGTGCCAATTCCAGAAAAAGTGACTTATTGAGGCGTTTATTTGTTAGAATTTGGTTTCCAGTGTTTTTATGCTAGTTCAAAGGTGCGGCATCAGAAATTGACAGATATCAAGCTGTATTTTCAGTTTTATGCCTACTAATTTGCATATTAAAATGGCCCCCAAGAAATATGACATCGTTTCATTTCCACAATCACAAACACCTGGGATATTCTTATAACTATTTACAACAAATGTTGTGTTATCCTATATGGTTTATAAAATCATTTTGCTACCGTTGCCATTGATTTCAAGTACCAAGTATACCTAATTTGCATATTTAAATGACCCAGTTCATGAACATTTTTCTATCTCCACATATGGATTAGTGATAGCAAATATTCATAAATTTCTGGGTTTGGATATATTGTATTGCTGGAATATATTTGATAGTATATTATCAAAATGATTGTATTAACTTTGGAGTTCCTCATTTGCATAATATATGTACACATTATCAGCATCAGTCATAATTGTATTTGATCTATCACCTTTGCAAGTAAGAGACATTAACGCTGGTGTCTATGGGCACTAGATAGGAAAATTCCTTAACGGGCAGTTCCTCTTACCACTTAAAGGAGTAGTAAATATTACAGTGTCATGGTTTATGGTGATGCCATTTCAGAATACTCACATTTAAGTGTCACAGATGTTATTGCATGGCTGTTCCTGCTGATGGCATTTGCATGCTCCTGTGCACCAGAGTTTAGCCTTTCTGTATTTGCACCTAAGTGATGTCCACCAGCTTGTGATGTAAACCATGACACTGTACATACTTAGTCTACTCCTTTTGCCTTTAAGGGGGCTCGGGACCTTCGTACCTTTGAATAGGGTGTTTTTTTGATTTTTTGATATGTGAAAGCTGAAAAGGTATGCTACACATTCCTTCAACCTAGAACTCTCAACTAGAACAACAAATGACATAAAAAGTACTTTTTGAAATATATGGCTTCTATAAGAGTAGGCAGGTTAGGCACCCAGCTGTGATGTTTATCTAAGATCATAATAGTCTTTCCTTATCAGATCCCCCTGGGAGGTAAGCTCCACTGGCAGGCCCCAGAATGTGTATTCAAATGTGTATTAGAAGTTTTCTGTTACCCAGGAAGCTGGCATTGAGCAGTTATGAGTAATTGCATTCCAATAAGGGTATTGAATGAAAGGTGTGATTCTTGCTCTCTTGCTTTACAGGTATAGGTCAGACAGTTCAGGTAAGACCAATCAAATGCTCCAGAAATATTCTGGTTTGTGTGGGTCAGCCAGGATGTTAAGGGTTTATCTTACAAAGGTGAACAGGGTTTCCTGTATTTGAGAGTTACACACAAAAAATGTGACAAGTTTTTTCTTGTCAAAACCTTGTCATATTGACAAGTTAAGGCTCGTCAAGTAGGCTGACGAGCTTTTGACAACCCTGCAAAGTGGGTTGTCAAAAACTAGTCAAAAGGTCGTCAAGTACGTATCCCATAATGCACTGCTCAACTCAGAACGAGGCTCTAATGGAGGACAAAGGAGCTGAATCAAAGTAATTACTGTATTTCATATCCATTCAATATCTACTTAAATATGATCCATCTTGCATTATTTTTCCAATAACATATTAAACAAACTGACTATTTTGGACATGCAGGTATTTTAGGAATGTTTTGAGTGCAATGTGAAGCATATTTTTTAATGTGGAATTATTTTCTTTTTTGTCAAAATTAGTTTATAAATGTGCATATATCTCCAATTTGCCACTGCAAGATCCAGTATTGAACTTTTGGGTCAGTAATTTTTATTGTGTCCTTTTTGGCGTTTTTTTTGGGTAAAGAAATAAAAATAATTTGAAACTGAGATATATTGCTTTGTTCTACTTGACGACCTTTTGACAAGTTTTGCCACAGAAACTCGTCTTGACAAACGTAAACTCGTCGTTTTGGGCACCATCGAAATGACGACCCAAAACTTGTCAATATGACAAACTTTTGACAAGTTTTTGAGCCCCATATTTTTTGTGTGTAGGGTTAGGAGAGTATTTAGATGCTGACCCCTGGACAGTGCAGAGTCGGGATGTATCCTTACAATGGGAAGTAGCTTCAGAAGGAAGAGAAAGAGGGAGTTTGAATGGAGTGCAATATCTTCTGTGCCAGAAGATTTGGATATATAAGAGGACGAGGAATCTGAGAATTCACTAACCATTCAGAGTGCCAGTTATAGAAAACTTAGACTGCTGAGTACTAGTTCAGATGACAGTGGCATAGCAATTGAAGTTGCGAACTCTGAGGAAAGGGACACTGATCATGACTGCTTTGATTAGAAGTTAGAACTATTGCAAGACAGTAGAATGCGACAAGACCATTGATCAGCCCTATATTGGAGATGTTCAAATGAAGATTGTGATGGAAAGCAAGCAGACTTTCTTAGTAGTTTAAAAAAAGGACAAGTTTATGATATAAACAGACAATCAGTTCTAGCAGGATGCCTCTGTGGAAATGGATATAGTGCTCTTCAATAGTTCAGTGCAGCTATGGATCTGCCTCCTCCACTTACCCTCAAAAGTTTCAAGAAGCATGATGTATCTATTCCATATATAAAATTATTAGAGAATACCTTACAATTGCACTTCAGAGTACTTGTAATGGAGTGGAGTCATCGCCAGACAGCCAATTTGCTATTAGCAGTCAGTAATAGTCTCTTATCTTTCCTTATCAGCTGGGGGGAGGAGTGCTCACTAGGGGGTCCAGCCTCTACCAGTAGAAACCTCCAAATCTTTGCTAAAAATCCCTTTTTATTCCAGTAATTGAGATACCAAGTGAACTATCAAACATTCAAACTATTCTACCAATACATGCAAATCATATTCTTATTCCAAATTATCCCTAAAAGTTTCAGAAGGGGCAGAACATCATACTAGGCTGTAGGATATGCAGGGCTGGCTTTAACAGCTGGTTTGAAGGCTTTCTGAAATCACCATACTTCTCATTTTTAAAAGGCCCCCATTCATTCAATATTGATCTTAGAATGCTGAGATTTAAGTACATTACCAAAAACATCATTGGGCAGATTCTAGTTTTTCATTTCTTTTATATCTGCTCTAGTTGTTTCGTAATTCAACTTCAAAAATGAAGAAAGGTAAGATTCAACAAAAAAATATTGATCAAAACATTAACTTCCTTTAGGAACAAAAATTAAAAAGAATGAAAAAGTAGAATTTGCTCAAGGATGTTTTCTATATAATGTATAAATATCAACTGTGTTAAACCTTTATTGAAGCCAGGAGGTACTTTGCAAAAACATATGTATTAGAAATCTGCATCACTGTCTTTAGGCCCCAACCCCAGGGAACTGTGATGGTATCATAAAACATGTTTAGGATATTTGACCTCTCCAGATTCTCAGCTTTCATAAAATATATAGTTTATTGGGGTTTTCTTGTACAATGACCAAGATATTGGTCAATCTTTACATGGAAGTCTCAATTAAAGAACGAAGGTCCCGAGCCCCCTTAAGTAATAAAAGAGAAACTTCCCATTCAGGAATTTCCCTGTCTAGTGCCCATAGACACAAACTTTAATGTCCCTTTCTTGCTAAAGTGATAGATCAAATACAATTATGACTGATACTGATAATGCGTACACTTATTTTGCAAATGGGGAACTCTAAAGTCACATGTTCAGCTTTATAACAATTCTCTTGATAATATATCATCAAATAAAATCCAGCAAAACATTACATCCAAACCCAGAAATTTATGAATATTTGCCATCACTACTCCATAATTGGCAACTGTAGCAAATAGATTTTCAAACCATACCTGATGTCATATGTGAGTGAGTGTATATATATATATATATATATATATATATATATATATATATATATATATATATATATATATATATATATACATATATATATATATATACATATACATATATATATATATATATATATATATATATATATATATATATATATATATATATATATATATATATATACATGTATATATATATTCCCACCACCCTACTGCCTTAACCATATATATATATATATATATATATATATATATATATATATATATATATTTATATATATATATATATATATATATATATATATATATATATATATGTATATGTACACACTCACACACACCGAAATTCGTAATAGTAAACTTACCAGACAGGTAAATGTGGTCTACTTGTGTTTGCAGCTGAGTGATGAAATGCCTAAAGTAATGTCATGCCTTCAAGTAGGTAGATATTTTTTTGAATTTTGGGGAATTCCCTAGCGCACATGAATCAAAAACTAACCAATCCCGTGCTGAGATGATATGAGAGAGTGGTTGATGGTGTTTCTTCTTCCTGGTTCCCACCACCCTACTGCCTTAAGGTGGGTCCAGCACGTATTTTAGTATCAGATGACCAAAATGGGGTTTTGGCATTTCTAATCTCTGTTATAAGTTTCCCATAGGTTGGCTAGACTGACAATATGCTTTACCTTTCCTAAGTGCCATTTTTTTAAGGAAAAAACACTAAGACATCCCAATGCAGTGGAGGCACATAGTGAGTTCCAACATCCACGTGGGTTTATTTACTAACATCTTAGCAGGGGTTTTAGCTAATGACCCTCTTATCTTCAGTGTCCGAATTTATAATGAGGGAGCTATGGACCTCTCTCCCCATGAACTCTGAATTAGCATAAATAGAATAGTCACTCAGAGTGCGACTGCCTTTTCCACATTTGGACTTAAGACATTGAATTGTCAAGATGCCTAAAAGGAAAAAGAATAATTTCCCCTTTTATATCTCCTTGAACCAAGGCCCGTATGAATTCTAATACCAAAGTAGGGAAAGCAAAGTGGGCATCTTTTGGTCCAATGCCTTGTTTCTTTAAAAAATATAAAAGAGTTTTATTATTCTGCAACTCCCGTTATATGTGGGCCTTGAAATATATGTGGTTTGATGACAGTATTGTAACTGATGTACTTGATAAGTTAAGAATCATTGTCAGGTGGTATGTAGCAACATATCTTATTTTTATGGGCATTCAGTTAAATATTAAAGTGGAATATCATATGGACTAAAATAATTCATCTTTAAGTAAACGTTCATCTAAAGTTATCTATAAACAGTTACCTTTATGATAGTTTGTTGCAACTGAACTCAGAGGAATCACATTATCTAATTATCAAGTATGGTTTTCTTGATGAGGAATGTATCAATTTTAAAGTTTTGATGTATATAGAAAGGTATAATAACCTTCAGAGCCACTGCCCATATAGCATAGTGGATGTATCGGTTCCTCCTTGGTGCAAACCTAACCTTGCGAGCAGTTGTGCTAGCCTCTAGGTTGGAACAAAACTGTTCCCCTTTGTACCTGAAGTAGAATCATACTTGTTTAGCTACAACAGAGGAAATATACTTGGATTTGAGCATCAAAACTATCTAAGTCTGGTATTGTATAACACTAACTGAATGAATGTTTATGTGAATTCAATTTGATTTAATAAACTCAATTTGTACTTGCCCAAATTGGTTCATTTCTTGTGTTAGTTGCCTCTCTACCACTGCAGCCTCTCTCACCACAGTCGTTGTTAGCAGGAGAGGATGTTGTTGCACTACATTTTCTTCTTCTTAGTGTTTTCCCTTCACTTTCACCATTTGAAACCTGTTAAGGCATTTAAGATGTTAGTTAAAATGAGATCTGCTATCTTTGACAGTTTTTTTAGTGTGACTGGATCAAGCTAGTCAGATGCACTGGGAGTATCCCTTCCCAGAACTACAGAAACCCTCTGTTAATTCTTCAGGCTTGGCTAATGAATAGCCATTAATTTACACTCCTGGTGTGTGGCCTCTTAGAGATCCTCATAACTCATGCGTGAATAGCTCGAATGTGTTCATCACTAGGCAACAGTCTACGTCACTTAGCGGGGAAATAGCATCTTCAAGCTCTTTTAGAAAAATCCCTTGACTAGCTGGGATAAAACCAATGAAATCTCAGAAATGATGTAAAGAATTATATGATTTACGATGCAGACGTCATGTCAACATCATTAAGTTGTCAACTGCCATGACAGAATCTGCTTAACTCCTCCCATTTCTCTGTGATTGGACCATTTCCAAGTGGGGATGGAAAATTGGCTTTTCTGAAGAATTGATTTATAGCAAATGTGGGTTGCTGTCTGAAGTAACTCCTTCCCATTGAAATAGCAGACAATGACACTTAAACCCCTGTGGTCACCACCACTAACATACCTCCCTGACGGTGTCTTTAAGTTTCAATATGATGCCTACTTCCTGGGATAAGTGGGGAATTAGCTAATTTCTATAGACACTCTACCCCCATTTAGCTTTAAAACTGAATATCTCCCACAGGAGTGCAAATAAAAGGAAGCCCAGACACCGTACCCTAGGCACATGTGTGAACTTCAAACCAATACAAGTTAATTAGGCATTCTGCCCCTCAGCTATGAGCTAAGAGTGATTACTACCTATATAAAAGACACCTGAAAAAGCCCGAGCTACTCTGCCAGTTACGGGGAAGTGCAAAAAATAAGTCCAGCCCGTCAAAGTCTGCGTAATATTACTATCAACGAGGTCCAAGCTTCGAATTGGCAGCATATTCAACGGTTATTTTAATAATGCCGTTGAAGTTAGAAAAAAATTATAGTAAAGTACGCCATTTCTAGTGTAATGAACGGCCAGCTGCTTGCGGGGGTCGGAGCTGCTCTCAACTTCCGGTTGAGCACAATCCATAATTGCAGCGTGTAAATGTGCAATTCACACAGAATAGGTGAGATATGCATCTCACCTATTTCTAAATGTGTTTCTTTGCGAGATTAGCAAAGAAATTCATAAATCATGAGCAAAAGAACGATGTGTTCCGTTGGCATGTGAACTTAGTGTGTTAATTTCGGGTGGATATCGCGGCTGAGGCTCGTGGCGTAGTGGAAAGACGTTCGCTCCACTACTTTTGGTGCGGACGAGGCGGGATCGATTCCCCTTAGAGGAAGGTGACAGAACATGACTCCTCTTTTCTTTTGAGAGAGAGAAAATAAGACATTTTCGTGTCCATATCTGACCCAAAATAATTTACAATTTTTTTTTGATGTAAATGAAGAAATCCATACATACACACACATCAAAGTGGGATACACTGTTTAATTGTCATTAGAGAGACCACATATTAGTAACAGGTTAAAATTGTGTAACTTTGTAAAATAATAACACACACACACGCACATATATATATATATATATATATATATATATATATATATATATATATATATATATATATATATATATACACATATATATATATATATACATATATATATATATATATATATATATATATATATATATATATACATATATATATATACATATATATATATATATATATATATACATATATATATATATATATATATATATATATATATATAAACACACTCATATATACAAATATAAACATATATATATATATATATATATATATATATATATATATATATATATATATATATATATATATATATATATATACATTATACATATATTCTATATATATATATACATACATTATACATATATTATATATATAT
>OZ012693.1:7887076-7950658 GCA_963942565.1 Maea johnstoni
ATTTTGACTGTGTGAAATTTTGGCTCTTAATTTAGGCATTTTTTTGTTATATATATATATATATAAACATATATATATATATACATACATATATATATATATATATATATATATATATATATATATCTATATATATATATATATATATATATATATATATATATATGTATATATATATTTATCTATATAAGTATATATGTATATATATATACATAAATAAATAAATATAAATATATATTTACATTTATATATGTTTAAATATATATATATATATATATATATATATATAATATATATATATAAAATATAAATATATATATATATATATATATATATATATATATATATATATATATATATATATATATATACCGTATATCTGGTTATTTTGGCTGTGTGAAATTTTGGCTCTTTAGGCCCAAAACGGGGGTAAGGAAATTATAGCTCATATCAATTTTGGCTCTCCCAGGGGCAGAGCCAAAATTACCTTACTTTTGAAATTATCTTACTACGTACCTAAAATGACAAAATGTCTGTCGCTGCATAGGATGTATTCTAGTTCAATCTGTTAAAAGTAACTCTGTACAGAAAAAGTTTTGTTTAAATTACAATTTGATTGGGGTAGGCTTGATGAGTTCTCACTGTGTAAAATGCACTTATTTCGTATGCATTGGGAGTACCTGATCAAGTAGTTAACTTGTAATTGAGTTTACCATGGTGAATATAACTCAGGAGGTGCGTAGTTGCACCCCTTGTAATTACAAACAAAGGGATTTTGCAAGGGAGTATGATCAAAAGACAACTGTACATGTGTTTTCTAAACAAACTATACATAACATGCTGCTGAGATTTTTGATTGTAATCATGAAGCATGCCACTTAGGCCAGTGATTACCTCACATTACATGCCATGCAGTGACTGACATCTGGTGTCCACACTAGAAACTAAGCTCAACACAACCTGAGCTCAGGGTGTTCAAGGTATGCATTCTTGGCTTTTATTAATTTTGGCTCTTTAAGATGGAGAGCCAAAAATAGGCCAAAATTAGATTACCTCCAAAAAACCAGATATACGGTATATATATATAATTTTTAATTAGCTTCAGTTGCTCCCCCCCCCCACACTTTTAAATGGAACGGCCCTTAACCAAATTATACTGTATTTGCCCCTTCTTATATAATATATTATTTAGCAAAGCAAACCTATTTTATACTTAAATGAACATTCACACATACTTCCCTAAAATGTGTTTGATCATCAAATTCAATACATATGATAATCACTACAGTCAAAACATTTAGTTTTTCAAAATTAGCAGTTGTGTCTGGAAACTCTTTCTTATACTGAGCACTGTGGTCATGGAGAAAAGCCTATATGACAGCTACAATCGTTTAACTTTATAAGCAAGTAACGTTATACAAGTTGATACTTGAAATATATTCAATGATGTCTTTTTTTAGGGATTGAAATTGGGACAGGTTTTCCTATGGCTAAGGAGAATGATTGATGTAGAAACACGGCACCTGGCCATGGGGGCTTACACATTAAGAATTGTGAAATCCTGCATGCTCAATTAGACATGCTATTTATAATTTAAAGTTATAAAAACGCAAGGGTGATAAATAAAAGGAAAAAGATAAACAAGGTGTGTTAGGAATATTGGATGAAAATAAGGCAATGCCAAGAAAACTAGGCTACTCTTTCTTAATTCAACCATTTGGTTAAGATGGTGATTATATAAATAATAGATTCGCATTAGCCACAAAAAAATGTTGTGAAACCCTTGGCCAATGTGCCATAGGCGTCCCATAGAGGGCATACTTGAATTAACAGTTGTTTTGCACCACGTGGGAGTGAAGAGTTCCAAATATGATGTCATTTCCGCCCTATTAACAAAGTTCTTGAGACTATGTTAATGAGGTCTTGTGTCTTATCCCAGATTAATCCTTCCATTCGCAAGAATAATCCCAGACAGTCTGGGATAATTCTGGTAGGTCTTGAGACAAATTTTGTCTCAAGACGATAAAGATTTTTCCCAGACAACCAAGATTTGTCTGAGATTTATCTGCGAACCTTCCCAGATATGTCCCAGACTTTTAAAAACCTTGAAACACCTCCAAGAAATTCTGGTAATTTTTTGACATGCTGAAGAATTTCAAAAATTCTTGAGCAGTGCCAAGACTTGCATATTTTGTCTTAAGATCACCAAGAACCTCTTGGGAATGATCCCGGAACATAGTCAAGACCATGCCGAATTTACCAAATTCTAGGTTCTTGGTGTAGTCTCAAGACATGTTCTTGACATTGTGAACCAGGCTTACGCAATTGTTTCTTGGAGTGTTGGGGCAGTGTGAATACACAAACCGCCCTGTCTGCAGGCACCTAGCAGTTCACATATATTATGTTTTATCCCATCTGTCTTTTATCCCTCCCCAAATGAACATTTCAAACATCTAACTGGTTTCCTAATTCGCTGTTCATGGAAGAGCACACTCACATTTTCAAAAGATATTCTAAATTGGTACCAGTCACATTGATTGAACATATATAGGATCATTCAGTGAACTTGGACTGTCAGAGAACAATTTTCTTTCTCTTGCTCAGCATACATTTCTCCAAGCTTTTTGAGTGGTTGTTTAAGCATTTCTCTTTTTCCATCTCTATGTGACTAGCTTCCAACTCTCCAACCATTTTCAGAATGAACAATAACATGATTGGCATAGATTCTAGTGTTGACGCTGTAGCTTTATGGTGTCTGCCAAATTTCCCCTTAGAAACGTTGATTATATTCTCCTCTGTAACAGTATCTGAATTGATGCTCATAACTCAATTGGACTCAAAGTCTTACTGGTGACAATGTCAAATGCCTTATCTTTTTTGTTATCAATTTACCCTTGGAAATATTGGTGAGACTAAGATATTGGCATAGCATTCGTGCCTAGATTAACTAGTTATTTTTTTTGCCTTGGGTGAGCTTCTTTGTGCAGAGCTGCCCCCTTGTCCTTTAATTGTAGTCATCTTACATGTCTTCACTGACATTGTATAGATAAGTTGAATCCACTAATATCTCCTTTATCAAAGTCTCTCAAAGACCCTTTCCTAAGTTCACCTATCCTTTGTTTCATTTTGAATAAAGAAAACACTTAAAAAAGAGAGGGTATACTTGTTAGAGCTGGAGCAGTTCATTTTGTGGTGTTCTCCATTCAAGTTCATGTGTCCCTAAGTAAAATGATGAAGTTGTTCCAATTGGTTTTCATTTATATATTACATTTTTCATGAGATTTGCCCGATCCAAAATCCTAAAATATTTCTTTGAAATATATTTTTGAAAATATAAAAAATTCTAGATTCCTTAAAATCGAACAATCAGAATTGGGAAAAGAAACACTTTTTCCTCTGTAATTCTTTTAGCTTAATATTTTCCAAATTTTGTGCATGTCCATTTGATACCCAAGATTCATGTTAGAATAATTGCCAGTTTGTATACAAGCCTATGTCAGATTGATATTTGGTCTGTTATTCTGTTGAGTGGTCAGCTAAGTAGCCATTGTTGGTTTTATTTTGTGTGTGTATATATATATATATATATGTGTGTGTGTGTGTGTGTGTAGATATATTGAATATTGGTGTGTTGTTATTGTTACTAAACATTGTAGTACATAAGGGTTGATGATTTGTCACGACACTTGATTACATAACTCAGATGGGGCATTTCGAAAGATGGTTAAATGAGATAATTGATTCCAAGGGTAACAGTCACTCCAATTAAACCATTTTTTTGATAACCTTGTTTTTTTAAATATGTCCATGTATGTCAAACCATATGTTGATCTCTGATTTGAGTGGGTTAATGTTAATTCATTATGGTATTTATATCATTGTTACAAAATCTGTTGTTTGGTACATGATTCATGATTTGTACATTTTTTTTTATATAAAGGGTTCGCCACCCTTGTTTTTAAGGGTGGCTCAGACATGTAAGAAGGCTAGCTTTTTGTATATGCAAACAACACAGATAGCATGAATGATGAAATGAATATGAAACTCTTCAAAGTAATCTCTCCCAATAATTGGGCGACAGACGATAAAGAGTAAGAAATGAAGGTTTTCGGTGTTTGCCCCAGTTTATAGAGGAATCAAACCCCTACTGGCCTCGGATTGAACTCTGGACCCCATGCCTCCCAGCAATCAGGCTGGCAATCTTGCCACTGTACCATTGAGTCTGGTTGGAACATGATTAAATCATGAATAAAAGTAATTCCCATTCACAAATATTTCTAAATCACTTTGTTATCAAGATATGTCCAAATATGTCTAAGTCTCTAACGTGAGTCGGTCAGGTTCAATTTATCTATTTATTTTCTCTTGGATTAATGATGTGCATGAGTAATGTTTTTTGTTGTTTTTTTGTTGCGAATTGTGAAGTGAACAACCAAGTCAGATGAAATGGAAAGATGTTTGTTGAAGCCATTCATGTATAAGCTGAGCTCCCCTTAAGTATTATCTGTATGTATGATACGTTTGAAGAAAACTTGAAAATAAAACCTACACGTGCAAATATTTGAAAAGTCTTCATTTTATTGCTATTTACATTGTATTGTATATTTGTATGCTTATTAATCACCTCTCAGTTCAACAGTATAAATTCACACATCATAAAATTTTGTCTCCCCATTAGCAGGGAATACTTTGTTTTTGGCCAAGTTCCGGGCGGCATCCGCATCTGGATTTGTCTGCACGATATCTCAAAAATCGTTTAGTGAAATTGTTCATGGATCCTTTCTTATGGCACTTACATGAACTGATTAGATGTTGGTAAGTTTTTTGTCATTGTGGGATGTTTTGTATCAAAATTCCTGCTGGTCCAGACTAGGTTATCTGCAAGATATCTCAAAAACGTTCATGGAAATCTTGTTAAAACATCAGCGATCCTTTTTATTGCATTCCCTGATAAGATGCTTTTAACCGTATACCATCTGGAGTATTTAGAGGTATTTTAATTTTCGCTTACCTTTTTGAACCGTGAAAATTGAAAACTTGAATAATAGATGACAGAGTATTGTTTCAGGGCGCCAGCTAAGCCGGGGTCCTCCTGGCTGACCCCTGCATGACTCTCCCCTCCTGACTGACTGACTGCCAAGCCTAACCGCTTGGTCATATAATGTACAGGTATTTATATACATATACAACATACTAAAGGATTAAAGTTGGTTATTATAAGTATTCATTAAGGGTAGCATCCCTTAATTGAGGATGGTCAATATTTGCCACATAGATAGGAAGGATTACAATAACCATTAATTAGAAGATGATCAATTAGGGTGGGACACCTTTGTTTAGGATGGCTAGCTGCTGAGCTGCCACCTTGATTGCAATCAGTCACCAGGCCTGCCAGCCCTGGGTGAGCTTTAATCACTTGCTAATCAATGTTTGATCTTCCCTTTAAACCTAAAATGCCAGACAGGGGAAAATCAAATAAACCCGTATTTTCCCTATGATAACTCACGTTGAATACAGTCGCGGCCACTGAGCCAACAGTGAACAATTAAAACACTAAAATTTGAAACCCCCTTTTCTGCAATAAAACAGTGAATATTTTGTACCCTGAAATATTCTGGATATACATGTACGGTATTATATTGTGAATGTCAGTTAGGGTCAAAATTCCTATCCTATCCCGTACTAGTGTGTATACAAGCTATTTCAAAATCTGTTCAGTGTAATCCTTTAAATTTTTCAGGGATCCTTTCTTATGGCATTCACACAAACTGATTAGATTTTGGTAACCTTTGATATGTTATATTTATTGTGGGATGTTAGTTCAGAATAGCTTAACTGCAAGATATCTCAAAAAAACACTGAAATCTCATTACGAACTCTCCCGGTCAAAGTAAAGATGGACCCACTGCTAGGAGCGCGCTGTAGTAAGCGAGGCCACACCCACTAAAACCTCGTTAGCCAATGCGGGACAACTAAAAACGTGTGAGAATGACGTCACCAATCACTCAGGCGGATAGACACAATCTACTAGGATTGAAATCCATATGTGTAAGACCAATAAATATTTCAAATTCTGGATTATGTGGACATAGATGGGCACACATGATACTATATGCATAACATATGCCTCTCCGCGACCTATATCATGACAAATGAATATTTCTTAACGAATCTAAATATTCCCCTAAGGCTGAATAATGAATAATCATGATTCATTTTGGAATATTCCCTAATTACATGTAATTATGATCATTCGTAATTCATGGTTGGGTATATTTTCAAAGTGCATTTTCAAATAGCTTAACTGCAAGATATCTCAAAAAAACACTGTGAAATCTCATTACAGACTCTTCGGTCATAGTAAAGATGGACCCACTGCTAGGAGCGCGCTGTAGTAAGCGAGGCCACGCCCACTAAAACCTCGTTAGCCAATGCGGGACAACTAAAAACGTGTGAGAATGACGTCACCAATCACTCAGGCGGATAGACACAATCTACTAGGATTGAAATCCATATGTGTAAGACCAATAAATATTTCAAATTCTGGATTATGTGAACATAGATGGGCACAAATGATACTATATGCATAACATATGCCTCTCCGCGACCTATATCATGACAAATGAATATTTCTTAACGAATCTAAATATTCCCCTAAGGCTGAATAATGAATAATCATGATTCATTTTGGAATATTCCCTAATTACATGTAATTATGATCATTCGTAATTCATGGTTGGGTATATTTTCAAAGTGCATGTGAACGGGCTAATTCAATTGTGAATGCTGTATGTCTGTAGTTGCCGACAAACTGGTTAACTGTCGGAAATCACACAAACACGATGAAACAATCATCATTGGTAATCTAACAAAACACTAAAACAACAGATTTTCTAGTGAAAAACGGAAGCGGGCCGACTTTCAGTAATCACCTTAATTTCTATTGAATCATACTGCCAAATATGTGTACTTTCACGTTCCGGTTGAAATCGCTTGGTGCCACCTTTATATATTTGTCAAAAAAGGGGTTGAAATCTGTGTTTCAAGGCATTTTCCTATCCTTTAAACGACTTAAAGAAGGGAAGTGTTACCGCAAACAGTTCTTTTAAAAGTGAAAAAGGAAGTAAATGAATCGTTTTTTTTTATTTAACTTTTTTTATTTGAAAACATTCATAAGTATTCAAAGATACAATATCAAGGTGAAACGGTCTATTTTTATAAACCGAATCCTCAGACATACGTTTCCAGTAAAATCCTACTACCATTTTAGTTAAATAAATTGGACGGCAGCTAACGAGTCTGCTACGTCATATGAGTATGTGCACTCCGCATGGTACGCAATGCTGATAATGTTTCCAATTTTTGTGAGATTCTTTTTATGGCTTTTCCACGAATTGATTAGATTAGATTTATTTTAATGTCATTGTGGAGCGTTTTACATAAAGTACCCCCACGTTGGTTCAGACAAGCCTGTCTGCAAGATGTAACAAAAATGGTTCAGTGAATTACTTTTTCAAATTATCAAGGACTCTTTTTTGACATTCCCATAACTTGGGTAGATTTTGGTAACCTCTGATATATTTTTGAGGTTATTTTTTAAATGTTTTACATAGAAATCTAGACACTGACATTCTAGATATAATTTTTTTGTTTATAAGATTTTAAAAAATTATATTTTTTCAAAAAGTTTTGCCGTCATGGGAAACATTCCCAAATAGCTCGCTGAAAGGAATAATGAGTAAACACATACGTGCAAACTCTAGAATGTGTGATCTGTTTGAATTGGCCTCAGGCCTAAGGAAATATGATCATGGAACTCGTATTTCTCACCACGAATCAGTGATCTCAATCGTACGCTTCATGTTTGCAACCAAAGCGAATAGCTGATAGGGGATCAAATATCCCTCTCTTTGACTGTACACCGTTTAGCCCATTCATGCCTGGAGATTTTCTGCACAATCGTCGTCTGGACCTATAACACTTTGTAAATGATTTTGGAATTAAACATAAATTCTCAAACTATTTGAAGGGGAGTTGCTGGTTGGTTCCTGATGAAGATTTCTCATTCAAATGTTTTCAGATTTTTTGCTTTGTCAGAGTTATCAGCAACGTTGTCAGGTTAATTTTGGACGATTCTTGGCATGGATGGGTTCAGGGCTGCTCATATCGCTGCCCTACTGCGGTATCCAGTATTATCCACCATGTTCCCGATGTGAAAACTTGATGCACGAACGTCGCACTTTCAGATAACAGAACTAGAAAGGTGAGTTATAAGGGTTATCTATTCTACGTATAAATGTTGATAGTTTTTGAATGTGTAATTAAATCAAACTACAAAAGAACTCACACGATAAAGAATAAACGCATCCAGTATTTTTAATGAATTATGGTAGAGTACAAAACAACATACAGTACTGCTGTGTCAGAGTATTAACAGCAAGCACTTTCCTGTAAACATTAACAAAAAGAAACGTATTAAACATATATTCCTAATTAATGTCATGTTCACAATTTCATATTATACATATATGTTGAATATATTATGTTGGTTTGTTATCTGATACATTGCAGGCAATAAACACACACACACACATACATATACTGTATACCGTGTTAATATGAAATAATGAGCTCAGCAGATAACTGCCTTTGATGCGCAGTTTAACTATTGGGCATCGATAACATCCAGCTCAAGCAGTGTGAGGGGGCCAAGGGTATGCGACCTACCCAGCTTTAGGGAATATATATATATATATATATATATATATATATATATATATATATATATATATATATATATATATATATATATATATATATATATATATATATATGTGACCAATTGTAATATGGTATTTTGTTTACCAAATAGGGCTATTGTTGACATTGTGTAGTTACCAGTGCTGGCCAATAGGTGCCACTGGGGTATGTCAGATTCACAATGTCAACAGTGGTTTTGCTTGGACACTGTAGATGGCACTGCTTTTCATCTAGCAACCATCTACTGTGTGACAAGGTTACACAGTACATGATCTTCTGTCATTCATCGATCCATCGGTCACATATATATATATATATATATATATATATATATATATATATATATATATATATATATATATATATATATATATATATATATATATATATATATATATATATATATATATATATATATATATATATATGTGTGTGTGTGTGTGTGTGTCGTAACCTTTTTCAGCCAATACCGTGAAGTCGTTACTAGGTAGTATTTTATGGCGGAAACTCGCCGACCAATCACAAGTTACTTGCAACTTCCTCAAATGACAAAAGTGGGTACATGCTTCGTAACCTAAGTGTCTGGCACTTATTTGCAGCTTTCAAGCAACTGAAATGGTGGGTCTCCTCGATCTTTAGATTTTTCCAATTTCTTAAAAATGTTTATCAAGTGAATATCCTAATGTAAACTTCTGACAGGGTTTTGTAATATGTGATCACCCCATTAGTAAAATTAACACAACAAACGGGTATCGTTCCTCGTGTTAACCCTTATGCTGCTTGTGGCTAATCTGGCCAAAACAATATGATGCAAAAACCCTGGAAAATCAATGAAACGGTACTCATCTGAGAGCACTCAGCGAGAGCTATCCAATTATTACCAACATGACAAGGTTTAAATGGTTTTCAAAAAGAATTGCGTCCTTGTGCTTCGGAAGAAAGTAGCCTCACCATTTGAAGGGTTAAGGACAGTTTAATTATCATGTATATGCTTCTCAATTCCACAGAGAATGGCTTGGTAGCCTATTGGGCTATAACGTTATCGTTATCATCAACCACTAACATGTATCAAGTAACATTTAGACAAAGTGGCAAATGTAATTAGTCGGTTGCAATCGGGGAGACGGGTGGGCGCATTTATTGTTGTCCCTGTAAAAACGTAAAATACACTTTGCACAAAGAATAATCTATTTTGTTGTACCAGCAGAAAATACTGGCATTAACCAACAGCTGAGTAATCAAAAGACGTAGATTAACATTATACACATGAATTTAACGAACGGTTGGATAATCACAAGCCAGCATACATATAAATAGCAATTGGATAGAGCGCAAGGCTTTCATGTATGTAGGATTCCGTAGGCGAGCAGAGAAAGAGCATTGATTCTGATGGAAACATGACGTAATCAGTGTATCAAAAGCAAGTATATTTGCCTATTCCGCTTGATGTGACATTTCAGCTATTTATCCTATTGCACAGCGTGGATGTCGTAAATGATATCACCATTAATTGATTTGCACCTTAGTAGCGCATGTACCATCATAATTGTGATTCTTGTCTTCATCATCATTATCATCATCATCATCATCATCATCATCATTACCCCAACCGAAGCAGCAGTAGCATCATCATCATTTGTAATATTATCATGATTATTATTATTATTATTATTATTATTATTATTATTATTATTATTATTATTATTATTAAATTTCATTATCATTATTAGTATTATCATAATCATCATCATCATCATCAGTAGTAGTAGTAGTAGTAGTAGTAGTATATGTAGTAGTAGTAGTAACAGCAACAGTAGAAGTTATACTATTATAAGCATCAGCTGGTATATATCATGAATTGTCCGTCGCTTGATCATATATGATTAGCTTATTCGTTTCAAGGTGGCCTATGGGGCTAATTTGTTGATTTGTCATTTTGAGATTTTTACATTTGTTAAAGCGTCCTCCCCTTTCCTCATAATCACATTAACTGAGACCGTATCGGCAATGAATGAGCAGAATAAGACACCAACATATCATAGTACCTATCATAGACTTGCACACAGGCATGCAGGGATGGTTTCGGGCGTTTTATGTTGAATCTCAACAAAGTATGCATGCTTCAATTACGCATTTTGGCTATCAGATATTAACGGATTTACTCACACGTTAGCAAATTAATAGCTAGAATATTTCGGAGAGAATGATATCACATTTTCCAATTAGAATTTTTTTTTAAAAGTTTGTAAGGACCTGTTTTTCTCATTTTAAACAAAACATATAAATGATTTTTTTGGGAAAAAAATGGAGCTAACACCCTTCAAGTTATGCTGATCTTTCCTCCAAATTTGTGAAATCTGATGGTGTTCAAAATTAGGGATAGAAGCTCCTTTTAAAATCATTTTGCATGTTTCATCAGTTTCTCACCCTCTCATCTGGCCTCCCTAATAGGAGGGTAATCCATGTATTCCTCATCAATAAGAACTTCAGGCAATATACATTGTTATAGGCTAAATTGTCAAATAAAAGCAGAATAATGGAAAATTTATTTAAAAAGTTGACCCCATAAGCTACTTTAGTTTGTTTATCCCAGATGGATGGATGGGAGGAATGTATAGAAGAGCGCATGCTCAGAACAGCTTCCAATGACGGGGATATTGATGTCGTCACCCAAATGCTGTCAACAAATGCAGTAAACACCAATGCAACCAATCGAGTACGTAACACAACCCTTAAACATCAACTCCAAAGAAAGTAGTAGCAGTAGTAGTAATAGTAGTAGTAGTAGTAGTTATAGTTGTAGTAGTAGTAGTAGTTGTTGTTGTAGTATCATGTATGTATGTATCTTCGTTGACCATATACGTGTATAAGACAATATGAAAGGTACATCTATAATCAAGAAAGTAAACACAAACACAAAAGGAACCGAACCGTGTATGCCGATTAACTGTTATATACATAACATAATCTATATACTTGTGCCGTTAATAATATGGATAAAAATAAAACTCATGACTTTGACACTAAATGCTATAAGACAGTGATATCATCATTGCTACTTTGCAGCTCAGCTTTTCAGTGAGTTCTCTGTAATTTAACGTTTAGAGAAATTAAGTGAAATGCAGTGTACTTGGAGCTAGTTGCGTTAGTATAACATCTATGGTCTCATTCTTGAATCCCTATTCCTTAAAATGATGGGATATTTAATTTCAAAACGTCAACATTCATCTAAAAGGTGTGTTTCTTGGTACACCAAAAAATAGAAGAGATAAACAAATTAAAAAGTTATCGATAAACAGAAGAAATTAAAGCCACTCAAGCCTCTCTTAAAGTCTGTGTTAAATACCGGTCTTAATAGTCTACCCTGAGTCTCCAAGATTTACCAAGAGATGACTTTAGTCCTATTTTAAATCCAGAGGTGGAGCCACAAGCGCTGCCATCAGCGCTTCACCATGATGACTGTCCTGCCACCTATATTACGGTAGCGGCATCCTACTTACTTGCCATCCGGTAATCCATCATCTTGTTCGTCAAAAAGTAGTGCAAAATTACCTTTAAGAGGTGCACTTTTTGGTGACTGTTTGTGTCGACATTTTAACAGGACTTCGTAATTCTATATGCTCTAGTTGAGTGGATGTATTACGCCTTTTAACTCAGCCTGACGACCAGGCTAAAGCTACCTAGACATCGATATCTGGTTTGTCTCTTTTGTTTGTTTTTCGGGATTTCGCCTACCAGCATGGAGATACGGCACTTCATTTCGCCTGCTTCTGTGGACATAAAGAAATTGCCAGTTTACTCGCCAAACATGGAGCAGATACAAATATCAAAAACAAGGTATGACACAATCTGGTAGTTATTTACACCATGGCAACTTTCTCGAGTACAGTATCGTTCGCTCCAAAAATGGAACTACTCAACACTGTGTGAAGTACTGTATATCAGCAACCGAATTAATTGCAGTGTCCCACGTCCCCAAATGGGAAAAAACTCGAGAATGTGTGTAGTACTGTGTACGGTTTTGATTTGGAGTGCTAAATAGCCCTGGTGGAGGGTATTTGCGCTACTTTGAATTCGCGCATTCAAGCGCTCAAACTATATTCTAGTTACTATATAGATATTTATTTGAACTTCAGAAGGATGTTATTTTGGCGCTGTCATGGGGAGCGCGAAAATTAAATGGCTGTAAAAATACCACTTATACAGTATTGCGTATCGAAAATACCACTTATATAGTATTGCGTATTGGAATCGAGCTAATCGTGGCAACATTGCCAAGCATGCGCTGCAACATTCTAAAGTTCATACAATAGGAAATATTGCCATGAATTTAGATTGTTGTCAAACATTTCACAGCACTGATTACTTCTGCTTCGGAGTGCCACAGTACAGTCAGTGTATGTATGTGTTTATTGACTGTAAAATTCAATTTTACAAAAATCATACCTCAACTTGGTTGGATGCTATTAAATTAATGTTAGTTATAATAGTAAGAAACAAACAGTGAAAATTATATAAGATATGTAGATAAAGAATTATACTATTATACAAGGTACGCAAAAGAGCGAAGTATGGGGTTAACATTCTGTGATACTCTAGTAACATATTTGCATACACTTCACGCCACTTCTTTCTATTCCCACGAGTCACGCTTGGTAATTTTAGTGAATACCCTATTTTGGGTTGGCAGTGTGTTTGATATCATTGCTTCTCATATAAGTCAGGTGAATACGTACATTGGAACAGTAATCCCTTCGAATCAAGGCAGGAGGATTTGGTTAGGATCTTTAAACATTTTGATTTAAAGTAGATGTATTGCTTTCTGTCAGTGGAGAATGTGTTGTGGCTTAAGTCTGAAAATGAGGATAGGGAACTGAAGCAGTTCTCACTACTTGGTTTGTTGTCAACATTTCTTTAGTAATGAAGCATTGGAAATTGGAACCGCTTATTTGCCTATGTGTACCATGTATATTACAATGTAAGGATGTTAAATTATAGCTCTTAAGAATATTGGTCTAGATCACAGTCTTTTGGCACTAATGTATGAATAATATTTTTAAAGGTATGTCAGGTATAACTGAGTCCTGTTGTTATCAAAGTACCCTTAATGTAACTCAGGAAAAGGCTATTCCTCTCCCCCACTAATTAAATTAAATTCTCTCTAATATTAGAATGACAATTTCAACTTGCAAGTAATCACATTCAAGCTCAACTGATGCACAGTATTGTACGAAACGCTGGCAATTTTCACATGTTTGCATGCTCAAGCTCAATGTCATGAACTATCACTTATTTTGTTAAAATAAAAAATGTTTCATTATAGGGTGAACTTTTTGCAAATTTACTTTTTTTTATAACATCTCTTTTATAGAATGGACAGACCTGTCTTCATTTGGCTGCTGGCCAAGGATACACAGGCATAGTCCGTATGCTTATTAAAGGTGGATGCAATCTTGACGAGTCTACAAAGGTAATGAATGAATGGGTGTTAAAAGGCACATCGACACACAAAGGTCATTTAGTGCCATAACATTTTACAAAAAGTGGTCCTTTGTCATTGTTGAAGAACAATTTATTTGACTATTTCCTGCGCCAGTCCAGAATCTGTCAATTTGGAAACTTTATAAGTTGAACACCTTCAGATTTGTTTGCTACTGTTATTAACTTATTACTGCTCACAGCAACAAAAGCAGCCTGATAATTTTGATGAAATCTTACAGGAAAAGAAAAGTTGCCATATGTTTGAAGGAGAAATGCTAATCAGAACATAAGTGCATTACCAATAACTCTCCCACAAACATTTTGTAAAGTCAATCTCAATTACGACGTTATTGTCAAGTGTAGCATTGTTCGAACCAACGATTTCTGGAGAACCCTAAGTACTATTGGGTTAAGTTGAACACTTTTCCACGGGATGTAAGTGTTCTATTTAAGATTCCAATCCGTAAAACAAGATGTATTTGATTAGTTCCCACGCAATGCTTTAATTCAATGCACGTTTTCTCTGTGATCTGAACCCATTAATGCTCAGAATGGCCAAATGCAGCCTGGCGATTTTGACAAAATCTTTCAAGCAAAAGCATGATTGGGAACTATTTGAAGGGAAAGTGTTCATTAGAACACTAAAACAACTCTTCTTCAAATGTTTTATAATATCATATTCAATTCCAAATTTTTTGTCAAGTATACTACAGAAACGGACGACTATTTCTCGAAGAACTCTTAAGCATTAATTAGTTAACCTTTACTTGATGTCCAGGTGATAGTTTCGTAGGGCCAACATAGATGGCGCTAGAGGCTGTTACCCACATAAGGTGAAACTATCAAATTACAGATTCAAGGGTGGAAGCCTGGGGAGCATATATAGAACTAAATTAGGATACTCTCATATTTGAGTTACTACACAATTCTGTTTAGACATAAAAGAAGTACAAACATTGCTGATCTGTTTAGTACGATGGTGCAGGTGTGAACGGTAGAAACAAATTCGTCGTTTTTCTGAAAAACGACAGAAAAAAAATCCCACTGTTTTTCCAAAAACAGCAGAATTTTTTCTGATGTTTTTGGTAAAAACTGGATATCTTTTAATTCTGTCGTTTTCCAGAAAAACAGCGTATTTTTTCTGCCGTTCACACCTGCACCATTGTTGTTTAGTCCTGTATTGAAGAGTTTCTATTGTACCGCAGCTGTGCCTGCGTGGAAGTTGAAATGTACGCCATAGCAATACTGTAATCGTAAATTGATTAACAAACGATGTCATTCCCCGATTTAGTTTTGAATTAGGCTATTCCCCCCCCCCCCCCCCCCCCACATAAAAACACATTTCACCTTGTCGCATGCAAAATGTCAACGTCATTGCTGTTATGGTACCCATTTAAAAATCAATCTTCGAGTCTAGGGCAACGCCAGACATTTATGTCAGCCAAACCGGCCTTGCTCAGAAATGAGGGGGCTATTATACAATAGGGCCTGACGTATAACTATGGGCATGCTAATTAAACCGTGTACATGTTTTTATCATCTTTTTCAGAATAGTAAAATGACGGCATTGCATTTTGCTTCTAAGGCCGGACATGCACATGTTTGCCGTCTTTTGCTGAATTCTGGCGCACAGGAAGAAGTAATTGATCTGGTAAATAGTTTGCCTTGTTAACCAATTTAACCTATTCCTGCCATTGTGGAAAGGCGTGTGGTTATAGAGCTTTCATATCATGCTATGGTATGTTCAATATACTAGTAGTTATATTCATATCGTCTAACGTTGAAAATATCTGAATATCTATAGAGAAGTATTTACCTCTATGTCAGACCAAAAATGGTCACTCTCCTTCCTGTAATTAAATGGCAAACATTCGTGATTCAACACTCTCCCCCCCCCCCCCCCTAAATGGACATGAGTAGTTTCATTAACCACTATTTAGAATTTTCATAAACGATTTTTAGAAAATGATATTGTGTTCATGTTGATAAATGATTAACGTGTTTACATTAATTTATGACTATTGACTTGCACTGTATTTATGAATGTGTTTAACAAATATCACAATCAATTATCCACATTCATTGATATGAACAGGTGTTGATTGATATGTCTAAATGTATTCCGTAGCATCGAACGTATACGTAACATAAGACGTTTTCGATTGAATAAGCAGATCGCGTGACAATTTTTGATTTGTGCTGCTTTTCAGATACACAAAACAGCCGAGCATTACGCTGCAAATGAAGCAACGCAAGACGTGTTCCGAAAACAACTAAACGATTCGATGACAAGTACACCGGAAGAGGAGAAAGATACCAGGTGTTCAAGGTCAAATGGAATTTCGCCATCATTGAAACGAGGACCCAATCTTAATAGAGCTCAGCAAGTAAATCGAACGCGTGCCACTAAAAGTGTTTCATTCGAATTAACCGATCATGACATGCCACCAAAACACACCATAACAAACTCTTTACCTAAAAATTCAGCGAAAAGTGGAAATAATACCGAACAAAGTAAACCCGCAGTGGAGAAGATGCACAAAAAGAAACAAGAATTCTTAAGGAAAGGAAAAAGGCGGGGCCCAAGAAAAAGTCAACTTAGGGACTACAAGTTTGAGTTCTCTGAAGAGCACCAGAAACGAATGAAAACTAACGTGTTTGAGCGACTTCTAGGAGGCAAGAAGTGAAAGATGTACCTGAATTAATTATAATTCTAGAATTTGCCAAATCAGATGGTCATAGCATACAATCTCTTGACATCAGCACATCACTGCATACCCTTTTTGAGTATTTATTAGGCTTCTTCGAATTCGATTACTTAAGGCCTTTTTCAACTGGCTCCAAAGAGATTTTCTCCCACTCGGAGGCCTGCACTATAGGCGGATAACCCATAAAGAGATGTTATCTTTTTACACTTTGATTCACTGTTTAGGGTTATGTGTAGGTCATGCTAAAACCTGTAAACGTTAAGATACACATCCATGAAACTGATCGCAAATGTATGTTCTGTAAAATTCGGGCGTTTTCCTAAAAGTTGATAACAGAAATGAACGATAAACAAGTTTTGAGATACAATAGACCTTCACAAACATGAACTTTTGGATATTGTATTGAGCACGCCAAACCGCTTGTACGCTTAAGAGAATACAACAAAAGGTTTCACCAGATATCATACACTTGAATATATAATCTGCTTTATCATGGAGATATGCATAGCTCACTTCTCTCATTTCTCAGTAAGTTAGTAAGTATTTATTGACTATATCAGATATATAAAATAAACATCACTTCCTTGACAAAAAAACATCAAATACAGAGAAACAAGAAGTGAAACATTGCTAAAAAGGATATACATATAAGATTATGTACAAGGCGTCTCTTACATGCCAAGCATAATGATGAGACACTCGAAGCAGGGTCCAAGTTTTGTGAGGTTCAGTGTTCTGGCTGGTGTGTGCTTTAATGAGATTAGTGCGAAAGAGGTCGTTAAACTCTCTTTCTTTAGAACTTGTTGTTATGCCAACAGATATCAGTTTCCTGGGAAGGGAAATAACACTCACCTTTAGGTCAACGTAGCTTGTGCTGTTTCATTATTGATATATACTGCACGCCTGGGTGGAATCTTTACACCTCTAGTTTTATTGGTTCAAGGTTTAACCGATATACCACCAGAAGACTTGACTATTTTGGGGATATCTATTTAATGAAAGCACCATTTGAATATGTGTGACCCGTGCTTATTTGTCACACTGGAGCTTATTCATGACAAAACCCCTAATTTTTGGGCGTAAACATAGAGTGTCGGGGCCAAGAAATGACATATAAAAAGCACAATTTGACCTATATAACATATTTTAGATGTAATATTACATATACTACTAGTCCTCATATTCTCTATGGTGCATATCAAAGAGGAATATAGGAGGGGACCTGCTGATACCTTTTTTTCAAGAAAATCTCTGTAAAATACGATGGTGCAGGTGTGAACGTCAGATTCTTTTTCACACCTGCACCATCGTAGATAAAGGCTAAAAATGGACAGGGTATAATTTTAGAAACAACATAGTAGACTTTAAGACCGACCCACCCGCTATTCATTGTTAAGTACAGTTGTGCTGGGTACTTGACTACAGGACAGTTTCAAAGACAATTGGGGCTTTAGTTCCTTTATTCCCAACCAGAATCGCTTCATAGTATGCATGTTTGACCCATTTATGTTTAAAATTGCCCTTGAATAATAAAGTCTAGATGTATGGTGCTTTTGAAAATAAATATATTTACAAAATGATTTAAGGGGAGTTGCAGTTTTGATTAACATTTCTTCTTCAAATCTTCTTACCATTATATAGACTTTTTCGTCATGTTTTTCCAGCATGTAAATGAATCACTAAACAAAGATGTTCTGACATATGATTTTTTCTCAGTCCAGATATTTTAGGTAACAATTTGTTTCCTTTCCATGGGCATTCAACGACTCCTTAACTTTTTTGTTGTTTGTGGTATTCGAAATCATTTCAAAGGTATCATGGCTTTATTCAACCCTAGGCCATTTGCATCCTGAGTAAAAAACTTCAATCTAACATCATCAAACAGAGTAATATTTGAAGAGTAACTGTAACACCTAATATCTTAAATGAATAAAAACAAGTTGTGCATATTAATCCAAGCGAAGATGAAATTTTTCTCAAAATGTTGATTTGTTTATATACTATTTTTATGTGTCAGATCATTCTTTTCCTCAGGACGTGAGAGAGTTAACAAAGAGGCTGTTAGCATGGTTAGACCTGTTCATTCCGGCACTCATTAGCTTGCCGGGCGTACCGTACCGTGTGACAACGTTTTTTGCGATGTTTGTAGGAATCAATAACCCCGCCCGTGTAACCAGACGCTATTCCACTTTCAAAGGAATATCATCCCAGGGACGCTGTTGATCGATACACGGACGTTCCCATAGGATGGCACAGCCGGGGTGTAAACAACATTAGGTGTTTATTTGTAATTTCGCTCATCGTCACCTTACATGTTATTTACGCCAAATCGTTACTCGTCAGTTTTTAATGTGTCTTTATTGGCATCATCAGCAGACAACAAATGTACATTTCCCCACCGTTTACTCAAAAAGAAAAAATAACCATACAAACGCGCGATTCATACAATAGGAGACATAATGACTGGGGAAACGAGTCCCGCGTAAGCCATCGCCTTATACCAAGTCAATGGCAACATCCTCACACACTCCTCTAGTCGGATAAGAACCTGATATAGTAATAGTAGGTTTATTTGCGTTAAGTCCATCTTTACAAAATCAAATCTATTATTTGATTTAGAAAAATACAAGTTCAAATATCTCGGTCAATCTGTGGATTACATTTGTAATCAAGTTGTCCTAAGAAAGGTGACATTGGACTCTAACACATATCCTTTTAAATGTTGAAGGTAGAGTTATACTTTAATTGGTGTGAGACAGCCATAGTCTGGGTGCCAAATGCCATTTTTGGACTGAAGTGTGCAAAATTTGGTGCATAGTTGTTTTCAGTGGATTCTGACTCTGAAAGGGGTCTAGATCAATAATCCATCGGGTGACACTCTGTCACCCTTGAGGAATTTGAGAAATCCAAGATGGCCGCCAACATGTCCGCCAATCAAGAAAATGACTATATCTCATTTGATTTTTGGCCTAGGAAAGAATTTTTTTCATCTTGTCCTAGGTTTTAGGGGCCAAGGAGTTCATTGGTGCTGACAGAAGTTACATTTGATAACTAGGTCATAGGGTTTTTCAATATGGCTGCCAAAATGGCTGCGATAGCAGGAAAATAACCGTAACTCAATTGTTTTTTGACATGGATCAATACCTTTTGCATGTACATATGGGTTATAAAGACCAATAACCTCATTGGTGCTGGTTAAAGGCATATCAAGATTATCATAAATTCAAAATGGCTGCCAAATTAGGTAAACCACAGGTGTCAAACGTACTATATGTGACTCATATACTGACAGATTTATCCAAAGTTCCACAGCAATGAAAATTAAATGTTTCAGATAGTTCAACATCTAAATATCAGCAAATTATGTAAAATATTGCATCCTTTGAAGACTGCTTTTGATAATTGATGGGTTAAAACATAGATAAGAAATGCAAATGTATGAATGAACTGTTTTTATGTTTGGTGAGTCCTACTTTTATCTTCTATATTTTGTACCATCATATTGTAGTACTATCTATGTGTCAGTATCACCATTGGAATCTTCATTAAACTCCTGTTCTTCTCTATCTGGACTCACTGTAATTTGATTGAAGCAGCCTGCATGGCATTGAAGGATATGGTTGACCATTTGCACACAAGCACTGTATTATCTATAGAACAAAAGATGGTGCAAAAGTGCTGATCATGAGGCATGGTTTTGGTCTGTAAGGATTTGAAACTATCATCTTTCACCCAGCCAAAGTCACATGAATCCATGTCAGGGGGATCCGTGTTGAACACTGGATGCCAGATTGTAGCCTGCAGATGGTTTTTTTCACATTTCCTTTAAATGCCAGTGAAAACGGAAGTGAATGTTATAGTTTATATTGAATGCATACCCCTTTTCTTACCATCTTAGCAACCAAAAGAATTAAACAACATACATCATGTCTCCTGGTCTAATTGTAGTGCTATAGCAGGCTGTAATATAGGATGTTGCCTCCTTGATGATTTCCCCCTTGTTCGAATCTGTATTCAAATATGGTGGAAATGGGACCCTGTTTCAAGAACCTTAACAACTTTAACCTTGCCTATATATACCAAAGTATGCTCCAACTTTGTCATGTCCTGTTAAGGGGTGTGCTGCAATTGAATTTGGTACAATGGAAAGGTGCTTTTTAAACATCTCTTTAAGTATTTACTGAAACCCTGTGAGGTCTTGTAGGTTTTATAACTGTTGAGTGAACATGGTCAGTATATCATGGTATTACTGCATGTATGCTGGACTCAGACATCTTTAGCAGCAGAGAAAACCTGAACACATTCGCAACCAGCAGCAACTAGCTTTATCATCTACTGACATCTGCCTCTTTATGGGTGGTTTTGAGGTCATGGCACTTTTAATTTCAGACTGTACCATCCTTGACTTCTGATGGAATGGTATCTTTTCCTATATGGTAACAGCAAATGTTGGGTGGTTCTTATCTTGAACAGTCTTTATCAATTCTGTGTGGATAGGATTCATCAGCTGTACCTTATTCTTTGATCCTGTCAGTATAACAGTGTGGGGAGGCAGTGGAATTTTTAGTGCCAATCTGTACTGTCTTGATGATTTTGTGGACATGGATGATCTAGTACCACTTTTAACGATATACTCTTGGTATCTATCAAAACCAAAATAGAGGTGGAACATGTTACCATCTTTTCTAGAGCAAACCTCACAAACAC
The DNA here is from genome assembly GCA_963942565.1 of Maea johnstoni. NCBI lineage: Eukaryota > Metazoa > Annelida > Polychaeta > Spionida > Magelonidae > Maea > Maea johnstoni. The sequence goes on from OZ012693.1 coordinate 7,908,733, forward strand.
ATTGGTTTAATCCGTCACTGTTCCATTAGATGCAGATACAGATGTCTTTGTCCTGCTTATGCACAACTACTATGCTCATCATGTTCAACAGTTACTATGGAACCTACAAGTCCTCACAGGGTTTCTGTGAATATTGGTGAGACAGTCAAGAAGCACCTTGCTATTGTACCCAATTCGATTGCAGCACACCCCATAATAGGTTTTTGAATTTGAATTTTGTTTTTCGTCACATTTATGCCAATTGTGGCTAATTCGTGACTAGCCTGTTACCCGGCGAAAACCACCACCTAGCCCCAAGTCACTGGCAACTTTCTCACATGCCCAGGCCGGGATTTGAACCCAGGCAGTGGTGAGAGACAGTGTGCGCTCAGAGGCGGCGCCTTAGACCACACAGCGGTCAGAGCAGGCCCTCCCCTTAATAGGATGTGACAAAGTTGGGGCATACTTTGGTATAGGCAAGGTCAAAGCTGTTAAGGTTCTGCAAACAGGGTATCAATTCCATATTATTTGCAATACAGATTCAGACATGGGGAAAATCATCAAGGAGGTGACATCCTACATTGCAGCCTGCCATAGCACTGCAATTAGACCAGGAGACGTGAAGTCTGATGTTCTTTACAGAGTTTGGGGTGCAAAGATGGTCAGGAAAGGGGAATGCATTCAGCCTGAACTACAATATTTACCTCCGTCTTCTACAGCATTTAAAGAAAATGTGAAAAGAGCCCATTTACAGGCTACAATATGGCAAACAGCACTTAACACTGATCCTCCTGACATGAGTTCATATGACTATGTCTGGTTGAAATATGATCATTTCAAATCCTTACAGCCCAAAACCATACCTCATGATCAGCAATTTGCACCATCTGTCATTCTTAAGATAACACATTCTCCCACTCTGAGGTGTGTTTTACAGTTAAGGATAAGTTGTCCTCAATGGCCTGTCCTCAATGGGGTTAAATGTTAAACTAGTGTAATTGTCCAATCAGATCCCTCAATTTCAGTCAAGGGGTCACTGCTGCTGGGTCAAAGGTAGACCTAACAATGGTGCGCGTGGATTTGACCAAGCGTCACGCACGTGATCTGGCGCCAGTTACATGGGAAAACAAACGGTGCACGTCACAACAAACGCGTATTACCATTGTTGAACCATTGCACAGGCGACCTTTGGCTGAACTAGTTTAGCTAGCTAACTTCACGGTAAAACGTGTAAATTTCTCCTTTTTATCGTGGGAGAAACAGGTTCCATCACTCGTGGAGGGAAAGAGGAGGAATCTTGCACTCGTGAGTGATTTTGTGTCTTGGGACTCGGCAAGCCTCGTCCCAAGACACAAAATCACTCACTCGTGCAAGATTCCTCCTCTTTCCATCCACTCGTGATGGAACCTCTATGTGCTTGTGTGCAACTGGCCAACCTTATTCTTCGATGCGGTGCAGCTGCACATCTTGGATGTTCAATTTTATGTAGATGCAGTGGAGAACAAGGCTGCTTCAATCAAAGAACAGTAAGTCCATACAGAGAAGAATAGGAGTGGAATAAAGACTCCATTGGTGACATAAACCCATAGATATTACTACAATATGATGGTACAAAATCCAGAAGATATAGGTGGGACTCACCACACATAATACATGTCATTCATGCATTTTTTATCTCTTATCTATGTTTTAACCTATCAATTATCAAAAGCAATCTTCAAAAGATGCAATTTTTTAGATAATTTGTTGATATTTAGATGTTGAAATATCTGGAGCATTTACTTTTAATTGCTGTGGAACTTTGGACTAATCTGTCAATATGTATGCTATATATGTCACATATGGTACGTTTGACGCCTGTGGTTTATCTAATTTGACTGTCATCTTGGCAGCCATTTTGAATTTATGATAACCTTTATATGTCTTTAACCAGCACCAATGAGGTTCTTGGCCTTTATAACACATGTGTATATGCAAAAGGTATTGATCCATGTCAAAAAACAATTGAGTTACAGTCATTTTCCTGCTATCGCGGCCATTTTGGCAGCCATATTGAAAAACCCTATGACCTAGTTATCAAATGTAACTTCTGTCAGCACCAATGAACTCCTTGCCCGCTAAAACCTGGGACTAGATGAAAGAATTTCTTTCCTAAGCCAAAAATCAAATGAGATATAGTCCTTTTCTTGATTTGGCGGCCATGTTGGCAGCCATCTTTGATTTCTCAAATTCCTCAAGGGTGACAGAGTGTCACCCGATGGATTATTGATCTAGACCACTTTCAGAGTCAGAATCCATTGAAAACAACTATGCACCAAATTTTGCACACCCTAGTGACGATTCCTCCAGACTACCAGCAGCCATTAGCAAGTCATGGACCCTGGCCTTTTCAATCGTAATCAAGAAGCGCACGATGACGATGCTTAATTTACACATTCATACTTTCTACGATACTTGTTAATTGACATATAATTTTTGACTTCAAATATATTCAAAAGATCTTCTTTTTCAGAATGATGTACCCAGTATTGGCAAACTTTTCGTTTGGGTGTCTTTGACAGTTTGAAGATACATGCGTTAGCGCCCTTAGCGCCAACTTTTGTAAGAAACGATTGCTGTAGTAATACCCTGGATTTTGTCAAACAGCCACCTCTGTCCCTGTCCACTGAGTAACGTCTATACTTTTTTTTTCGAGAAATGCTCTCATCAGACAGGTATTTCAAAAATAGCTCTTTGGGGCGTTTCATTGGATGACTACGTCAAACTAAAATTATATAACTGACGTCGATTTGAAATGTAGTACAAAAGGTTCATTTACACATTTCTATTTCATATGGGGCAGTCATTGATGAATTGAGTTAAGGCGATGGCTTTCCCCTGCCTATATACTAAAATACATCATAAAAGGTATTTGAGAGTACGGATTCCTTTTGGTTACAAAATTCACACACACACACACACACACACAAATATATATATATATATATATATATATATATATATATATATATATATATATATATATATATATATATATATATATATATATATATATTTATATATATATATATATATATATATATATATATATATATATATATATATATATATATATATATATATATATACATAGATAGATAGATATAGATGTGTCGTCTTTGACTGCAATATCTACTACACGCATTCTTCATTAGGAACGTGTTTTTAGTGTTGATGTGTCTGGGACTACCAATAGACAAATGTTATACACACACTGTTACATCGACCTAGACCATAAATAGCAAGAAAAAGTAATTGCTTATTACTATTCATAGTTTGTTAGGTTAAGTGACCTTCGCTTTTCTTCATATTCAGGGACAGAGTACCTTGAGTCGTAAACGTAAAGTGTGACCTAGTTTCCGACAATTGGGTATGGCTCATGACCTTATAAATCTCTCTCTCTCTCTCTCTCTCTCTCTCTCTCTCTCTCTCTCTCTCTCGGAACTTGTTTTTCTGAATCTTGGCATGAATAAAGAGCAAAGCAAATAAGTTTTATTCAGTTTTTTTTCATAGAACTCTGAAAAGTTGATACAAGTGTTAATATAAAATTGTCTAGTTCTACAAAAGTGTTCTCTATCCTTAAACATTTTATCCCTTCAGAGATACTGACACTGGCTATATGATACAGTTTTACCACGATAAAGCATTTTGTTATATATTTATATATATATATATATATATATATATATATATATATATATATATATATATATATATATATATATATATATATATATATATATATATATATCTTCTATAAGCAAGAGCATACAATATCAAGTAGTAAGGCCGATTAGGGCGATGCCGACATGAATCGGCGGTTTAAGCGAGGATAGCACACCTGTTAGCAGTCAGATAATTTTAATTCGGCAAGCAGTCGCACATGCTCATTCTTTCTATGTTTATTAATATGTATATCTGCACCATTACCCTATCTGATAACCATATCATAATTACTTCCATTATATCTATTATTTGTAAGCCACTTACATGCGAGTGCTCTCATGTGTGGTAAGTTATCATCTTTCTTTTAATGTTTAGTTATTACTTTGTTTTGGTTACTATTTATGTTATATTATGTTTCAAAATATTTGTATTTGATATGATTTTGTACATTATCGTACCGTCAATAAACATACAATACAATACATACATCTAAAAATTGTGCTATATCAAATATGATTTCATGTGTCTTATGAGGACCCAATGAAATTTAAATATTTAGAGTCTACTGCTACTCATTTTACAATTGAAATTAGTATGTGTATAACTAACTGGCTAATCATGATTTAGGCATATCATGGCCAAAAAAGTGCGTACCGATCAACGTAATGCTAGACCCTAGTGTACGCCAATGCGACTTAATTGACAGGCTTGATCTTCATTATAGAAGTCTTAAGGGAATAACGATATCCCTTCCATTGTCTCCAAACAACACCAACAGCATGCGGAGCAGTAGAGCTGCTATGGTAGAGGCCATTGAGATTGGAATCGTGACAAGCATTATACCACCAAGCACCTTTGTATAGCAAAGGACAATCGGAAGATTCTCTGTGATCCTTTGTGAGAAATAGTCTGTTATTGTGTCTGGTGAGAGCATCTCCAGCGGTACCATTGTATGTCCCTATGGACAGGGTATAGCCATGAGCCTCATCGGATATAGCAAAGGTACTGTATTCAGCATACTTTGTAATTCCCCCAAAGTCTTCAAGGTCAATTCGTAATTTGTAGGTTCTGTTCTTCGTAAGATTGTGCATCACTTCTAATCCAATCCAGAATTCACCTGCAGGATAACCAAATCCCTGGCGATAATCCTTCCATCCACGATAGAAATCCACCGCTCCATTGACTCTTCTCTGGATTACCAGCCATCCTTCCGCACAATATGGAATACCACTTTTAGCTGGTGTCTCAAAACATACGTGTGGATTAATGTTTAAGACTGGGTGACTATCTCCAAACGACTTATTCATGAAGTTTAATATTTGCTTTTGAACCGTAAGGATTTCATTCAACTGCTGGCTTGTGGCAGCAAGCTGCTCCTTCATGAGTAGAATTTCGTCCTTCAACAAAATGGTCTGAAGTGGCGAGGTGATGTCATCACATTCCAAAGTGGTAGGCTGTGATGTCGCACAGGGAAACGACTGTAGACAAGTATAGATGCAAAGGAAGAGGATGACGTGCGCATGCATCTTAGCTGATAACCTTGATGTGTCCAAGTACTAGTATATGCTGTAACGAAAGAAAAAGGAAATTCGTCAAATAGGTTTCATTACCCGTAATAAAAAAATGCATGAAAACGAAATTATTGATGTAGGCGAGGGGATATAATTCCAAAGGTGCGCCGAAGGTTCGAACATGAGGCATTTGCCTTCTTTAGGTGAAAATGGTCTTTAACGGCACTTTAAGTTTACTCCTATTAACTATATATCCTTTAACTACGTATAAATACATATAGATATACATATACATATACACATACATATACATACATTTTGCTTAGCAATCAAGATACTTTCCTTTGTATCAGGCCTTGTGTACGCTTTATAGGTAAATATGCTAAAAGGACACAGGAAGATATATCGCTTATTCCCTGAATCATGAAGAAAGGATGGATTACAGTGGTAATAGTTTTACATAGTGGTGAGAAAGAAGCTTTCCTCATTCCGCTGCCTGGCCTGACTTTAACAGTATTGTATTGTATTTTATAAAACAAATAGCACTTGGTTGATTTCCCAATTCAGTAAGTATTGGTTAGTATCACCACTTGTTCAAGTGAGCTGAACATAATAACTCTTGTGCGTCCTATACTGTGTATCTAGGTAGCTTGTTGTTCTGATGCAATATTTTTGTACTAATGTCTTATGCACATAATAAACCTAAATGGTAGAACCAGGGGGAGCGATATTGAAAGTAACGACGTGTGATATAATCCTTAGCAATATATCCATGGCTAAGGTTATTCCATTCTCCTATCTGATCAAGTATACCTATTGTTGATATGGCCTAACTAAAATCGTTACACATTTCCTACCTCTATAATGATATATAAGACAGTATCACTTTTGGACATTTTGAGTGCAGTTTTCACATTTACAAAAAGGGGTCTTCAATTATACATAATTTCACAAAAATGTGCAAAGGGACATTAAGATAGTTTGGTTTTATTATCTGGTAGCATCGTTCTAGCTGTTAAAGGGATGTCTTTATGATGATTTCATTGTATCAGTCATGATGGTCTCCGAGAGAAAATGTAATAAACAAATAAGCATACATAAAATGGATGGTTGCAATATCCTGTAAAGAGAAAGAGCAGTTTGAGTCACACACACACACACACACACACACACACACACACACACACATATATATATATATATATATATATATATATATATATATATATATATATATATATATATATATATATTATATATATATATATATATATATATATATATATATATATATATATATATATATATATATATATATACATATATATATATGTATATATATACATATATATATATACATATATATATATATATACATATATATATATATATACATATATATATATATATATACATACATATATATACATACATATATATACATATATATATATATATATATATATATATATATATATATATATATATATATATATATATATATAAACTATATATATATATATATATATATATATATATATATATATATATATATATATATATATATATTTATATAAATATATATATATATATATATATATATATATCTGTGTGTGTGTATATATATATATACATATATATATATATATATATATATATATATATATATATATATATATATATATATATATATATATATATATATATATATATATATATATTTATATATATGTATATATACACGTATACACCTGCTTCCTGCGTCCAACTCCCACAGAGATTTAAAAAAGGTTCTATACACATTTAGCAGTAGGCGCGTCTCGGATGCAGAAATGTTACAAAAGGTCGAATAGTTTTCCACGCGATATCGCAATAACACTCTTTTGCGCATTACGTTTAGAGTACAACATATTGTGTCACCGTCTCAGCCAACCATTTCGATTTCCTATAAGACAAAAAAAAGCTTCATGAGCATTTTCTAAATGCCCCATTTGATTATCACCTGTTGATAGTAACTTAAAGGGCAAATGCACCATCAGAATGATTTAGGTTCAAAATGAGCGTATACATGTCACCTTTCAAATAAGACCTCCCCCGAACCTGTCCTCTTCAGCACTTCTCAGTTATAGCTTACAGAAGTTCAACAAGCAACAGCCCTGAGGCAGCTATACAGGGCCTCCATGCATCCCAAGATGCACTCTGTTTTTGACACCTTCTAAGCACCTGCCTGTGTCACTAGTGCTTAAGAGATAGCAGTAATAGGGGGCTGGGCTCCCCTTTCCTGCTTAGATTTTCATTACTGGCTTTCAATAAGTTGTCACAATTCCCAAAGATTGAACTTCTTCAATTTCCTATTGTATATTCCAACAATCCTTGGAAGTTATACTATGTGGCTTGTCTTTGATTTGTAGCTTATTGTTGGGTAGAAACCATTACTTCCTAATTGCTATGAAATCAGTTTGTGGTAATCACTTACAGGAAATTGCAACACTTTTGTCAGTTAGCAGTTACTCATGGGAATAGTGTTGGACTTATTAGTATGTGTATTCCTTCACTTCCTGTTATCAAGATGCTATCTTTGAGTAAAGAACCTGGCACCATTGAGTAAAGGATCATGTGGGTCTGAGGGAGAAGTTCCCTAGGTGAGTCAGATATTTCCATTCCTCCAAATTCCTGAATTGCTCAATTCTGCCATACTATGTAAGTTTTACTTCTTGAAGTTTTATTTGCTTCCAAAAATTGTGATCAGGGAGGAGCCAGGAATAAAGATTAGCAAGTAAGGGAAATCCATGCAGGCTTCTCTGCTACTGCTATCTCTGAAGCACTAGTGACACAGGCTGGTGCTTAGAAGGTGTCAAAAACAGAGTGCATCTTGGGATGCATGGAGGCCCTGTATAGCTGCCTCAGGACTGTTGCTTGCTGAACTTCTGTAAGCTATAACTGAGTAGTGCTGAAGAGGACAGGTTCGGGGGAGGTCTTATTTGAAAGGTGACATGTAAAAGATCATTTTGAACCTAAATCTTTCTGATGGTGCATTTGCCCTTTAATGCGTCAACTGCGCGTAGAAAGCACTTAACCATTAGTGTGTTTTTCACATGCAGTGCTGTTACCATGGTAGTTAACACATAATACAGCTTATTCCAACACGCAAGGCGGGTTTGAGAGGGGCAAGGGGGGTTGGCTCGGTGGTGCTCCTTCGTTACCCCTAGTCTGGTATAGACGAGAGTACGCTTTTCAACATTTTGGTATAGGGTACGTGTTAAAGGGTCGTACTCTTGTTAAATAGTGTGGTATAGAGTAAGGTAACTCCATTCAGCTGGTGGTATTATTTGTGCGACATGTTTTCAATTTTGAATGAACTAATTTAAAAGGTCATGCATGAGGGCTGTCTATGGTACTTCTACAACGGAAAGACCGCTTGGAACTATTCGTGAAGAGAAGGGAATTTAATCCTGGATCCTGGTTTATATTTCGTTGCAATATGACCTAAGCTGTTAAAAGCGACGTAAAAATCCATTCCTTCTTTTTTTAAAGGTCACACACACACACACACACACACACACACACACACACACAGTATTTTCATTGTTTGTATTTTAGGTATGTTGGAGCAGATTCGACGAGTTCTGAACGTCTTGCACGTCCTGTTTTATAGCGGTGGACCATCCGTTTGAATCAAACCATTAGTTTGCTAAGAAAATGGATTAGGTAATCAATATTCCAATTGTTTAACAAATAGGGCGAACCTTTGCATTAGTCGATCTTGCTGACATGGTGAATGTAATCTTTTTCCATTCAATCGTATTTGAATGAAACATTGATTTCGTTAAAGCCAGTTTTAGGTTCTTATCACATCGTTTGAAAACATTAAATCAATGCCTCTAAAGGCCTATACTCTTTTGTAGAGCAGACAAAAACATCTTGGACTCAGCGTTTCATGCACTAATTGATTGTCTCTATACTGCTGAATTGTGGAGGCAAATAGGTGTATGGTTGCGAATAAATTTAAACAGAAATATCAAAATTTCTGAAAAAGATTTTTTTTGGCAGTTATGGCTATATTGAATACAAAATCTGCCATTTACAAACATAGACACGATGGTAGAAGCATCAGCCTAATAGAAATTCTCAGATTAATATACAACGAAATGAAAGCCGACGAATGTGATTATGAAGGGAATTAAATAAAATGAAAATATTGATAAAATATGGGATAGATGTGGGAAATTATTACGCACACAATTTGCTTAAAGGAGTACATTTTGTTTGTTATCTCGAAATAAGACCTTCTATGTCTTAAATGAGATAAACCCAGTTATTTATTTTGTGTGGATTTTTCAATATGTGTATGTGTACTTGTTGGTTTTATATCCTATGCTATTTATAGATGGTATACAAAATACTTGTATTTATGTGAGATAGAAAAATTCGATAACACATGCAATAGTGTTATTTGAAATTGAAAAAAGGTATAACTTTTGTGTAGTGTTTATCCAGGTGCTGAAATACCTTTTACTAATTCGACCACAGTCGGCACCGAAAAAGTGACTACTAGTATTCAAGGATAGCTTTCTGATAAAGGTACCATTCTGTAAATAAATGTAACAAATTGACCAAAAAGATTTAGGCCTCTATGCCTATCCCTTCATTAAACACGGGATATTCTTTTGTAAAGGAAAAATTGATATATATAGAAAGCGGTTTTGCAAATATATATTCCATAACTACAATTTACCCTCTAATGCCTGGAACCCTCGTGATCGGCATATATGTAACTTCATACCGTTTTACTTGTTTCAACTTGTTTATACATTTAAACTATAGGTATAAAAAATGGAAATGCATTGCGAAGTGATAAATCGAGTTCATGAACACACTTAACTTAGACTAAGTTTACAGTTTTATTTAGATGGGAATTTGAATTTTGAATTTCGTTTTTCGTCACTTTTTCATCCAGTTGTTACTAGTGGAGGAAACCGGAGTACCCGCCGAAAACCACCGCCTACCCCCAAGTCACTGGCATTACATTTCAAAATGATAAATCGAACATATAAACAAGTTTACCTTAGTTAAGAAATCTAATCTAGGCAAGGGCAAATTGTACACTGCCGTATGATCGTCTTAGTATCGCAGATACCAGGGGAAGATTTTTAATGCAATATGTCCAAAATGGTGTCTTGTTTTTATATCATATGCTATTTATAGATGGTATACAAAATACTTGTATAAATGTGAGATAGAAAAATTCGATAACACATGCAATGGTGTTATTTGAAATTTAAAAAAGGTATAACTTTTGTGTAGTGTTTATCCAGGTGCTGAAATACCTTTTACTAATCCGACCACAGTCGGCACCGAAAAAGTGACTACTAGTATTCAAGGATAGCTTTCTGATAAAGGTACCATTCTGTAAATAAATGTAACAAATTGTCCAAAAAGATTTAGGCCTCTATGCCTATACCTTTATTAAACACGGGATATTCTTTGTAAAGGGAAAATTGATATAAAGAGAAAGCGGTTTTGCAAATATATATTCCATAACTATAATTTACCCTCTAATGCCTGGAACCCTCGTGATCGGCATATATGTAACTTCATACCGTTTTACTTGTTTCAACTTGTTTATACATTTAAACTATAGGTATAAAAAATGAAAATGCATTGCGAAGTGATAAATCGAGTTCATGAAAACACTTAACTTAGACTAAGTTTACAGTTTTACTTGGATGGGAATTTTGAATTTTGAATTTCGTTTTTCGTCACTTTTTCATCCAGTTGTTCCTAGTGGAGGAAACCAGAGTACCCGGCGAAAACCACCGCCTAACCCCAAGTCACTGGCAATGCATTTCAAAATGATAAATCGAACATATAAACAATTTCACCTTAGTTAAGAAATCTAACCTAGGCAAGGGCAAAATTGTACACTACCTTATGATTTTCCTAGCATCGCAGATACCAGGGGAAGATTTTTAATGCAATATGTCCAAAATGGTGTCTTGCAATTAGAGTATGACGTTTCTCAAAAGTACATTCAACAAGAATCGTCCCTGTCTTCAAATATTTTTCAAAGAAAAAACTTAATATCACAAGCATTGTATTCTAAAGAATCAATAAGAAACGCACAATGTTATTTCATATTTTATTAAAAATATAAATAGTTTTCAATACATACATCATAATGAATTCATTAAAGCAGTCGACACCTGTTCTTTAAAGATAATCATCTTAGATACACAGAGGTTCACATTACTATTGGAATGAGGGTTCCAAATCGTTATATTCAATAGTTTTGCATATCAAATATTCATGACACACTGTCTAAAATACGCACCAACATGAATATGTTTATGAAAATAGGAAATGTGAGGCACTTGCCCTTCTCAGAGAAGCGTCAAACCTGCTGAAGAGACCACATATTAACCCTTATGCTGCTGGTGGCTAATTTGGCCAATACAAAAAATGATGCAAAGAACCTGATAAAGGACTGGAACCATAACAAATGGGTACTCATCTGAGAGTACTCAGTGAGAGCTATCTAATGAATACCAACATGACAGGGTTTAGATGGTTTTCAAAAATCGTTGCTTCCTTGTGCTTTGGACAAAAGTAGCCTTAGCATTGAAAGGGTTAAAAGAGGCCTTCTTTCTGTAAAGAATGGTCTGAAAATCTCCCGTGTAAAAATGATAAAGTCACCATGTTACGATCACCTTTATTCAAAGATCATTTTGAATAACCTATCAATGGTCTATCTCAGTAATTTAATTACATAATACGAGGCAGGACACTAGTTAAATGATAACATTACGATATAGATATTTGTAAGTATCACAGACATTGGATAGGTATATACATTAGCAGACATTGGTACATACATTTTAATGGCATTTTTAAAAGCAACATATTTGACTTTCTTCTAAATACGAACTAAGAAGTTAGTCATAAACTTCTGACGTCATTGTGGGATATTTTACCTTAATGCTATATGAAAAGTTTATTTTTGTGTTGGCTCATTTCCGACTTTTCTTGAGGACAGATCCGATATAATAACCCAAAATCAAGAAAAGATACCCTTCTTTTCTACGAAAGGTCAGAAGGGTCTCAGTTGCGCACCTCTTAACTCTTCGCGTTTATGTAATAACCATGCTAACATGCTTGTAGAAACACGATACAAGTATGGTTAATGTCTTCCATTAGTAACGGTCAATATCGTTTTATCGTTTTGACACAATTTAGGCCTATATATCCGGCGCAAAACAAGAACTTCTCACGGAATTCTGAAAGTAATTTTATGACTTTTGACTTTAGGAAAAAAACTTTGTTTTTTACGACTGCATTCTAGCAGCTAGTAATGCTACCAATTTCGGACATTGCTTTATCAGATATTCGAAAACCTAAGATTCAAAAACGCTTTGCGGTATATATCTATTGCATGGCTGAATATACGGCATTCACAGGGAAACACTTATAACATTTCATTTTTGGCATGTAAAGTTGGACGGACACAAACACAAATATTGTACATAATATGCGGACGGATTATTCAAATTCCATTAGAGGATAATGTAAAAGCGTCCGGGCCCATTTCTAGTGAGGCCAATGTAAAACAGCATACTTAGAACTCTACGTACAACTTAGTGGCTAAAATAACGGTATTGATTATGATGTGGCTCTTAAAGTGTAACTCCACCTTCAAAATTAAAAAAGATATGTTTTAGAGCTCAGTGTCACCTTTCTCAGGACACCTTGATTACAATTATACTCCGCAAATTGAATGAGATATTTTAGTTTGTATCTTGCAAAATACAGCAAATTCACTGCCTCAGCATGTTCATGGAGGCACCATCTTGGAGCTTATCAGAGCTTATCAGAAACAGGAAGTGATGTCATACTGCTACATCCAGGCTGAGGGCCATCCAGGCTGAGGGCCATTCAGAACTGAACACACCAACACATTCTCTCATTAGTAAATGACTTGCAAAGAAGATAGTGATGTATCAGACTGAACAAACGGAGGCACTGTCTCTTAGTGTATACCTACATAATGAAAGCTATATTTGCTAGAGGTATACCAGGTTATATGTGGCAAAAGCAATGAGGGAAAAGATACCTGCAGCAAAGGGGTTATAGATGCGCTATAGGGTCCAAGAAATTCTACCAGTTTACAAAATAGCCTAACATTTAGTATTCTTACAATGTCCTGACACTGTTTTCTTGCTATGAAAGGAAGTTTACAATTAGTTAGCTGTGTGTGTATTGTCAGTGTGTCAGCCGCTCAGGAATTGACTGCAATACACATTAATCTCAAAGGAATTGCATCCGCTCTAGTCCCATGCTTTACCCAGGAGGTTAACTGCAATAAACATCCTCTGGGCACAGTTATTTCAAATTGCAGTCAGACTAGTTACTGTTAGGAAAACACAAGTATATAAAGTACAATTATGAAACCAGATAGCCAAGAAACCATCTTCCAATTACATTGTGACAATGTTTTAGTTCATATTCATAATAGCTACATGTATTAACTTGATTACTCATTTGCCACAAGTAAAGGATTTTATTCATTTAAGCAGAGACAAGCGTGGGGACAACATCCATTTGTGTGAATCATTCTTAGTGGATTTATAGGCAGTTATGGAGTACCTTCTTGGTATTCAACCATACACATTCGGACCAGTATATTCTGAAAATGAAGGTGTGTCAGACTGAGGAGATTTTACAAAATGGTAATGCTAATCTTCTTCTTAATTAATGCCTACATTTTACAGAGAAATACAGCAAATATAACACCTTTTGAATTTTGTTATTGTATGACAGAAAACTATTATTATTAGTGTATTCTTCCGATTACGCATACACCCCCTTTTTTGAAAATTATTAGAAGGGGGAAGTCAGTGTGCATCATTTTCTGGCATTCATAACTTCACCCCACTTTATCTAAATGTTCCTTACCTTTAAATGTGGGGCTGTCACAGACCATATATTGATCATATCTTTGCCGGTTCAGACCGTATATTGATCATGTTTTCACTGATACATGCGCTTATTTGGAGAATCATTGTTGCATCCAAAAGCTTGACAATTCACCATCTTCGCACTCAAGTTTTGAGCTGTCCACAGTCTCAGGGTTCGACTTTCCAAGGGGCATAAGCCCCTAGATTTTGCTATGGGCTCCACGATTTTTCAATCTAGGGGCCAAAAATAGTATGTTTAGTAACCAGGAATCCTATTATTGGCCAATCATTTTTTGTCAAAAGACCTTTTCGGGCCCCTAGACTGAAATCTAAGTGTCAGACCCTGGCCACTAGAGCTAGCCCCTAAGCTCCCTCACAGGATGTCATAGCATGATGTCACACGCATCTAATTAGCATCACTAATTAGGTTCCCTCTGAGCAAACATGGCAGCCCCCATAAAGTTACCTTTAAATGGTATTGTCTCAGTTAATCTGCAGAGTACAATTGTTATCAATGTGTCCTATGGAAGGTGAGATTGAGCTCTACAACATATCTTTTTTAATTTTAAAGGTGGAGTTACACTTTAAGTAACCCGACATTGTAGCTGTATTTTGTAGCACGATACATTCATGTATGAATATGCATGAGTGCATCGACTTCTGTTAGTAGTGACTCTGCCTTTGTATGTTTTGCGTTAATACATTGCTATATTTATTTTCTGTGCTGTAGCGTTTTTTCATGTCTTCAAGATATGGCAAATAAATATACAATACACTACAATACAATACGATATTAGTTTCAAACTTAGTTCTCAGTTATTGTTCCAACTGTTTCAATATTGCAAACATTGTGACACTCAACGAAGACACTCTATCTCGTTACAAAGCAATCAGTGCAGGAGTTCCACCGATTTCATATTAAACAGGGACACGTTAACCCTTATGCTGCTGGCACATACTTTGACCAATACAAAACGATGCAAACAACCTGAAACACTGGCACATGGGTACTCATATGAGAGTGCATGTAGCGAGAGATGTCCAATGAATACCAACATGACAGGGTTTAGATGGTTTCACATATCTTTGTGTCCGTGTGCTTTGTATGTAGGTAGCTTCCACATTGGAAGGGTTAAACAGGGGCACACTAACCATCAAGATGCAATCAACAATTCTAAATTGCATTCATCCAGAAAACGTGTTGTAACAAAATGACCCGACTTCAATGTTCTTAAAACTGTGACTTCCTTAAACACTAGCCTTTTGGACCATTTCCATTGACGATGCTGTTAACAGCAAGATTATTCCCAGCCAATGCTTTCATTCAACTTTTCGAACCATTTCTTTCAATGAGTAATATCGGTAAAAGGGGGGTAAATTTTCTTTCTTCAGAAGGATATCCCACCACGGTGTACAGCGCCGACCTTAAATTCCTGCACTAAATGCGCGGGCACCCAGTTTCAAGGGCATGGACGCATGGATGACCTCGCAACTAAACGTAGCTTTGATTCGCAAACTGCGTGGGTCACTGATGTCTTGGTCTATTTTTTGACATGTTACCGATGATTATTCGTACAACCAGGCAATGGCAGACGTCCGGTCGACTGGTGCAGGAATTGAATGTCTGTACGATACCAATAGCTCGGTGCTGATGTTCATAGCAACAGAGCAGAGAAATACCTTGATCCGCAACCCCATAGGCACAGCATGCTAGTACCTAGGGTATGTGCGCCTCGGGTTACGCGGTGTAGCCTGGGGAAGTATTGGTCACGTGATTTATTTTCAGAAAAAGGCTGGCAGGAGATGTTGGCTGGAATCCAGGCATGCGCAACTGGTTTCGCGGCAATTTCAGTCTGACCCAGGGCCTGTGAACCCAGCAGGCAGCCAATCCTGGGGTACACAGGTTATCTATGACTCATAGTGGTGTGAGGCAGCGAAATTTGATGATGCATGCACAGTGCCCACTCCCTGTCTACTACTCTCAGCAACAGAGTTAACCCGCAGTTCATTGCGCGAGTGAGGACAAATGCAGGATTACTTCATATACAAATAGAGGCTAGAAACAGGTATCGATTCAGTCAACAATGCTTAGAGTGAGGCTTGAGCTTCATGGTCGATTTCTCAGCAACGCTTCCGATCTAACGAATTCGTGCTCGCAGTGGACAGAAATTCGTCTGACTGCTTTGGTGATACTATCCTAACAGAAACATATTTCGAAAAAATGTTTTTAGGGAGAAATACGTGTCAGATACCGATTGACATATTTCCTTCAAACATTGAGGTAGCCAATGCTCCCAATGCTGAGGCTACTTTCGTCCAAAGCACAAGGATGCAAAGGTGCATTTTGAAAATTATCTGAATCCTGCTTTGTAGGCTCTCATGGAGCATTAACATATGAGTACCCATGTTCCAGGGTTTCAGTCATTTAACATACATGTAATCAGTTTGCGTTGTCAGGCGATTTATTCCTGAAGCCCCATTTTTAGTCCGACTCTTTTGGTGATATTGATAATATGTTTCCGTCGAGAGCATAATTTATTTCTAATGCATTCTTTAAAGTAGCTCAGATAATCCCGAGGATTATTTCAGAGTGACCTCGGCCAATGAATAGGTAAACAACACACCCATTAGCAACATAAGCCACATCGACACACACACTTGTTCAGTAGGGTCATATTTCTTTTATTTGAATGTAACTGAGTAAACTGGACTTTCACGATGGGTTTGTTCCATTTTAACTTTGTGAAATGCTCGATTACTAGTATCTGCATTACATGAAAATTGCCGTGTAATCCGAGAGCAATTAGGTCCCCGTATTGTTCACTTTACAGTGAAAATATTATCCTATCCTACTTGGTCATATTTTGATACATAGCCAAAGTGATGATGGTGATGACAATGACATTGATGGTGATAGTGATGATGATGGTTATGATGATTATACTATTGATGATGACGATAATGGTGATGATAATTATAATAATAGCCATAATATTAATGATAATAATAATAATAATAATAATAATAATAATAATAATAATAATGATAATACAAATAATATAAATAATAATGATAATAATAATAATAATAATAATAATAATAATAACAATAATGATAGTAATAATAATATAATGATAATAATAATTTTAATAATAGCAATAATAATAATAATAATAATGATATCAAAAATGGATGATGATAATAATATATATATATAGTTTATTGACTAGTAGTTTCACTACAAAAATACATATATAACATACAGATGAAATAGTATAACATAGGAGAAAAAATCAACTTAGTGAATACAAATGATAATCAAAAGAAAGCATAAAGTGTTGTTATATTTACAAATAGTTCGGATCCTATACCGTGTCCTGGAGGTTAAATCTGGTCTTAGTCGCCCGGGTTGACACGTGAGAACTACAGATAAGAATCTATCCTATCCCGCTCTTAGTTATTAAATTCTCTCTATACATCCTATCAATATGAAAACCTGCCACAATCCACATCTCCTCCATTTGGTCTGACGTATAGCCTGTTAGACATTTACCTAGAAGGATAGGGAGGATCTCTTCTGGGATTTCGTTTAGCCTAGCTTCTAGGTTGTCTGTACATTGTCGTAGATCAGCAAACATGTCTATCCTTCTCCGTTCCGTGGATGGGCACTGTAGGACAAGATGTTTCACATCATCGGGAGCTGAGAAATCACATAAGGGGCAGCATCTTGAGAGTATTGTTTGTTTCTTTAGTCTAATGTCATCCATTAGTAATAGACTCGCATGACAGACGAGACGGGCCATAGATTCACACATACTGATTTTCTCAGGGTACTTGTCCGACAGTGCCCACCAGGTTAAATACTTGGGGTTCGGATTTATCGCACTAACTAAATCTAAGGATTGTTGTAGTCTGTACTCAATACGCCAGGCCATGTTTTCCACAGACCATGCCCTGTCCCAAACCATTCTTTTCCAAACACTCTTTTGATACATGTGATCCCTCTCAACCATATTATCAACTTCCTCACCTAAGTTGAGGGTGTCAATGGTATCAACTAAGTCGGTAACTATACTTTCCGCAGACGAAATACTGGTACGATCGTGTCTCCTAAAAGCCTTATACCTTTCTATAAAGACGACTCTTATGACGTCATTGTGGTCCATCACCAGGATGGATCTCACAAAGAGTAGTTTTTTAATTTGCACGAGTCTACATAAACTAATCCAACCAAGACTATGCAAGCTACAAGCATTCGGGACTCTGGGGTGGAAACGCTGAATCTTCTTGCACGCATAGTGTTGGAAGGACTCTAGGAGTTGGCAATGTTCTCCCGTCATTGACCAGAGCTCACACCCGTATAAGGCAACAGGAACCACGACCGTCCAAAAGAGGGTACTACACGTAGCCACCGTGAGGCCACACTTCCTGATCCCAAGGCCCGTGAGTGCATTGAGGGTCCTTCTAGCTTTGGACAATCTCTCGACAATCCCGTACTCATCACCACTAAAAATTGAGACATTCACCCCAACGTGATCGTAGTTTGTTTTCTCCTTGACCGTGTCGGGTCCCAAACGGAAAGACCTATTTTTAGAATTTTCAATGTGCTCCTTGTTTGTCTCCCCAAACACAAGCACTCCACTTTTTCGAGCATTAAAATCGTAACGCCAAGTACGCCCGTGGGCGTACACGATCTCCATTACGTGATCCATTTTCATCTTACTTTTGCAGGCAGCCGCGAGATCATCCGCGTAGCCCACAGGGGTACTTGGCGTCTTATAGATCTTGCAGCACATATTGGACTCTTTCAAGTCATTGAGCAAAGAGTTTATAAAAACGGTGTATTTTAATAATGACATATACCCCCCCTGATGAATCCCACAGGAGAGGGTATACCATTGCGAGTACGAGTCCAAAATTTTCACACAACATTTAAAATCTACATAGCCTCGGAAAAGAAGTCGCCAGGTTTTTCCAGTTATACCACAGTCATAGAACTGTTTAAATAGCCCTCCAATCCATATCGAGTCAAAAGCTTTAGCCACGTCATAGAAAGCAACAATGCACTTATTGTTGTCCTCCAATGACGTGGCTATAGTCTCTTGCAAGAGGAAAGCGGTATGTAGACATGAGTGACCAACCTTGCAGGCTCCCTGAAGTTCCGACACTATGTTTTCCCTAACCCACCACCCCTTTAACCTATTCCACAATAAAACCTCAAAGAGTTTATTAAAAGATGATAGAAGTGTGATACCTCGATAACTATCCGTTGATAAGTTTGACAAATCCTTTCCTTTGTACAAAGGGATCTGAACTCCCATCCTAAAACAAATAGGGATATACTCCGAGTCTCTTATCATATTGTATAAAATACATAAGAGATCAACAGTGTGCTTACCTGCGTTTTTGAAGTGTTCGGCAACAATTTTGTCAAACCCGGGGGCTTTTCCATTATTCAAAGTTTTGATTGCGTCCTTGACCTCGGGTACTGTAAAAGCGTTCCGAAGAAAAGTGTCGCTACAATCACTACCGTTATTATACACTTCAATAAAGTCTGAAACCGTCCGGAAGTGTGCGTCATCAAAGCTTTCATCTGTCTTTGGAGTTCCTAGCTTTGAGAAGTGCTTCCTCCATACCTCTAACACGTCCTTGATCTGATGCACGACAACGTCGTCGTCACGCTTGATAGCTAAAGACTTGGAACAGGGACCCCTTCTAAAGGATCGGACTCGATTCCAGAAGGAGTTCCTGTTAATCTCAGCTGATCTGGCAATTTGAACAATCTCATCGTTTTCATACTTCCTAGAAAGTTTTTTAATCTCCCTCGAAAAAATCTTCTTAGACTCCTTATAATTCATCCAAAGAGGGCTATCAGGGTCCCTAGGCCGACCTGCGTCGACCCATACCCTGTAGAACTTAACCTTCTCCTTCTTTAGTCTAGTAAGTGTTTGATTCCAGAAAGGCTTCAGGTTTTTTCTATACTTTGTCTTTGGGAGGTCGTCTGAAATTCTAAGCATTGCGCTAGTCAATTTGGTAAAGCAGTTATCAATGTCGGCGTGGTTACCCTCTGAAATATCAAGAGTATCTTTTATACCTAGAGCTAAGGTATCCAATCTATCGGCGTATCTCCTTTTCATCTCATTGTGGCTCAATTTGCTCCACTTAACCCTTCCGGCATTAGGCGCTGCATAAACATAAGAATCTACGTTCCCAAAATTCATTTTTATACTCAGCATAAGGTGATCCGAGTTATTCAGAGGGTGCCATTCTTCCACGTGACATTCACCCACAAGTTTATCCAGGACCTCTGGTATTGCCACATAATCTAAACATGAAGCACCGTTATGGCTAGAAAAAGTATTAATGGGACCTGTGGCGTAGGGTTGTAGATTAGTCGCTATAAGGTCATGCCGCTTGAAAAAATTTGCGGCTAGACGGCCCCTTGGACCAGGCTTCTTGATCCCCCTAGGCCCTCCTAAACACCCTATATCTCCATTAAAGTCACCGCACACAATGATGTGTGCGCCATCCTCGAAAGAGTTAACTACCTCTGTGAGCTCATCAACAGAGGTACCCAGGTCTTCCCTTGCCCCCTGCGCCGGAAGATAGACGGATAAAAAGTAAAATACTTGCCCTTTTGAGGTCTGTAATCGAATTGCACAGATACGATCATGAATAACGTCCTTCACCTTGGATATCCCTGGGATATCCTTGCGCCAAAAAATTGCCACACCCCCCTGCCCCCTCTTGGAACCATAATTCTCCGCAGAGGATGCACGGCTTGCATGAGCATGAACCTCATGTGATTCTGAGATGTCTGATAAAATGAATAATCTATTCGCATGCAACCAATGCTCTGACACAGCCAGAATATCCGTCACCTTCAGCTTTTCTCTTAAATAGGGAATAGCAGATAAATATCCCCTAGCGTTCCATGAACCAATTGTAAGTTCGAGTGGTTTATTTGACTTGGTCCCCTGCATAATGAGAACGCTAAACCACAGAGTAGACAAAAAAATAATAAAACTCAGCAAGCTCAAAGAGCTTAGGCTTAAAGTCTTACCTGGGCTTCTTTTAAATGCGTCTGATATATAACCAGCCAGTCTCCAATAGTTCTCGGGCTGTAACCAAAGAAACAAACCAGTACATTCCCTGAAAAGAGGAGTAAAAAATGGGTAATACCATACATGTAGTGTGAAACGGACCACCAGAGAGTGCACATTCTCTTTGGGGGCACAAACCATTCCTTGATATACAATACACCACAGTAGTTTACTATGAGTACGGGACGTATGGAGCAAAGCCGTAGCTGGACTAAAAAATGGGCCCTAAATGCACGCACGGACCCCCTGGAGCAAAAAATCAGACCATGGAAACCAGTAAACCGGCGGTAGTAATGTTGCTTTACCTCGCACATAAACACTCGTGCTGCACCATACATGTTTGTTAGCAGGCATAAATCAATACTGGCCAATAGTAGTCTATAAGTGTTTATACCCAATGGACAAACAATGAGAACCATACCTAGGGTGCTGGACAGACACCCTAAAGGGACACGTAAGTCCACATAAGCTGAGACACACACCTCTCCAGGAGAGTACCAGTATATACTAGTCTGGGAGAAGAGAAAAGCTTCTTTACTGGATCTATGTCTATAAATTACGTGGTCACGTAGTCTTTGCCAATGTTTTAAGCATAGAGTAGGCCCAAACATGTAGATGTAAGTATAAAAATCCAGAGACAGCATGGTCAGAGTATCAGAACGCATATGGAGAGTGGTGCATACAGAGCACTGCCGTAATTGGTCTAAAAAGCGGGACCATATCACACGCACGGACCCCATTACCCATAAGGCAAAGCCGCAGTATATAATCACCAGAAGAGCAGATAAAGAAGGTGGGACCTCCGTTAGACTACACAAGGTGAGTAGGGCCGTTTGGGGCCGGTATGGCGCAATATAGGTGATAAATATATCCTTCAAAAACAACCACAGATTTGTATCCGTTTGCCACTTGAGACCACTTAGCTTAACATAAGTACAGACACTCACCTCTATATATGTGTGTTGGTAGGTATGAGGTTGATATTTAAGTAATGTCTCATTCTGGGATGTATAGGGACAAAATTGCCGAGCTAGAAGTTGCCTCATATGAATTAGGTAGGGAACATGTATCACAATATAGAGGTAAGTATTAGTACTCATAGTATCAGCCGCATACCACGCTAAATTGTCGTATTTGAGGACGTAATTGCCTAAAAAATTGGACTCAGCAGTCAGCACTGCGGCATGCATCTGTAACATGGATATAACAGAAACCAACCAAAATAACTCTTCAAACAATTGACTGTATATATCTGGATAGACGGGTGTATACCTATTAGACACCCTGGGGGGGTAGACGCCCAGAAAATCGGGTTCGTTCAAACGCAAAAGCACCAGTATTAGTATAACAGCATTGAAAGTATACTTGTTGTTAGTAAAAGTCTCAGTCAGTAGGGTCATATTTCTTTTATTTGAATGTAACTGAGTAAACTGGACTTTCACGATGGGTTTGTTCCATTTTAACTTTGTGAAATGCTCGATTACTAGTATCTGCATTACATGAAATTTGCCGTGTAATCCGAGAGCAATTAGGTCCCCGTATTGTTCACTTTACAGTGAAAATATTATCCTATCCTACTTGGTCATATTTTGATACATAGCCAAAGTGATGATGGTGATGACAATGACATTGATGGTGATAGTGATGATGATGGTTATGATGATTATACTATTGATGATGACGATAATGGTGATGATAATTATAATAATAGCCATAATATTAATGATAATAATAATAATAATAATAATAATAATAATAATGATAATACAAATAATATAAATAATAATAATAATAATAATAATAATAATAATAATAATAATAACAATAATGATAGTAATAATAATATAATGATAATAATAATTTTAATAATAGCAATAATAATAATAATAATAATGATATCAAAAATGGATGATGATAATAATAATGATAATAATAATAATAATAATGATAATAATAATGATAATGATAATAATAATAATAGTAAAAATGATAATGATGGTGAGAATACTAATACTAATAAAAATAGTGATAATAATGATTATGATTATAATAATAATAATAATAATAATACTGATGATAATGATAATCATGATAATGAAAATAATAATAATAGCAATAATGATAATAATATATTAATCTAAATTTATCATATTTCATTGATGAATTAAATAGTTTCCTCTCGCATAATCGCGATCCCCTGTTTAACGAATCTGTTAACGCGAGCACGTCTAGAGTCGAACGTGACAAATGTCGACTAAATTTACGTTCCTTTTGAAAATATCTTGATTTTGCAATAAAACGATCTTAATTTACATTTCTACAGCAGACATTTTTCAAAAGTATGATGATTTAGAAAATAGTCAATAGTCCCAAAATAGTCAATATTGATGCGTTACATGGTTACCCAGGCGAAATAGGAGAGTACAATTGTAATCGCACTCGCATGCTTTTAATCATTTCATTCATGTTGTGTTGATTTAATTCATTTGTTCTCTGCAATTAAAGATACCTCATGACTTGTGCTTTGGGGTTTTCAAGGGTTGACTATTGACGTGACAATGTAGTGTTGGATTAAGTCTCTCGTTTTCTGCAATCAAAGATAATTCGTGCCTTGTGCTTTGGCTTTTCAAGGGATGACTATGGATGTGACCATGCGGTGTGGCAATGGAGTATTGGATTAAGTCTCTCGTTTTCTGCAATCAAAGATAACCCGTGACTTGAGCAGAAGAGAGACAACAATCAGTCAGCTTGCAGTGCGCTGAGTTGTTCGACAGTGTGGGCAATGTACAATTTTTGTGACTATTTATGTTGACTCTTCATCAAGATTTGTTCAACTTAAATTGCAAAAGCCATTGGTATCATATGGAAAAATAAAACGGCCGGTTAGCATTTTATTTCCCAGCTTTACTACAAATACAAATTACTGTATAACTGGTATTTTTACAGGCTATTTTCACACTCCCCATGATAGCGCCAAAATAACATCCTTCAGATGAATATCCTGCTTAGATATGGTTAAGTTTGAATGCGTGTAAGCGCGAATTTGAATTAACACAAATAACCTCCAGCAGTGCTGTAAAGCGGAATTTTTAGTACTCCAAATTAAAGCTGTATACAATACAAGCAACTCTGCTTAATCCGGACACGTGTAAACCGGATTTTCGTCTAAACCGGACAGACTGGAAGGTCCCAGTCCCTTCCGATACATATGATCCCTTTACACATAATCCGGATTTTGCCTAATCCAGACAGAAATTTAGGGTCCATATCAGTCCGGATTTAGCAGAGTTGCCTGTATTCCAGCTGCCAGTTCGTCACGTGAATCGAGTGAATGATATCTCGTCTTTGGCATGGCTCTTGCTGTTCCCAATCTCCCCACTTCAGGTAGAACAAAGGCAGGTGTACACAAACACAGGTGTCCGTGTTGCCGTGCAACCTCCCAATAGTGTTTGTTAAAGGTATTGACTAAAGACAAGGAGGACCTTCAAGAGCGTAGTCTGCATGTCGTCGTGTAGTAGACAATAGTTACGGTAAAATGTCATGGCTTAATTATTCAGCAGTGTGACGAGTATGTGTTCATCGCGTCACAGCGCCACGTCAGCATCTCTGTGTGGACCCCCCGCGGGGTATACGGCACCACTTCTGCTAGCCCGCCCCCTCGGGGAGCTACCCCGGCTGCTGCCTCCCTCAGACGAACCAGAACTATTTCCTTGACGACGTGTATTTTGGTTCTCCGTATTGTTCACCTTAGGCAAAACATCGTCTTGAGAAATAGCATTTTCTGTCTTACTCTCAGCGGCGTCTTTGGCAACCAGTGTCTCTTTACTGCCAGAAGACCTGAAAAATATCACAAAATAAATCATTCGTGTTGTAGTGTTTGCAATCTTGGATACCAATCAGTAATCACAGACTTTAAGCAATCTTTATACAACAGGATTAGCTTTGTCACATTTTGACGTGTTTTTTTAAAAGTAAGTTTTAAATACCCTATTATTGATGAAGGAATAAAGGGATATAGTTGTAATGATGGTACACCAATAATTGTAATGCCAAAACTGCCTGTTTTGTATATACATGTATTAATAGCAGTTCACAATGACTAGGGTCATTTATGTACTTGGCCTTTTTGACATGTTATCCATGGGTCTTTGTATAACCAGGCACTGACAGACGTTCGGTCGACTGGTGCAGGTATTACTAGTAAATGTATGTACTGAACTGTCAGTACCTAGACTTTAGGAGGTACTATAGAAGAGGTTAATGCGCAAGTTATGGTACAACTTTGGATAATTGCTGGGAAAGCGATAAACCAGATGCGCATGGAGGTTGTTATGAGTAGAAAGGGAGGGGGGGGGGGGGGGGGGGGTTAATCACCCATTAACTGGTGGTCTATGCCAGTTTAGTGGAATGGCATTTCTCAGTTGGCAATGTATCTAGGCAGAGACAAAATATTATTTTTTAATGTATGACGATCCATAACTCCTGATTATGTAATTGTATTTTCATGTCCTTGGAAATAGTCAATAAAACATACAATACACGGTTCCATTGTGTTCCATTTTATTGACTGTAGGGATTATAGTGAGTCTTCCTGCAAACCATCAGTGATCATTGCTTATCTCTTTATAGTTTATATGGAAACACAATCCATTCCAGAAAAAAGCAGTGATCGTTCAGGGAAAATCTATACAGACGCTACATATTCAGATTTGATAAGGAACATACCATGAACATTGTGGCAATTTTAGGCATTGGGGAATAATTTGAATACAAAGGCAAACTGAAAGTTTTCCGAATAGTTTAGTTAACTTCTGAAACTAACGTTTTTCAAGCATGCTATTAATATTTAGCTGTTACTTTTAAACAGGCTTGTACTTACTTTTTGCCACAGCAGCGTTGTCTAAGTGGCGCCCCTTCACATGTGTAGGAATCTTTGCAACAGCAGTAGAAAAACACAGCCATCCCTATAACAGCCAGTGCTAGACCTCCCCATAAGATAAGCTGCTCCTTCCTGAAATAAACGTGATGATAAATGTTACACCTACTTGAACCATGATGTAAGCTGTGCTATTTGCTTAGAGCAGAATAATAGCTTTTCTTTCACCCACCTGTGTTTACAGTTTAGAAACACAATATAAGCATATACATACCGTATATCTGGTTTTTTTGTGGAGGTAATCTAATTTTGGCCTATTTTGGCTCTCCATCTTGAGGAGCCAAAATTAATAAAAGCCAAGAATGCATACCTTGAACACCCTGACTTCAACCCTGAGCTCAGGTTGTGTTGAGCTTAGTTTCTATCAGGTACTCCCAATGCGTACGTAATAAGTGCATTTTACACAGTGAGAACTCATCAGGTATTTATGCCACTTTCCATTAGCTTTGCAGGTAAGCCTACCCCAATCAAATTGTAATTTAAACAAAACTATTTCTGTATAGAGTTACTTTTAACAGATTGAACTAGAATACATGCTATGCAGCGACAGACATTTTGTCATTTTAGGTAGTAAGATAATTTCAAAAGTGAGGTAATTTTGGCTCAGACCCTGGGAGAGCCAAAATTAATATGAGCCATAATTTCCTTACCCCCGTTTTGGCCCCAAAGAGCCAAAATTTCACACAGCCAAAATAACCAGATATACGGTATACACACACACATATATATATTCAATTCAATTCAATTCAATTCAATACTTTATTTCAGACACAGGTGGTCCATATACATAGGTACAATATTGACTAGAAGTTGTACAGGGAGGTCTCCCAGTGTTTACCTACACTACTATCTCTAATATACTTTTCTACTGTTTGAAGGATACTGTTGGCACTGTTATTGATTCGAGTTTTGAATTGGTAAATATTCTTCCGGGTAAGTTCCCCGAAACTAGGGATTCCATTCAGAACGAACATCTCTTTGGCACTACTATCTCTTCTCAGGTGTAGAAGCCACCTGAGGGTATTGTTATAACAGACTCTGAGCGAGTTGTATGTGTTTTTAGCAAAGATACACCACAGAGGTGAACAATACAGTACCGTGCAATAAGCTCTAAAGAGGACAAGCCTGACTTGCTCTGAGCATCTTTGAAACTTTCTGATTAGCATGTTAGCTCTGCCGCATAATGACCTGTATTGACGTTTTATATCCTCATCATCTGACAGATCATTCGCTATAATACACCCTAGATAACATGTTTGTGACACCAGTTTCAATAACTTTCCATATAAATATAATGGTGGGAATTCAGATGTTCTCATGGATGATGGTTTAAAGATCATATATTCAGTTTTCTTTACATTATAGATAATATCATTTTCTATTGCATATAACTCACAGGTTGAAATAAGCTTTCGCAAGGCCTTCATTGAGGGAGCCAGGATTACCATATCATCTGCATAACTGAAGTTATTCATCTGAATTCCACCCATTTTACAACCCAGTTTTGTTGCATTTAATTCCAAGTTTAGATCATCAATATATACATTAAACAACAAGGGAGATAATATGCTCCCCTGGCGTACCCCATTGGAGATGAGAAAAAAGTCGGAGTAGGTATTTCCCCATCTCACACAAAATGATTGGTTACGGTACCAGTACACCAGGATCTTGATTAGATAGGAGGGCACTCCCCTTTTGACTAGCTTATTAAATAGAGTCCAGTGGTTTACCCTATCAAACGCCTTGCTTGCATCAAGGTAACAAGCAAACACAGGGCTTCCATGTCTTATGTAGTATCGAACTACTTCTTTAAAAGCAAATATACACTGATCTGTTGAGTGTTTAGATTTGAAGCCAAACTGGTTATCACTAGTTGTCAGATACACCTCACACCTGCTAAGTATGACATGTTCCAATAATTTAGAGAATATATTGGCAAGTGCAATAGGTCTGTAGTTATTACTATCAGTAATAAGTCCTGACTTGCTTTTTAGTAGAGGAACAAGAACAACCCTGATCATATCATCAGGTACATAAGTATGAACTAATATGGATGTCAACCACATAGAGAGAAGGACTCTAAGTCTGCCTCCTGCATACTTCAGATGTTCAGAGGTCAGACCATCTAGTCCTGCTGATTTCCCAGGAGACAGAGACCTTATCACAGCTTCCACTTCAGAAGCAATGACCACCATGTTATCCTGAAAATCTACTTGAGATATATGATCCAGCACCAGGTTTTTATGCCTGTCATGTTTCACACTATTTAGGAGGTTAGAATAGTGGTTGCGCCAGTATTCGGCTATTTCAGTTTCACCTGTGGTGTTATCAATACTGCTAGGCAGGGGCACCTTATTATTGCTCATAGAATGAGCCGAACTCCAGAACTCTTTATATTTCTTTGTACCTAGCTTCCAGGCTACAGCATCAGCCCTAGCTTGGTCCTCGTTTGATTTACAGGCTCTTAAAGAGTATTTAAACCTGGCCCTAGCTCTCCTCATCATATCCCATATGATACCTGTACGAGGTTGCCCTGAGGATTTCCATAATAAGAAAGCTTCTCGAGCAGCCTCATGCTGTTCCTTTACATGTTCATTCCATCCTGGAATGGTTGCATATGAGAGTTTGCCCTCTCTGATTATACTGTCTGAAGACTCTTTTAAGATTTTTGAGATATCATTATACATATCTGAGATGCCCTGTCTATGAGTAGCATCAGTGCATGCAGGATCTTTACAGTTAAGGGCGTTGATAGGCAAGTTTACATGTTGTAATGCATTCTCAGTAAGTGTGCAATATCTGTTTATTGATGGGGCATCAACCTTATTCCAGTTAACTGTTTTATGTGTTTGTTTTGGTGAGTCATTTACATTAGTGGCTGGTAGTTGATTAATATCTAGATTCACTGATATATATATATATATATATATATATATATATATATATATATATATATATATATATATATATATATATATATATACACACACTTTTTTCTGAAAAATGTAACACATTTATTATAGCTGCTTAGAGTCCAATACAACCTGCCCCTTCCTGAAAAGTGAAGCAGACCTTTAGAGCGAAATACGTCACCTATCTCCAAATATAACGTGTGATAAATCAATCTCAAAGAAGCTATGGTGTACACGATATACCGGAGGTGTTGCAAGGCGTAGCTGAGTAACTCAGAGGGTATCAGATGTGCCATAAGGTTGTGAGGGTAAATATATCTTGTCCCAGAGTTGATTGCCTTTAACCCTTAATATGTTTATTTGCATTTGTCTTCACCAGGTGACCTTTTCAATATACAGATATGAAAATCTGATGTCCTTAAATTTTCAACTTTCTCAATACTTTTCAACTTTCAGTGTTAAGAAAAAAGAGATGTAACAACTGTTTTAGATCCTGAAAATGATCATGACTACACCAACGAATGTGTGCACTAGCTTTGCGTTTGATGCTGTGAAATATTTAACATTTGTTGGCAATCTATAACGACAGGTACGTATGATGGTTGCAACCAGTGCAAGCTGTACATTAAAGCGTAATCTTACGGAAGTATCATGAGTCACTGAACTATACATTCATACACTCATGCATACTCATCTAGTTGTATTACATGATGACGTATTGTCTTAGTTATGCAAACACTTGTTTTGCAGCCCTCATTGTATCTGAGCAAACAGGAGCTTGATCTGCATCAGTTGCTATACTCTTCCTAAAATGTCAAGTAAACCATTTATGACTTCAAATGAAAGTATTAGAGACATAATCTGTGTGAGCAGAGGCCCAGCTAATTGACAAACAACAATTGATAGAGTGCAACA
The DNA here is from genome assembly GCA_963942565.1 of Maea johnstoni. Classification (NCBI taxonomy): domain Eukaryota; kingdom Metazoa; phylum Annelida; class Polychaeta; order Spionida; family Magelonidae; genus Maea; species Maea johnstoni. Next base: position 7,938,745 of record OZ012693.1, read on the forward strand.
CAGTTTAAATCATTACAACATACTGATATGCTCTCTACCTTTGCTATCAATCTGTCTTTTTAGCAATTTACATTATACGCATTTCACAAGAGAATTAAATTTGGATAACTTTAATACAGTACAACTTGGCATCAAACTGATATAGGTAATATACCTCTGGTATCAGCATTCGCAGAGAGAGAGAGAGAGAGAGAGAGAGAGAGAGAGAGAGAGAGAGAGAGAGAGAGAGAGAGAGAGAGAGAGAGAGATGGGGGGGGGGTCCAATAGAGTAATTGATTGTAAAAATCTCCACGAGCTTTTTCCCCGCCAAAGTGTCCTTTTTCTGTGGCAACCAGTAGCAATATGGGCGTAACAGTACTCCAAATTTGATCAAAATGGTCCAATACATCCTATTTTGATGTCACTGAAAATGCGTCAAAAACTGCTAAAGACACTGACAACAGCTTGCCTGTGACTAAACTATTGCATTTTGAGGGTTGTTTTCGCAATGTTGGCAGCAATTTTGAAATGCAAATGAGTGGTTAATATACTAACACCTGAGCATGTTAGACAGGATATTTGAAATCAGCACTTGACAAATTGTCTTACTAATGTTGCATACTATCTTACAACAAAAATACCTCATAAAATATATTCTTCAGGAAATGGAACCAGCCTTGTAGTGTAAAAGAAAGTTCCATAAAATCATGAGAGTTCTTCAAATTCTGCTAATCTGTTTATTTTACAGCAAAGAAATTGCGTGTAATTTAGGAATTAGTATGGGTGGTTTTTCTACAGATGTGACCCCCAAAATCCAGAAGTGTACAGAAGGTTTTTGAAAATGCTCTTATATATGACATGACAGCGCCATTATGCATGACATAAAAGTAAAGGTGTTTGGTTTATAGTCTTGTATCCACCGAAGTGCTCACACGACCTTCCTTCCCTAGCCATATATGTATAGTTCTTTTTAATCCGAAGGGCATTTTTATTTATTTGTGAAATAAAGTCAGAGATGAAACTGGACCATGTCCGTAACGTTTGCAGATGCAGATTTAGTATATCATATACGTCCAAATCACCTTGGGCTATCATTCTCAGGTAAATTTATTATTTATCTCCTTTCCCTCAGTGGGGTTATCATTGTTACAATATGTCTAACTGTAGAGGAAAGTGCGAGGAGGCACCATCCATTGCCTGGCACCTAACTACAGTGATATTTTCTAACTTGTGAGAATGTATTGGTAACAGTTGACTCTTCGTAAATGCCAGCAAGTATCACTGTTCTGAAAGGTAAATTACAGTATGGATTTGATTCAAGTGCGAGCACACATAGGATGAGTTGTGTACACAATCCTCTCTTCACACCATATGATTTAGCGTGAAATCTATAACGAGACTGAGAGACATTAATTTGTGTTACAGACACCTATAATCTCTACAATGAACTACCTCTCTTTACAAACTTTAACATTACTTTATTCATTTCTGAGAAAACTCCATCCCTGGTGTATGAATGGCTCATGGGTTCCTGGAATCTACAAAGAGCAGACGCTTGTTGTACACACTATTCATGGTAGAGCCATCTGTAGTATGTAGTAGAGGATGATTACTAACAGGGAAGGAATAGGTCAAAGATGTTACCAGGTAGCCCAAGGACTGCTTACCGTCTTAACCAGGATAAACCGACCCCAGCTTATGTATACTTTTGGAAAACTGATTTTCATCTAGACTGTAGAAACGAGGATCATGAAGTTTTCACAATACGTATACTATACAATACTATGTATACAAACTGCCTTTCATACCAAACGATATTCAACCCCGATAGGAACTTAGCCTGGTCTGCTGGAACAGAATAGCCTGGTTTTGGTCGGATTTTAGTTTATTTACATTTGTATCACACACTCATCCTATGTAAAATGGACGATGTGATTATCATATTGAGAGAAAGGCTAGTTTACGTTAGAGAAACATCTTTGAACTGTTGACTATCAAAGTTAATCACTGCGTTCAGAGTTTATTAACTTTGATGAACATCAATTCAGAGGTGTTTCTCTATAACTCAAGCATAATGCCAATACTATACTAGAGGGCAAGTACATGGGTACACTCTAAATCCCCCCAGACGTCGAGACTTGGCTTCATGGAAACTAACCTAACACTACCTAACCCTATAGACTAGCAGCCAAAAGTCCAAAATAAGAATTTTAATTACCCCACCGAGTAGCTCTTTTTTCTTGGTCTTAAATGAAAGGGGATATCTGGGATTTATGAAAGTACCGCGCCATCATTTGGGGACATGGTCGGATTCTTTTCAGAACTAGTTAAGCAGACCACCCCAGGATTAGCCTGGTGACCAATTTTAGGGCAAATATACTGGTAAAAAGATGGGTTTGGTGTAGAAGATTTGGCAATAGAAAATCGAACAATCCACTTCATGACAAAGCTATTGTTAATGAAACAAACACATACATATGATATGTCATTCTACAGTATTAACAATTAAGTCATCTGGTAGGGGAACAGTTAAGGGATAAAAAAGAGGCAATATAATGGGAAAAAATCCAAAAGGGGAACTTTCATTAAACTTCAACCAAGTTTGTGATAAAATAGATTTCTGGGCCTCTGTGCCCATGCTTACAAGTGAAAGATATTGTATTACTCCCTACATATATCAATGAAAAAAAACTTTCATTGAATGTGGTAGAATTTAATCTTAATGCCAAACCTACAGATTTGCATTTAGGCTTCCAAACAACCTCTTTTTGACCTTGAGCTCAAGGTCAAGGTCACAGTCAGTCATGCCACTATGTCATTAGGTAGAGTATGGTATGCCCTCTAAAATGAGTGGTCACTTGTATTATGAAGTGGATTGTTCGAATTTTTATGGCCAAATCTTCTACCCCCATCCCATATTTTTTCCAGTATATTTGCCGTAAAATTGGGCACCAGGCTAATCCTGGGGTGGTCTGCTTAACCGGTTCTAGAAAAAATCTGACCGTGTCCCCAAATCCCATATACCACCCTTTCATTTGAGACCAAGAAGAAAGAGCTACTCGTTCTGGTAATTAAATTTCCATTTTGGGCTTTTGGCCGCTAGTCTAGTACATACAGTTACAAATAATCCTCAATGGATATAGTCAACCTCGTATGTACATATCTTAAGTATACCTATGGTAGCTTATTTTCACATAGTGACAATAACTGTTTAAGTTATTGGCTACTATCTAGATCGTCTGCTATGATTCCTCATATTTACTGAACTCTTTCACTGTGGCTTTGTAATAGACGGACAATCCGCATTTCAGTATGATATAGTAGTTTTCTTTTTAAGTTGGTGCAAAGTAAGCAGTAGGTCTGTTAATTTTCTAGAAGATACTCAATGACACAGAAAAATTATAGGTTCTTTCGATAGGTTTGGATCAAAGCCATTCTTGAATATCTCTCCAACGCTTATCTACGTAGTCAAATTCTAAGAAAGCATGAGTAAATTGTGATCCCATCATGATATTAATTGTCGAACTGAGCTTTAATTCTACCGTACTACTGAGCCTACCGTATCTTTCAGTCTAAGTAAATAGCAGTATATATTTGCACGCATGACATATTGAAAATCATTTTTTATCTCTTCATGGATGGATGCCTGCAGGAAGCAGTAATGGTGTCTGCATGTGAGCACGCCATAGACTGAAGAACCTAAACATTTGACGCAAATAAGATATCAAGCACTATCTATTCACATATTCTTATGGCACATCAGTTTAGATTTTTTCAAGAACTACAATTTGCTATAACAATTGTTTTACATACTAATCCGTTATAGCCAGACCGCCATTATCAATGCCTTGGACTTAATGTGACTTATGGGGTTGGTTTCTCCACTCAGATAATCATCTACACTAGTTTTATATGGCCAATCAATATATAAACTAGTTATTATCTGGAAGGTGAATAATGCATTTAAACTATTTAAAATAAAGTATTTAAAAGGTACCCTTCCACCAGGATGCAAGATATGAAGGGTAAAGCACAATAACACGTATATTAAGTGATTTCAAACGGCGATCTTGTGATTTTTTCTATATGACTACTTCTTTCGCATTATTTTCATTGATAGCAAGAGTGCTGTTGACTGCCAAATTGTAGATTGCATAACTTTAGAACAAAATCTAGTCAAAATTTAAAGAAAATTGAGATACGCCTTCCTTTGTATCACTCTTTGCTTTGAATATGCCCACTGTTGAGCAAATTCATATTTGATACACACAGTGACATCTTTTCGGTGTAATTCAATGGAGTGAAATCTTTCCTGTTTGTCTACAATGTCAGATTCGGCAATAGTCAGTACAGTAGAGACATTTAATTCCAGCCCCAGAGTACCAATGACCTGCGTAGCTTGCTAATCAGAGTTACGTTCAGTTGTCATCCATGCATCTGTGCATCCAAAATACTGGGTGGTAATCAGGCGTGCGGTCGTGCATTATGCCCGGGTTGCCTACACATTTAGTGCAGGAATTAAATGTCGGCTTTGTAGGTTATTCTGCAGAGCGGTGGCCAAGTTACAATTGCTCTGTCTCTGCTTTGAAAAGATATGAAGTCTATATCATATACGTAAATATCCCAAAGTGACCTTACATCTTAATATAAATTACATAAGCTGCCTAAACTAACTGCTATAACGTCACTCGGTATTGTACCATACTTTTTTCGGAACTTGTGTCATCCGGAAGAAGAAGAATCCCTGAAAGCCTATGCAATGCTTGATAACATTCTGAATGTGGGTTATTCTTTAAATGGACTTTCAATTTTAAATGTGAAATTTGTAAAATTTAGTGCCATTTTGGCGCCACCTATATGGACGGGATGACTGGCGACCCCCCTTTTTATATTAGATTTTCAAAGGGGGAATGGCAATGATAGCTTATGCAAATTTTAATGGATTTTTGAATGTGGGGTATATTATGAATAGATTTAAATGAATTTTAAGTTTTAGATGCCGCTGTCACCTTGTCGAATACCGAACCATGCCTTTAAAAACCTCTGTCTGCTTACAATCTCCACGAACAAAACATGTATTGAATGACCTATTCAGACTGTGCATACAGTCATTCCATACCTATGCACATTCCCACATATTGACACGCACATCATAAAAGCCTACGTCAGTACTGACGTTTAATAATTCAAACTCGACTACCTGTATTGTGCCTGTTTCTCCCTATATTTACATTAAACATCCAGACGCCTCTTCGATATTTGCATCAAACTGATGGACCTTAGAGATATCATCGTTTTTTTAACCATCATGTAGCATTTGTAGTAGTTAGGCCTAAACAAAAAATATGTTCGTTTCCTATTACATGCTAGAAAAAATTGGGTAGGTAGGTGGGGAATTAATTTTATTTTATCATATATTTTTTTCTCTTCTCCATGCTGTATTAGATGTAAATGTAAAGCAAAATAGCAACATTTAAAGTAGTTGGGTATCTAGATATATTCAAATCCACTGAACTAGTATTATATGCTGATATTTGATGTTTTCTTTTTTTTTTTAAATTTATTTTGGATGCCATGCATGGAATATGAAGCAATTACAAACTTTTACCTTGCTTTTTAAAAATATGTATATTTTGGGCAGTAAAAAGATTAGGGTAGGGCCCAAAAATTAGGGTAGGTAGGGTAATAGGAAACGAACATCTTTTTTTAGGCCTTACCTTATTGTAGGAGAATTTGCATTTCAAAATGTGTCCATTCACATTTTTATCACTTTTCTACGCTAAATCATCACTAACCTGCTCAAAATTTGAAAAAGAAACTTCACTAATTATTACGGAAGCCTATTAGGACCACTGAAAAAATATTTTTTTATTTTTATTTTTTTCCTTAGAAATCCGAAAATCTAAAAAAAAAAAAAAAAAAAAAAAAAAATTGTCTCAAGATCCTCGTTCGGAAATATATTTTTTTTAAAATAATTTTTCTGTGTTCTGCAATGTTACTAAAAATAGATAGCCAATCACTGCCTCGCTCGTGTAGCCTCGTCAATCACACTACACGCGCGTGAGGCAGCGCCGGCAGTGGCATTCTTGTCTGAACAACGGATAAATACATGTTTTATCTACATAATTTAGCCTGTGTTATTTTTCATTCATTTTTCACTCATCTGTATCTGTATCTGTATAGCTGATAATGCTCCTTAAGGAGAACTGTCACAGCTTGAACAGGCATACAAACACACACACACGCACATACATTGCCGGGTCTGTCTGCGAGCATCAGATCGTACTGGTTAAGACGTAGGTGACATGTCAATCTGCCTACAACGCGCTGGGCGTGTGTGTGCTATAGACCAGGAGACTTGCCCCCCCCCCCCCCCCCCCTCAGGCTGTCCGTACCGTTTGCCGTGTATAGGTGAGGCCCGTCAGAGCAACAAGCATAGGGCCGTAACATTACGGCACGGAGGGTCTATGTGTGTACGTGTGTGTTTGCATGTCTGTTCTTAATAAGTCAAAAAAAAATATTCTAAGACCGCTTACAAGGACCACAATTTTTTTTTTAATTTTATTTATTTTTGCTTAGAAATCAGAAAATCTTTTAAAAAATTTTGTTTTTTTAATTTTATTTTTATTGCTAAGAAATCAGAAAAATTAAAAAAAAAATTTAATTTAATTTTTTTTTGCTTAGAAATCAGAAAATCTTTAAAAAAAAATAAAAAAATATATATATATCTCAAGATCCTCGTTCACAAAAATATTTTTAAAAAATAAATATTTATTTGAGAAGAGTTACTAAAAATAGTAAGCCAATCACTGCCTCGCTTGTGTAGGCTTGAAGGAGTGCCCGGCCTTTGCACCAATCAAATCGCTCGTTTTATTTGGAGCTCAGTTTAGATCGTCAAAACTTCCTGACAAGAATGCCACTGCCGGCGCGTGTAGTGTGATTGACAAGGCTACACGAGCGAGGCAGTGATTGGCTATCTATTTCAGTAACTTTGCAGAACACAAAAAAATATTTAAAAAAAAAAAAATTCCGAACAAGGATCTTGAGACAATTTTTTTTTTTTTTTTTTTTTTTTTAGATTTTCGGATTTCTAAGGAAAAAATTAAATTAAAAAAATATTTTTTCAGTGGTCCTAATAGGCTTCCGTAAATTATCAATCTAACGTAACTAGTAAATTTTCTCACACGTCTCAAGTGGACTCGAACTCCGGGCATTAAATGCTGACAAATGGCAAGCTATTGATACGCAATGAATGAACTTCATTTACAGCAAAGATAACTACATTTGTACCAATTAGAGGCCTCGAAAAGTGTAGGGTCTTAGGATATAACCCATACTTGTCAAGCCTTTGTTCTCTAAGCTGCCTAAACCCAAGGTGTTACAAAAGGGAACTTAGCAAGAGTGCACTGCCAAGCTTTTCCCGGCCTGTGATTGGTGGAAGGCAATCAACTGTGGTACAAGCTACATAGACCACTCGGAAGCTGTTGTGTATGTGATACCCTTGGGGTGACTCGGCTCCGCCTCGTAACACATCGGGTATTTCACACAGACCACAGCTTCCTTGGGGTCTATCTATCACGTAAAGTCTCAGATGCTATTGAACTCCATTTATATACACTGTTACAGGTGAAAATACATTACAACTTTTGATATGGATAAACCAATAAATACGCCTTATTAAAAGGAGATAATGCAGTCAAGAAATTGATTCTGATAAGCCAATGACATTGACCTTGCCCCTGGGTCGATATGATCTCGGAAACACGAGTGTATATCAAGCAGATAAATAGTTACTTCACATAGGGAGATTGCTCAAATCTACGAGACATGCTTGTTTGTTGTCATAATAGATCGATAAGTACTGTGTGCAGTTTGGTACAGAAGCCTATTTCTTCATTAAAGAGAAATAATTTGTTTGGTATGGAATGTCAGGTACGAGAGTCACCTGAGAAGAAATCGATGTGTTAGACAGGAATACACCCCCTTTGCGTCGTCTATCCAAACCAGCTTTTTATTTTACGGATGTCCCTGTTACTGGTCTTCTGACGACACGGATCCAAGCTGTGTTTAACCCTTCCAATGCTGAGGATACTTTCGTCCAAAGGACAAGGACGCAAATATTTTTGAATACCACTTAAACCCTGTCATGTTGGTATTCATTAGAAAGCTCTCGCTGAGTACTCTTAGATGAGTACCAACATGACAGGGTTTCAGGCATTTTTCAAGTTTTTCTTGCACAATTTTGTATTGGCCAAACTAGTCACCATCAGCATAAGGGTTAAGATTTACCACTGCTGCGGCAATGTTACCGCAGCGGATTTCTCGCTTGTTAAAGCCAGACTTATACCATTCTATTATGCACATGTTTAACATGTTGCTTTGCCCCATGCCGGCAGGTGACAATGGTTAAGCCTTCCAATGCTGAGGCTTCTTTCACCCAATGCACAAGAACACACAAACAATTGAAAATCATTTAAACCTTGTCATGTTGGTATTCATTGAATAGCCCTCACTGAGTACTCTCAGATGAGTACCCATTTGCATGGATTTCAATCATTTTCAGGCTTTTTGCGTTATTTGGTATGGTCCAAATTAGCCACCAGCAGGCTTTGGGATCACCTGTACGCCATAATATAATAACATAATAACAGAAAGTCTTATTCATGAAATGAATTATGTCCTATATTGAGAACATCCCATTGTCATGTGATCAAGCTAACTCTGTGTTTGAACAGTGAAATCAATGTTTTCAGATCAAATAAGGCATCATCAATGACAGATTCGCCATTGCCATGGCGACAAATCGTTGACAAGAAAACAATCCGTCGATAATAAATGAATCAGAAGAAATCTGAACAGACTCCTAGTAATGATAGGTTGGGTACCGGGCGTTGCCTTGGAGACAAGGTTATTGTGTGCGTCCGCCATTTACCCGGTGCAGTTATTCGCCGGAAGAGGTTATCATCATCTACGCACTGTGGCACGCACATTTGGTGAAATGGACCATTTCCGTGATAATTCTCTTAAAAAGCGACGTTGATGTATCTCACAGTTTATAACATCAATAAATAAATGTGCAAACCGCGTATCATTATCACGAACCTAGCGTACGTAACATTTTGACGAGGTTTCTAGTCCCTGACATTCGTATTGATGAACCATTTATTTGTATGGACCAAGCAAAGTGTAATAATGTCATGCAGTGACATATGGAACGTCCTGTCCCTGCTATTATTGGAAGCCGGAGCTCTCAAACATCACCGATGAGATGAATAAGATTACTATATGTATATATATATATATATATATATATATATATATATATATATATATATATATATATATATATATATATATATATATATATATATATATATATATATATATATATATATATATATATATATATATATATATGTATATATATATATATATATATGTATATATATATATATATATATATATATATATATATATTTCCCATTCGATATCGTTTTTTGATATCGTATCGAGTACCGATTATTGTGATTCATTTCTACCTCGAGGACAAAAATAGCAAAATATAGAAGCAGTAAGATAAATCAACATTTCCATGTGAGTTTTTGACATTTAAAAACACCATCAGTAGTTTTCAGAATCAAATATTACTGATCCGTTGAGAATTCGCTTATATTGGTCGCGGAGAGAAGGTTCATGGTTCACAGGCTATGGAAAACATGTAAACAAATATCGACCTTGGAATCAGTCGCCTTTGTTTGAAATACCCTGCTCCATCTATATAAAAGGATATCTTATAACATTTATGTTTATATAATTATTTCTCATTGATATTTGAGTTTGTATTTCAATTGCATTGCTGTGCTTGTCCACATCATTACAGCATAGAGCTTGGAACAGTTGAAATAAATGTCCTACTCGCAAAAAGCGCCAATTGTGGCATCTGTACATATTCTTTGCATATAAAAGGTTACATCATAAATCACTCAGATTGTTGTGTATTTACAAAGATATTATTGTCCTCATGAAATATAAATAAAATGTAAAATTATGTGAAGGAGTATAACAAATTCATATACTTTTTTCAAACTAAAACAAAAAAATATTTACAATTCAACTCTATGGATATTGGAGTAAATATGTAAATATGTTCACTTTTCTCGGGCATATCATTCACCCAATCTGCTGCAATAAACAATAAACATAACTTACACATTTTTAGTAGAGTCTGGTTCACAGCATGTAAATTCTGAATTCCTTTCGCAGCATTCTGTGTTTACGGCATCCGTGCAGTAGTAAGTGTTACTAGGAAACTCGCCGAGGTGTTCATCTTTTAAACACTTCGTGCTGCTTTCAACTGAAACAAATAAAACAAATGTAACTAAACCATTCATGCCTGTATATATATATATATATTCTTTATTGACTGTAGTAAAAACTACAAAAGTATATAATAAACATACAAACAATAAAGAATACGACGCCTTGCTAGGCTGGTCAAACGGTACAATGATTGAGACTTCGTAGAGTCAAGCCCTATAAGAGGGCATATATCACGTTAGGATTAATACACAAATAGCAATTTTAAGGATATGGATGAGAACTGAACACCATAACCCTAGTAGTTTGGTATGTCAAGAAATTGGCTTGTTGCGGTTGCCGGGAGTATAGCTGGGATCAATATCAAGTTGGTCTGCCAATATTATACTTTAAGATTTAACCAATACCTTTTCTCAGACTAAGGCATCGGTAGTACATTTTACTAATATGCTTTGCAGCTACCAACCACACCTCATCCATAAGCTCTTGGGGTATGTTGTCGACAGATCTTCCGAGAAGAACACCAAGGGTACTCACTGAATTACTAAGTATGACTTTGCCGCACCTTCCTTCGATCTCGTTAATTTCATTAAACATACTAATCCTTTCAGGTTGCAACCTAGGGCAATGCATTACCAAGTGTTCAACGTTATCATATTCATACATATCACATAAACTACAAGATCTATCTGATCTGTTGAGACGCTTAAGACGTACATCATCTACCTTCAATAGGCTCGCATGACATACCAACCGAGCGATTGTTTCACAAGATCTTATAACCTGGGGGTACTTGTCGGAAAGGTACCACCATGTAAGGTACCTGCAGTCCGGGCTAGACAAACCGATAATGTCCAGACTCCTACACACGTTAAATTGCAAACGCCAATATACATCTTCCAGATTCCATGCCCTGTCCCAGACTTTACACTTCCAAACATGTTTTGTATACTGGTGACCATATAACACCATATTCCTCACTTCATCCCAGAGATTAAAAATAACTGCAGTGTTTAATAGGTCGCCTACCAGGCTGGAACCCGTGTCATCTACATCATGTCTCTCATTACCAAATAACACAGTGGCCCGTTCACAGAAAATTTTCCTTGACAGCGTTTGGTCATCGAGGACCAAGATTGACCGAATAAAAAGCATCTTTTTTACTTGTACATACCTCTCCAACCTCATCCAGCCGAGAGCATACAGGCAGCAAGCGTTTGGGACCTTAGAGTAGAAGCGCTGAATTTTCTTAGCTGCATAAATTTGGAAAGATTCTAGGAGATCGATAGCTTTCTTACTCAAGCGCCATACTTCGCATCCATACGTGGCGGTGGGTACAGCAAGGGACCAGAAGATAATATTACATGTATATATAGTCAGACCATTTCTCCTGATACCCAAGCCTGTAGCAGCATTAAGGGTTGATCTGGCTTTTGCTACCCTTTCTGCCACCCCCGATACATCATCCAGCAAAACAGAAGTCCTTACCCCCACATGGTCGTAGTTAAGGCGTTCCTTAACAATAGCATCACCAAGTTTAAATTCCCTCATTTGGTCTGCATTACGATTAAGGGGGGTATCATTATCGAAGATCAGGACCCCACTCTTCCTGGCGTTA
>OZ012693.1:7950858-7973728 GCA_963942565.1 Maea johnstoni
TCTCTCTCTCTCTCTCTCTCTCTCTCTCTCTCTCTCTCTCTCTCTCAAGTCAGATTTTACAAATAGTTTAGGACTGTTCCATTGGGCTGTGGATTGTGGATGAGTTATGGATTAATTAATAAGCAGATGTCCTCTAAATAAATCTATTCAGTATATGTCGGCTATCAGGATTACAGTTATAAATGCCAATTACAGTTATTCTGAATCTGAACTATGGCTAAAAGGGGGGGTTGGTTGAGAAATTAAAATATTGGTTCCCCACGCTTAAAAATGGAACCGGTGCGGCTAGTATACTTACGTGAAGAATATGAAAAAAAATTAACGTTTTAAAATACCGATAACAACACTAGAAAATAATCATTTCATATCAAATTAGAGTTCAGAAAAATGTGACAAAATCATGCAGATATGCTATTTTTGATATATCAACCCACTTTGAACAATAAATACCTCATTGTACTTTTCTCCCCTCTAACCAAATGTATCACTAATTTTGCTATATGTATTGCAGTAACAACTCATCCTGTGACAGTGACTGCACTTAAGTTAGTAAACACAACCTGTAAGGTGGAGAGGTTACATCAGAACTCATCCTTAGACTGTGACAGTGATTGTACTTTGGTTGGAGAACAAACCCCTATGGTGGAGAAGTTTTGTAGATGTGGAGGACCAGCCTATCTGACTGTTGGGCCCCTAGTAGCTTACTAGCTTGTGTGAATCACAGACTGATGATAGTAGCAATGCTCCTTTGTTAGTCTGATTGAGTTTGCATGTATATCGAAAATAAAATGTTAAATGCAAAGTTGATATGATGTATGTTATAGGCAGATATGGGGCATGTGTTTTTTGTTTGAGTTGATTTACAATCTGACTGTCCTTGTTAAATCTATCGTCTGTCATATGCAAAAATCTGTCGTACAGTGGTCCGTCATATCCAAGTTCACCTGTAGTACATGTATATGGACATGATTTTTTGTGCATTCTTGAAGATTTTTAATAGAACATTTCAAAAGCAAAGACAGTCACACCAGAGAAATACATCCCCTTGAACCGCAACGCCATAGGCACGGCATGCTAGCACCTAGGGTATGTGCGCCTCGGGTTACGCGGTGTAGCCTTGGTCACCTGATCTGATCTGTGCAATTAGCATGCAGCATCCTTTCTAGGTCAGATAGTTGCCAAGGAGATGGGAGGCAGCGACATTTGGTGATGCATGGACAGTGCCCGATCCCGGTCTACTCATCTCAGGTCACACATCTTCTTTTAGTGTTTCTTGTGATTACATTTGACATTCTGGTTTCTATAAGGGGTGTAACTATAAGGGGTTTGATTGAAAGTGGCGATGACCAGTATGATTTTCATCGCTTATACTTAAAGCCCATGATGCAGATTGTGCTTGGTGTGATGGGGTCTATAGAACCACGTGATGAATGGCAGAAATATACTGGCATGGTTAAAAATACCATGTACATATGTTATCATATCAAGGGTGTTTATGCTATTTTTGCCATGATATGGATTTTGGCAGACTGAAAATCTTGTTAAAATAAATGAAAAGTTAATTTTTGGCCAACATGTTGGATTTTTTTTGTTTTTCATGATGCCAATGCATTTCTTACAGTCTTAGCTTCAATATGATGTATCACATGATAATAAATTCCATTATTTAAAAAATAACTTGTTCTACCTACTAGAGCTGCACTCACGGAGGGAGATCAACTCATGAGCTCACCACCCATTTGACTCGTGAGCTCATGAGCTCACGTACGTTCCGATTTTCTAAAGAAATACTTATTTTCCATCCCGACTATTGAGAAATAAATATTTTTTGGAGGAGATTTATTAACATTGCCATGTTTATTTACTTTTAAAGCGTGCTGACGAGGTACAAAGGTCAGAATAACACTCAACACCGCTTGAATGTATACATTGGAGATTGTAAAGAAGACATGACAGCGATAAGCAGTTATGTATGTTTATATTGTGTGTTAGGTGCTCTGTGTTAAGTTTGTGTTAATAGACGAGCTCACGATTTTAACTTTTCAGCTCGAGCTCGGCGAGTTTGCCCCAGGGCTCGAGCCACTCGAGTTCGTGAGTGGTGAGTGCAGCTCTACTACCTACCATGTGTCGTTACGGACCAGAAAGATATGGATATCAACATCGTGCCTTTGGGGGGGGGGGGGGGGGGGGTTCATATTCTAAAACACTGACTTTAAAGAATGTACTGTATCGATATTCACTTTCAGCCGATAAATGAGATGAAAAATGGATGTCAACAAGAGACCAACCGACGCGCCTTATGTCTTCTAACCAGCACGTCAATAGAAATTTGCCATGGCATTGGACATTGAGGGGGTTCATATCTGTCATATTCTAGAACACTGATCTCACAGAATGTATTGCTATTCACTTTCAGCCGATAAATGAGATGAAAATATTGGTTAAAATGATCTAGCTCCAAGGAAATTGCATGCTCAAACTTAGATGACCAAACACAAGTGGATTCGAAATCAGCCAGCCAACCTGAACATGCTAGCCTCAAGCCAGCGTCAAGTAATAGCCCCCTTATAGCCCTAAATTGGTGCCCAGCTGATGGTGGAGATCAGGTTTCTCTGTAATGTAATCGATACTAGGGGTGGATACAGGCCTGAATTTGACTGGTGCCAAAACTGAAAAGCTGGCCCGGCCAGCCCACCGGGCACAGTCTAGGTGCTCAGGACTAGTGGCCGGAGGTCTTGGGGGCCCTGAAGCCCGAGGGTTTTCGACGCTCTGAGAGGTTTTCTCAGCAACTCGTGGCACTTAAAATTATAAATTTTATTGACTTGTTTTTCAAAGAATTTCATTTTATTTTTTAGTATTTCTTATCCATATCAGACACATGGATAAAACTCTCTGTCCATATACTGAACCACTCATTACTGACAACTTATCTTTAGAATGGATTTGATAATAAAAGGCTAATTTTATGGGTAAAATATTTCCTTATTTCTGAAACTGTAGTGATTGCTTACATATTCCACTTCACATGCACCATCCCCACAGGGCGGGGTATCCAAGGTTTGGAATCGGAATCGGTAATTTATTTTCTCGATACTTTCCGATTCCTATTCCTACCGATGTATACAGTAGGAGTGTGAGCGGTATCCAAGGTTTGGAATTGGAATCGGTAATCTTTTTTTCCGACACTTTCCGATTCCGATTCCAACCGACATGTACAGGGAGAAGAACCATAGCATTTAGGTGAAAAACTGTATCAGATGCTTCACTATTTTAACATTTCCATGCTATACTTTATTTTTAAAGCAGTAGGTTAGATGACCCTGGGCTCAACATTTAAGAAAAACTTCATAAGCCCAGCAGGGCTAGTTACCGAAACTTTTACTAGCCCTGAAATATTTTGCTAGCCCTGATATTAATGACAACTCTTCTCAAACAGTGACCTCTGTTGATACCATAGCCTCTGTTGATAACATGAAAAGAATACAGTGTATTGTGGTAAATTGAGGTAAATTATCATCCAGGTATGCAGAGCCAAAGGTGGGCTTCATAATTTTTAAGCGCTGATATTCTAATTCTATCTAGTCCCTCAGGGCTACTCACAGGTGGAATTTACTAGCCCTGACATTCAATAACTAGCCCGGGGCTATGGGGCTAGCCTTAACGTCGAGCCCTGTGACCTGGTACACTGAGCTACTGACTGGAGTTGTCTTGTTACTTAGTCAGGGATTGACTTAAGAAAAAATTTCTGGGCAATCGGGCGATCTCATATGATAAATGATAGTCAGTCTTGGGTCGGCCGTGACAAATTTCAGGGCGTGAATACCGCCCGGGACATCCACTTAAGTCAAATCCTGGTCGTCATCTTATTGCATTGCAATATGATGACAAAATGACTGTCAATTAGTATCAACATTTTGGCCGATTCCAGAATCGGACTGATCGCTATGAGATTTTATAGCGATATTTTCCATCGGATCGGCGATTCCATCTGATTACACTCCTAGTATGCAGGGGAAGAATCAAAGCATTTAGGTGAAAAACTTTATCAGATGCTTCACTGCTTTGCCATTTCCATGCTATACTTTCTTTTTTAGGTAGTAGATTAGATTCCCTGGCCACTAACTGGCGTTGTCTCATTACTTTGTCATCTTATTGCATGCAATAAGATGACAAAGTAAGTGTCAATTAGATGAACATTTTGCCGATTCCGGAATCAGAATGATCGCCTTTTCAAGGATCGGCGATTCCATAACGATTCCTTGGTATCGATTACACTCCTATAATTGATCTCTCGCTACATATCCATTCTTTTCTTTATCCAAGGCTCAAAGCAGACAGCCATGTTGTTACGGACCTGAAAAATGGATACCATCGTACTAGTGCTGTCATCGATTCCGCTCGTATCGATGAATCGATAAAAGAAACGTTATCGATTATAGATATCGAAAAAGGTACAAGATATCGATTCATATGCAAATTAGGTAAATAGATATTTTTTTAGGAAAACACATGTAACTATGAAATCATTCTTTTTAAACATGCATTTGTGATCTTATTAACTGTTGGATATTTTTTTCTTGCCTATTGGGTGAATGGATAATCCCTGGAAACTTTTTAAAATCATTTTGTCTGTGATATATCATTTAAACTGCTGATCTATGACTGGCTTTGTATGAGTCTCATATGAGTCTTCCATATGACTATTCAGTCTTTGAGTGATGTAACAAAATTTTGTTCTCTGAGAAAGTACTGAAATCCTTCCCCTTCTCCACTTTTGGCAAAAGTTTCCTGTCCACAGCAGTGTGTAAGATCCATCTGAAACACTGAATAAATTCCTCTAAAATTTAATGCGGGTGGTCAAATTTTAAAATATATGCATAAATAGAGACTTCGGGATCTGGGCTACATTGACCATATGCTAACCTCATTCTTCTTCTGTGAAGGTATCTAAAATCTCTGTTGAAGAGATTTCCTGACCACCACAGATATAAACTATTTAAAAACTACTATTTTACAAAAGTCTGGAACAAAAAGGGTTCAAGAATGATATCACTATAAGATAAAACAGCCAGTTGAGGAAGCAAGTTTTCCGGAATTTGAGGGAAGATATTGAATTCAATATTCTAAAATTCCGTCCGCAACAATTTGAATAGCTTAATATGGCCCATTACAAATATGAACATACATGTACTTAGTGAAATAAATGCTTCATAAATAGTCACTGAATTTTTACTCGAGTGAAAACAATTCACTTATATGTCTGAAAATGTCTTTTTAAAGGGTTACTCTTGAAATTATTTGGTTGTCCTGGTGGGTGATTTTTGAGGGAGTGGGTGTCCAAATGAGGCTGAGATGCCCTGCTGGCTAGCTTAATTATACTCTACTTTAAAACTGTGTGAATTAAAAAAAAAGTTTGGTGCTATGACACATTTTGAATAATTGTTCCAAAATCACATGTGAGTTACTTGTTTATAAAGAACTTTATCTGGTTTCCTTCTAGAGCCTAGTCCTACTCCTAAGCTTTTTGATGCGATATTGAAACTACTACTTGACCATGGACACATTCATACTTTTTTTTCAAAATATTGTGCACAATGTCTGATTCTAAATATGGAAAATATCAGTTAACCCTTATCCTGCTAACCACAAACAATTATCGTGGTGTGCAGCAGTGCTCAAGACATCCATAGGCTTGAACCAGTCAATTTATCAAATATGTGATTCTGTAACTTTTACGGAATCACCAACTTTAGCCCCCCACAAAAACACCTTTGAAAATTTATTTTTCAAAAGTGTGCCCCTCATAGTTAAATTAGTGTTAAAATGCTTTTTATATGAAGTTTCATAGTAATGACCCAATCTGAACATTTTCAAAAATTAAAAAAAAATGCTTTTTTTCTGTTTCGGAATCACATGTTACGGAATCACAGATCACCATAATTCAGAATTCATCAAAAACATCCCAAAACATAATATTCAATTCTATATATGGTTGCCACAGTCTCCAAAGGTCCAATTGTATCATCTAAAGCAATATTGAAGATTATGAGATGGTTTTACAAGAAAATATGGTGGTTTTAACATTTTGTGAAATGTTACAGTCAGAAAGGCGTTGAACAAAAAACAAACACCCACCCTGCAGTAAAATGTTCATAACTTTTATATACAAGGGGGTACAGTAAATCTGACCAAAAATCCAAAAACTTCAGACTCCTAGATTTCTTCTAGATATATAAGATCGATCGATCGAGCCCATATATATATATATATATATATATATATATATATTATATATATATATATATATATATATATATATATATATATATATATATATATATATATATATGTATATATATATATATATATATATTTGTGTGTTTGTCTGTGTAACTATAAAGAAAGTCACGTCTAAACTGTTCTATGTCCAATTTTTATACTGTACAATACTGTATTCAAACATTTGGTTTAAAGGCATATGTTTGGATTTGCAAGAAATACCTCGACCCTTTCTATTAAAACATTGTGATGGAAATAATTCTATACATAACTTGTCCAAAGAAGCATTTCCGCCCTTACTATCAAGTTTTGCTCACACATGCTAACTCAGGAAGTTCTCCAAAAGACACAATAAATAACCAGTAATTCATGTACTTCCAAAGCCACCATGTCCGTGGTTTGTAGTTGCCATAGTAACGATACGTCGCCTAAAAGAAAGTCAATGAGCTTTGAGTGTCTATCTATTATACCATTAATGACCCAACCCATTAACGACCCAACTCCATTGAAAGGCTATGCTTCAAACCGTAAGTCACCGTGCATAAGATACGTTAGCCTTATATTTTCTTTGGTCTATAACAAATCCTACAATTTTATGATGATTAAGCTATCATGTTCTGGATGATATATGGCTTTCAGGTCTGCTGATTATTTTACATATGTCCCCCGTGTCAGGAAAGGTTAGCTTTCGGAAGGCCAATATAACTCTTCAATTCAAATACCAAATGGTGTTTTATGAAATATCACAACATAGGCAATACATCAAAGTTTACCTGTGGGATATAGCTGTCTGTCATCCATTCTGTAGTTCACAGTAGGGGTAGACAGACATAAAGGGTTATGAACACACACACTCACACACCACATGCATACATACTCACGCACACACATACATACATAAGAACATATATACATCCATACATAAGTGCATACATACATCACATAGCCACGCCCGCACACACGCACGCACGGACGTACACATACATACACATATACATACTTATCACCAGCTCACTCTGATACTAGTAGCGGAATTTCTCTGTTGTACTGCCACTATATTGAGCTTCGAACATTGCTTTTAACAATTGTCAACTTTAGGAGGCCAATACAAACCTTTATTGGTATCATAACAATGTTGTTTACAACGTTCAGTTGTTGGGATACCTAAAATATCATTCGCTGCCATGGCGACAGTAATTACATTCTCCCTGGACAGATATTGCTTTCAAAGATGGGAGCCAGTCATTTCACATCGTCGCTAGAAATAGTTTGTTGTATAAAACACTATTTGCACATTGAAGTCTGCGAAAAATGGTTTATATTTGGAAATAAAGATATCAGGAAGTCGAATCTGATGAAGAGTTTTCTCGGGCGTCCACTGAAAGAACCTTGAACTTAGAGCTGGTTGTGATGATGCAATTCAAAATTTATGTCGGGTCGAGGGGGGGGGGGGAGCTGATGATGAATTCGTTTTGAAAATGGTGTACGGCAAGATGTCTTTCTCCGATACCAGCTTCTCCGATACCACACCAAGTACCTAAAAAGTACCTAAAATCATGACAATTACTAAGTCAGTGATAGATGCATGTCAATATTTTCTTTTCAGAGTCTTTTGGATACTTCTAGTACTTACAACTTCGTCGGCATGTCTTTACCTATCAATACGAAACATAGACGAATACTTCAGATATCCCAAAACGGTCAATGTGGAAATCATACAAGCCTCTGAGTTGCCTTACCCTACTGTCACCATCTGCAACTACAACTATCTCAGGTAAATATCTTTGTTATACATGTATATTCATTCAGGGTGTTTTGAATTTAAATTGTACATATGTACAATGTGTGTGTGTGTGTGTGTGTGTGTGTGTGTGTGTGTGTGGGTTAAAGATTACACATTTTGTATTGCATACACATGTCTGATATACGATACTGAAAATATTAAATAGATTACACAGATCATCATATACGTTCATCAATATTTGGTTAAATTTCCCACATACATATAATAGTCTGCTTTCATATTCTTATACATTTCATATTCGAATGTCACTTTGAAATTCTTTGTCCTACTTGTCTGTTTTGATGATTTGTTCTGTGTAGACACAATTGCAATGCCTTGCTTTAAATTATAATTGCTTCAAATAATCATTGCTTTAAATTATAATGCCGAGACTCAATAGTATAAATAATGATTCTAGTATTTATGTTACTTTCGAATTTCTCCTGTACTTGTGTTAGGATTTTATCATCAGCATCCATTATACTGATACATGCTCAGATTCATATACATACATGTGATCAAATGCTATGCCAAATAATGAAGACGTGCATTCTTTAAACCTAGGTCAACTAAGTTTCAACTCTCAAATAATTGCTTGTGATACTAAAGCTGCAATCTCAATTTCATTTAAAACAGTCATAAACTACTTTAGGACTGTCAGGAACATTCCAATCGCACCAAACACGTTCTACTTACGCTTTTGTATAGAGTACACTCTTTATAACAAAATATCGAAAAAGTGTGTAATTCAAAATGGCGTTGTTGACTTACATTATCATTGAAATTTTGGATGTTTTAGATACATCGTTTCTGTTCATAATGAATTATGTTTTGCTTACAGATCGACAGCCACGTTTGAGATGGGCCTGTTATGACTATGTATCTGACCAGTTCGCGCCCACTGCACCTGCCAAGTCTGATGGTATGGTTTTCGATTCGATTTTTTAAATTTCGTGTATTCTTTTTCTCTTGTATAGGGGATGAATCGTAACTATCCATCAGAGATACACATAAGTATAGCCCCGCATGTGCTCAATTGAGTGCCTTTGGAAGAGTGGGATACTAATAACTGCTCATTTACATAACAATAGTGTCAGACTGGTAATGGGGCTATAAGCTTGAGTTGCATATCTCCCTATATATATCTCCCTATATATATATATATATATATATATATATATATATATATATATATATATATATATATATATATATATATATATATATATATATGTGTGTATTATATATATATATATATATATATATATATATATATATATATATATATATATATATATATATATATATATATATATATATATATATATACATATATATATATATATGTGTGTGTGTGTGTATATGATATATACAGCAGTTTAACATGGAGAGAAGCGGAGCTTCAAAGGGGAAACCATCACTAAATATCAAGTCACTTATAACTTACGAGATTCGATAATACCCCGAACAGCAATGACCTTTTCAGGGTAACATACATCTTGACGCATTTCAAACGAACTAATACAAACTACAAGCTATGCGAAATAAGAGAACATTTGGAAGAACAATAGGTAGGCTTTGCAATGAAACGATTAACAACGTGATGACTTAGTGTGAATTTATAATCTAGACTGTAAGCACACACATACATACATACATACATGCACACACACACACACTCACATATATGGATATATATATATATATATATATATATATATATATATATATATATATATATATATATATATATATATATATATATATATATATAGAGAGAGAGAGAGAGAGAGAGAGAGAGAGAGAGAGAGAGAGAGAGAGAGAGAGAGAGAGAGAGAGAGAGAGAGATTTGAGCTGCGAAAACATTAAGATACATCGCATGTTTACCAATTTCTTTGCAGGAGCATGCGTTGAAAAAATGGTACAACAGAAAAACATGTACCTCCTTGGATTCGAAAAATATCCCATCACGAAACTTGTGAAGGTAATCTTTTCCTAATGACTAAACCAATAGCTACAACACTATTCTAATGTTATATTTCTCACTTCCTAAAATACATTGCAAAGGAATGACCGATTATCAAAAAGTATTAAAAGTATTTCGATTTCTATGTTCTCCTTTACATCACTTATATTTTAATGTAATCACCGAAGTCAAAATCTCACTGGATTAGTGATTTCTGCATTTTCTGACTTTACAAGTGTCATATCAGAAGTCTATATTTTAGGGAAGTGATTTTACATGAGTTCACACTGGCGTAAGGATACAGCATTTAATCATTCCGATAAATATAATCAATTTGTGATGAATGAACTTGCCCGGGCAGCCTGAGATGCTCGGTCAATCAGTCGATCGCCGACAGTCAACCAGTGTACTGGTACAAGAAGAAAATATCGTTACTGTAGAAGAATGCGTTGGAAAATGGTACCACAGAAGAACACGTACCTTCTTGGATTCGAAATAAATCCCATCACGAAACTTTTGAAGGTAATCTTTTCCTAATGACTAAACCAATAGTCACAACACTAGTCTAATGTAATACTTCTAATATCTGTGTGTATTTCAGGTGACAGCAGAAGTGTGCAAGGCTGCCTGTCTTGAGTATTCTGAACTGGCGTGCATTGCAGCTGTATTCAATAAGAAGCACAGGAACTGCTACCTGTCTCCAGTCTCAAACAAGTCTGCCTTCTCAATAGATCCCGTGGTTCCATCCCAAGTAATGGATTATTATGAACGAAGCATGTGTCCAGGTAGGGTTGTTGTTTTATTTTTGTTGGTGTTGTTGGTGTTGTTGTTGATGATGATGATGATGCTGTTATTTTTTTCGTTTTTGTGGATGTCGATGATGATGACGATTATGGTGTTGAAGAGAATGATGAAGATGGTACTGTTTGTGATGATGATGATGATGATGATGATGGTGATGGTAAGGGTGGTGCTGATGGTGATTATTATGAAATCTGAGTAGCGTATTCTTCTTATTCACGTTGAGATTAATTAGAATACGAATCAAGATATATCTTGAATGCAGCATGCAAAATTAAAACCTCTGAGCAGTAGTCTATGTAATCTGCATTTTCGTCTAGCCTTTCGTATTTGTTCAAGAGTTTTCTTTCCCTTATAGATAACAAATTGTACAGCTGTAACAAAGATCCAGATTGTGATTTCGAGAACGTAGATAATTCTTGGAGTATTGGAGCAGGGAAAAGAATGGACGGATCATACGGTCCATCTTCTGATAGCACGTCAGGAAAAGGTATTTTTTTTATCTTAGATGAATAAAAGAATGGATATGTAGCGAGAGACCAATTACTTTATGCGCTATAGTGAAGGGCTGGCTTAAAAATGCCAGGCGTCTCGAATCTGCCCTAAGCGTGACGTCACTAAGAGACAAAGACCAACGAGGGCTCTCGTATCGTTTACATTATTGAGAAAGCTGCGCTGCAACATACGCACAACACGACTTTTGGGACATTCGTCGCAGCTAGCCTGTTCAGGTTGACCGGCTGGTTTCACATCTACTTGTTTTTTGTATTTATCTAAGATTTTATCATCCAACCAGTTGTGTACGGACATATTATGTCATCTATTTCAAAAGTTTAATGAATGATTTGGTTTTAGTGGCTTATAGCTTAACGAACCAAATATACATTGAAATGAAAGTTATTTTGTATCATCAAAACAAAAACACTCGTACATATGTATAATGTGCTACTCATGTAGCCATAATGTAATTCAAACAACTTATTTCGAGACCAAGATTTTGTTCAGATTTTCTCTCGTTTTATAATAACTTGCAACATCACGTTGTTTAAACAAAACGCGTATTGTATTATGAAAATCAAAACTATAATGTTTTTCTTTCCTTTTAGGAAAATATTTCTACATCTCATCTACATCACCTTTTAAACCAGCCCACGGAATTCTGCAGACTAAACCCATACTGTTTGGAAATAATACGTGTATTGAGTTTCATTACTTTATGGATGGAAGCATCTCAGACTTCGGACGCATAGAACTGCATCTCAGGCGAGTGACAAGCCAAAACACCCTCATCGCTACAATAGAACAGGACTCGGGCGAAAAATGGGCTCGCTTTCAAGACAAGGTCAACTTAACAGACTTTTTCATAGTCGTTATTGACGCGACCGTAAGCGGCCTTTTCCCAGGTGTCATTGCGGTGGACGACATTCAAGTAGGACCCTGCGACAAGATTTGTGCGTGCTGATATTTCATTCATCTTTGTTACATTGTTTTCACTATGAGTCTAATGGTTTCAAATAAGTATGGCTGAGTAAATAGTGAAAATATGGCGTGTTAAGTGGGTGGGTCCTTTTCCTTACCAACAAGAATAAAGTTAAATCATGACTTGTAAATAAGTAATACGTATCTATCCACCTATTCATACATGAACCTTTTTGGACTAATGTGAAGTTGTAGACAGTGGAATGGTGGCCCTTTTTGATTGATGTGAAGTTGTAGATAGTGAAATATTGTAATTTTAGAATTATGGGTCACCGTTTCTTGACAATACCTGCAAAAGCATCATTTAAAGATGAAGGGAATCGCGTTAGCACTGGTTCAACCACATACTCAGTAGGGGCAATATGTTTTGTATCTTAAAGACAATAACTAAATTAAGTAAAAATATATTTGAATATGGAAATTCTGTTACAGAAACCAAGTCTATATATAACTTAAAAGTCTAGTATTTGAGCAATGTAACATAAGCTCCAGCATTTACCTTGATGTAAACAAAACTATGACTAATCAGAGTGGTACTCTTTCTAAAATTTCCTTATTCCAGAAGCATATAAATTGAATTTAATGACAATGTCATGTTTCATTTACGGATAGTAAAGATTGAAAAATACCGTAATATTTCATGTATTTGTCTTCTACTTAAAAAGCTTTGCTGCTTCTATAAATTTAAATCTGGTACCTGTGATTTTTCATAAAGAGGAAGAGCGGAAGACAAAAAAGCGATAATAACGTATTTCATATGATTCTATATTTTTGATAAACACTTTCTTCAGATCCAAATTGTCGCCGCTCATTGTCTGGATCTGAATACCAAGGTACCCAACAGACGACGCTTAAAGGCAATAAGTGCCTTTACTGGACAGAGGTAGCAAAGTTCGAAAGGTCAATTTCAAAGGAACTCTTTCCAGACGAAACGTTAGAGGATGCCAAAAACTACTGTAGAAATCCATATAGCCAAAACTATCATCGGCCCTGGTGCTACACAAATATAAGTGGACTGCACGCTGATATTGACTACTGTAACATATCCGTGTGTGGTAAGTATCTGTTTACAAGATAGTACGTAATACAGAGTTTGCGCATTGTATTTTATGCCACACAAACCACACACACACACAAACTCTCTCTCTCTCTCTCTCTCTCTCTCTCTCTCTCTCTCTCTCTCTCTCTCTATATATATATATATATATATATATATATATATATATATATATGTATATATTTATGTGTGTGTGTGTTTAACGCAAATGGTTTAAAAAAAGTTAAGGGCCCCATATCTTGAAGATTTTTGGAGTGAGAAATTGATAATTTCGGGAGTTTGTTTTTTAGGCTTTTGTTTACGGTAGCTTTTGGGGTTTATTTCTTTGACTCAGTTTCTCCTCTACTCAGCTTTTATTTGACATTTTAGCTGAGGATAATTTGCCGGAAAGGTCTTCTGATGAGAAAAAACATTATAAATCACACACATAACCTCTCAGTAGTGCATAGTGTTTTCAAACGAAGCTCCTATGAATAACTATGGACCGGTTACCTTCAAACTTCCCACATGTGGAGGAAAGATCAATACAAAGGAAAGGGTATCAGAAGTTTAGCTCTGTTCAAATTTTACAAGCATTTCTTTAAGAATTCTTGTTGAAAATGAGGAAAAAGTTTTCAACTTCCAGATTTCATAAGTTTTGAATCAAGTCAAAATAGGAAGACTGTGGTGCCATTTTCTGGATAACACCCTCAGCTATTACTTTGCCAATATAAGTAAATCCGTCATTATTTGAAACCCAAAATGCATGTTTGAAGTGACCATGTTTTATTAAAATTCGACATGGAGAAAGGGGCCAAAACATTTCCTGCTTGTGGGCAAGCCTATGGGAACCTAGATGTCATAGATGGTCTCTCACTCTGCTCGGTGATTGTCTATACATTTACAATTGATCTGATTATGAGGCAAAGGATGGAGGTTTTAACTAATGCAAACATCTAAAAATGACCTTATACATGCATTTACAAATCAACCCCACAAGCCACCTTAATATCACACTGCAATTTTATCATATATATGTTGTTTTGCTAATTGGTATCAAAACGTAAACATGATCACACACTTTGATAAAAGTAATCGTAAACGTGATCAAATTATTTATTCATAGCCTGTGGAAGTCGTGAGTTCAAGTGCAAAAGCGGAACTTGTATCCGAGAAGAAAAACGCTGTGATGGAACAGATGATTGCAGTGACAACTCAGATGAGGAATTGACAGAGTGCAGTGAGTATATTTTTGATTGAATTTAGATTAATAGTAATTCGTTTATTTTCTGTAATCATAGGAATTACAAAAGTCGTACGAGACAAAAAGGGAAACAGAACAACAAATGATACATTTATATATAGGACTCCTCAGTGCAATGATGTTGCATGATACATACAAGGGTAAATTATCAAAAGCACACATAAAAAGTAAACAAGTAAAGAGGAAATAGATTAAACAAGAGGAACGGGGAAATTAAAAGCTTCTTTTCAGACTTTCAGCACAGGAAAGGTAAAAAAAAGGATAAGTAACGGAGAAAAGTACCCATTAACTGCATGAGAGAGTACGAAAACTCCAAATAGTGGGGATCTAGAAGACAAACGGGTAAAGATAAGAGCTAGGAGAGAAAAGAGAAACTACAATATAACCAAAAGATTCAATAAGTACAATTGTTATATAATCGATATACTATGCTATCGCTGCCCATCATGTTACTTTGGTGTAGACTATATTAAGTAGTTTCTATTTGTTCTTTTTTCATCATTCAACTTTTTATTAACATATCATATGTGATGTGTGCTATTTCTGTAGTGAAAACTAATACATCCATGCATACATACATTCATATTTTCAAATACATACCAGTTGAATTAGCATACAATATATTCATGTGGGCCGCTGAAAAGTTCACCATTCAGGTTCTGCAGTGTTGACATTT
This sequence comes from Maea johnstoni, assembly GCA_963942565.1. NCBI lineage: Eukaryota > Metazoa > Annelida > Polychaeta > Spionida > Magelonidae > Maea > Maea johnstoni. The sequence goes on from OZ012693.1 coordinate 7,966,143, forward strand.
GTCTTATTCTAAAATACGGCAAATTAGAATAAACAATGCAATTTTAATGCCATGACCTTCATTAAGCTGTCGAAAGCGATGTTAATGCCAGTATGTCAAATAACATCATTCACGACATAATCCACGTTAGGAATCCTTTGAAACGAATTGTTTACTGCACTGTGTAACCGTTTTCTATAATTTAGCATATTGAAAAGGTAATATCAGTTACTTTGAATGCCAGTTCGGGTGTTGTTGTTGTAATATGCATTTGTCATTTTGTTTCTGTGTATTTCTTTCTATCATTTTTTCTTAAATATGTAACACTTTTCTATATATTAGCATATTAAAAAGGTGAAATTGGTAAACTTGATTGCCGATTAGGGTATTTTTGTTATTGAATGTATCATTTATTGACTGTGATATCATTCACAAAAGATTGCATACTAAATTCATAAGAAATATGAATAAAACCAAGAACTTAATAATAGAATCATTACAAGGAGAGTGGATTATCTCTTAGCAGCGTAAATAATCCGCAGTGGCGGAAATACTAGTACATATAAGCCTCCTTGGAGTATGGTGGAACTTTAGTATAATATATAAAACTAATTAGTATTAAGATCTAACGTTTCCCTTAGTTTCCTTCAGTAGAAAATACATTATACAGCTAACACTAATTTATAAGGGGAACGTAAATATTACACACGAGAGAGAGAGAGAGAGAGAGAGAGAGAGAGAGAGAGAGAGAGAGAGAGAGAGAGAGAGAGAGAGAGAGAGAGAGAGAGAGAATTGTCAAATTACTTTTAGTTAGAAAAGAACTTATTCAGGTTACTTGTACGTGGCACTGCTGTTACTATCAAAATCACCCAAAAATCAGACTACAGATTTCTTAGCCTACACCTTTCCTGAGTCTTAAACTGCTCTTATACATAATAGAACTAGGGGTCCCATTGACTCTCCACACAGCTCCTAACTGCTTAATAGACGGGCATTCAATGTCACCACCCAGCAGGACGCATAAGATATCTTCCTGACCATTTAGAAACGTAATCTGCCATTCTGTCTCCAAAATTCTCAGGTTTTAAACATCATGAATCCCACATGAATTCCAAATTTTAGGTGGTACCATCCGGCACAGCTACCGTTCACTCGGCATCTTAAGTTAGTACATCCCCTATATGAAATCTGGCATGTTTGGCTCTATTTCCGATATCATAAAGTTCGTTTAAAATTATGCTAATCCGAACTGTGTGGAAAGCTTTGGCCACGTCAGAGTAGGCTACTTGTCATTTCATGTTAGTCTCCAATTACGTGGCCACAGTCTCTTGTAAAATGAAAGAAGTGTGCAAACACGAAAATCCCTGTAGTTTAGAAATTGCTTCGATCCTGGTCCACCATGCCTCAATGCGTCGCCATATCAGCATTTCTTGAATTCTATTAGAACAGAGAGTAGGGTTGTACCCCTGTAGTTGTTAGGGTTGAGCACGCAAGTGCCTTATCCCTTGTATAAGGGCACCTGGATTCCGACCCTGCAGTATATAGGGATTTACATCATTCGTACATGGTTAAACAGTTTAACCAGAATGTTGGCAACTGCCTCACCCCCCTAAAAAAAAATGTTTAGTACCTGTACTGTTTTGCCTGGAGCTTTCTCTTTACTTAAACTTATTGTGTTATGTATTTGTTATTTTGTTTCTGTATATTTTACATATTCTAAATTTTAAAGAATCGTGCGTTTTGCAGAAAAAGAAGACATTATCCGCACTTGCTTGTTTTGCAGAGGCAAATGTTACCTGCTCTTTCGTGTCCGGTCAACTATGTGGATACTCTGTCACATATGATGTCTACAAATATAGTTGGGATCGCTCAATAGATGTCTCGAGCAAAGACAGTAAGTCAAGGGTTATATTGCTGTGCTCAAGATCGTATAATATTATCAATAACAAGAAAATTGTGTATTCGTAATTACAACAAAGCAATGCTTAATTACTCCCAAACAGAAAACAAGAAATATAAAGAAACCATAAAAAATGTGGTGATCTGATTGAAATGTATTTGAATATATATATATATATATATATATATATATATATATATATATATATATATATATATATATATATATATATATATATATATATATATATATATATATATATATATAGAGAGAGAGAGAGAGAGAGAGAGAGAGAGAGAGAGAGAGAGAGAGAGAGAGAGAGAGAGAGAATGGTAGGTAGATAGAGAGATAGATACATACATACATACGTACATATGCATGTATATATGTAGCTAATACTTGCTTGATTCTTGTTCCTCAGCAAATGATGGAGTGATGCGAGCAGTTTCTTATCGACGCATGGCCAATACAGGTGTCTCTACAAGCCTCCTCTCTCCACTCATCAACTCAACACAGTCGCATTGTTTGCGTCTGCGTTTGCTTCGGTCACGGGGACCCCATGATGACACGGGTAGCATTGCAGTGTATTTGGTCCATACACCTGCCCTGATCTCTCCGCTTTGGCAGGGGAATGCAGATGAACTCGACGATGTTTGGGCACACGTCCATATACAGGTGTTTTTTTGTATTATATTGTGTTCCATAGCATTTTGTTGTATTGTCTGAATTTTTATCAACATCTTGTACTCATTGCACTGTCTCGTATTGTATGATATTGCATTGTATTGTATCTTAACTGAATAGGTATAACGGTTGTTGAAAGCCAATGGGTGCATATTACAAGGTGACAATCTAACCACATAAAGAGCATAATTCACGCATATTTACCAGGTTTTATCTAAGAGCAAATGTGAGGAGACCATAATGTACGAAACAAACCAAAAATATTCAAAAAATAAATAAATGAATAAATGCAATTTATACACTACATGTTATCTTTTCCTACTTTTGCCGAAATATACATGGTAGCTCATTTTTATCAAACATGAAGGTTTTGACAAATAGATTAGGTATAAATATTAACATAGTATCTGAATAATGCATACATAACAGAGACATTTCTGTGGTGTGGAGAAAATTTCTAGAATAGGCAATGCTAGGGCAAATGTTTTCGTGAAAGATTCTAAAAGCCATTCAAGAGCTAGATGTCATCATACTATCATGCCATTTATTTAGTTATATAGCTATCCTCGCTTGCGTGCATATTTGGTCTCATACCCTTAATATTTGCAATTTATATCCCTTTGAATTGTGCGAAAAACCAAGTCAACTGATAATGCTAAACTGAACACATTATTCATTTTACTTAGCAAAAAAGCTAAAGTATCACGGGAATTGCGTTGCAAGGCAAAGGTATGTATTTTGTGACAAAAAACAACAACACTTAATAACTGATAGGCAATATTAAATGGTTGAGAACCAAATCCCTTGATGTGCCACGATTCTCCAAATCATGTTTTTGTTGATAATCTGCAGCATTGAGGAAATGCTTGAAATCTTTCAGGTGCCTACTGGGCCGTACAAAGTGAAGATCGAGATTTCCCTGCCAAGTGTAACCGTGGCAATGGACTCTATCAGACTCTTACCACTTGAGACCTGTTTCAAGGAAAAACGTATGATACTTTTTTTAAAACTGTCATTAGACTCTTACCACTGGAGACCTCTTCCATGGGAACACATGAGATACTCTTTTAAACTGTCATTTTTAATCAGACTCTTATCAATGGAAAAATGTTTTATAGAAACACGTACGAGAGTGTTTTAAACAGTGTAATGTTTAAAAGGATTGCAGTTTTGCCAGAAGGAACATCAATCGGAGTAGCTACCAGCCCGAACCTCGCAGAGAATGTGACTAGGAAAAAACTGGTAGAGATTGGGATTTATGTTTCTAATGGTTGAATAGGTGCTATATGTTGCAGTGCAACTTCCGATCCAGCCCATCTTAAGTTGTGCCAAGCCCAACTTCCGATTGGAAGTTGGGCTGGTTTTAGCTGGCCCATCTTAAGATGGCATGCCCAACTTCCGATGTCCCAGATTACACACTACTGCCCAGCCTAACTTCCGATTGCAATGATGACTTTTTTATGAACTCTTAATCTAAAAGTTGTTGTTTTACTGCCTTGCTAAAACAGCTGTTTGTTGAATAAAATGTGAGTTTCTTGAGGTCAATTTCTTACAACTTATTGTTTGTCATGTATATAGATAATTCTGCAATTGGCATATTATGGATTATGCTTTAATTCCAATAGAAAATGGTTAAAGATTATCTTCCATTGAAAAGAAAAAGGAAAATAAAAAAACAAAGAAATCCTTTTTGAAACACAACATATTTATTTTCACCTGTAGTGTTTCCCATGGTGCTGAATTTCAGGTTAACTGTTAAATGCATCCCTTGATGAAAGGGCTTTAGATATAAACTGAAATACAATTTATATTCATTTCCAAAGCAGGCCAAAGTTGGGTTTATGTGGATCATCTGTTGTTATTCATCATCCTGAGAGATGCTAATTACTTTGTCTCTGTCAATATCTTAACCCAAATCTTCTTGTAAATTGATCTTCAGGTTTATCAGAATTTTCCTGCTGACCTAAATTTCTGGAAGGTCTGCAAGTTTGTCCAACTTTTGTTTTTTTATATATTTTCACTTTTGCAATATCAAAAAAAAAGTTATAAAGTGAATCAAACTAAGTGACAAATATTTCACTCTCCACCCTTGCTGTAAAGTACCAAACAGACACCTTACTTAATTGTTTCATTCAAAGTATAAAGTTGGGCAAATCCAGTAAAGATGTCTGAATCCAACTTAATTTGAACTTTAACTTCATAATATCATTCACTTCTAACTACTTTATCTCACCTACCCTAAAAAGGGACTGTTTTGATGTATAAATAAAAGGCCAATATATGTTTGAATTAAGATGAGTTCTCTTGCATTTCTACAGCCCTGCAAGACATTGATTTCCTTGATACAATTACAATTATTTTGGCCTACACGAGATAATATCATTATGTCAAAGATTTACAAGGGGTTTAAGAACACTTGTGGAAAATATTGAAAAAGGTTCTAAAAGATAAGAAGAACACTTCAGATGACCTATGTCCTGGTATCTCGAGATCGGAAGTTAGGCCAAGCCCATCTTAAGATGGGCCAGGGGTCATTCGAAGTTTGGCTAAGCCCATCTTAAGATGGGCTGACCAACTTACAATCAGAAGTTGGGCGAGGATCGGAGGTTAGGCTGCAACATATATATATATATATATATATATATATATATATATATATATATATATATATATATATATATATATATATATATATATATATATATATATATATATATATATATATATATATATACATATATATATATATATATATATATATATATATATATATATACATATATATATATATATATATATATATATATATATATATGTTGCAGCCCATGTATATATATATATATATATATATATATATATATATATATATATATATATATATATATATATATATATATATATATATATATATATATATATATATATATATATATATATGTACATATATATGTATATAAATATACATATATATATATATATATATAAATATATATATATATATAATATATATATATATATATATATATATATATATATATATATATATATATATATATATATATATATATAGTATATATATATATAGATAGATATAGATAGATAGATAGATAGATAGATAGATAGATAGATAGATATTTGTGTGTATGTGTGTGTGTGTGTGTAGTGTTTGTACGTATAAATGTATGTTTAAATGCATGTGATGTTTGTGTCTAGATGTAGATATGCTTGCAATAAGTTACATGATTATATATCGTATTTCATTTTTGTATGTACAGCACGGGACGATATGGGATGTGATTTCCTATGCAATAATTCAAATAGATGTCTTACAAGTGAGCGGTTGTGCAATGGCGTCAATGATTGTGACGATTATTCAGATGAGGATTTTAAACATTGCAACAAAAGCTTAGGTGTGTATGTTTAATATCGAAAATATCCATTTCCGTTCATCATTTCAACATGGTTTTAGATATTTGAACATGTAACATCAACACGATGCGTCAAAGAATTACTGTAGAGGAATAATTAGAGTAACTTTTTTCAATGGTAAATATATATCATATAGTAGAGTAATTATTCATTTAATTAGATATTTTGTTTTTCACTTACAAAGAGGCATGTGCCTGGTAAATCTCTCAGCGCTGTCCATTGCGAATTAATTACAAATGGAAATATTTCAAATATGATGCTCTCATTAATTATTTAATCCATTCAAAGGTAATTTTAGGAAGAATAGTTTTGCTAGGAAATGGGCGCATCTGCGGGCATGTAAGATCATGAAAATGCATAATGACATTGAGCATAACAGAAACTGACTTAAGTACTAAAACTAAAATATAATCGTCTCTTTAAGAATAATTGCTTGTATTGATGACTTTGTAAAAACATTTAAAAGATAAAGTTATAAATTGTAGTCTCAATTTGAGAACCAATAGCTGTATCGAACGTATTTAAGTTCCAAGGTAGTTAAGCTTCATAAGATATTTTCAAGATGATTTACCCCATTCATCTACATAATGCTGTAATAATGCACATCATATGATAAAAGGTTAAGAGAGTACACATAACCTTTCTTCACTAATTTTAAATAGGCAGTAACTTTTAGAGTAAATGATGTTGTTTTTAACAGAAGCAAGATCAATCAGCTGCAATTTCACAGACGCATCAGTGTGCGGATATCAGCTCATTCTTCCGGCCAGCTCAAATTGGTCACGGGGAGACTCTATTTGCTCACGTTCAGCAGCAATAGATCCGGTACTTGGTGAGTATATCGAGAGATAAAGTCTACAGTAGAGATATTAAATCTCTGTTCTAGCAGTAGTCGTAGTAGTATCCTTTTTGCCATATCTTATCAATATGAAATCATAGACCTGTACAATTGATATCAATGCACACGGCCTAGTACAAACAAATACATATTCAACAAAAACACAAAGAACATTCAAATAACAGATTCTGGTGGATGCTCAATGTAAAAGCTAACTGAGAGAATTATGAATACTGTACTAGATAAATAGATCAATGTAAAAATGAAAAAATGGTTTTACGTATAACTATTGAGATACATATTTGTATGTGCAAGGACTTTATGAAAACGATACATAGTTTACCTGTTAATTTGTATTGATGATAGGCCTGTGTGCGGTTTGCTTTTGCTAGTTTACAATATTCATTTTCAGGCTCCTTCATAATTTGTAATGCCTCACACATCAAAGGCAAAACAAGTATTGTCACTCCAGAAGAGACCATCGAGCACAAGTCAAGCCTTTCGTTTTATTACAAATGTGAAGACTTAGCAAGCCTTGATTTTGAGGTCAGTCAGGTCTTCCTCAACGGACCTATCATATCCAAAAAGCTTCTCAGCTTTACGACAACCACAATTGGATCATCTCCATGGAATTTAGTTACTCTGGTCTTAAAACCAGGAACATTCAAGGTAAGAAAAGAAATCTCTGTTATTTATGTTATTGTAAATAGAGGTACAACTTTGAATCAGAAGTGCTCGGCCTGAACAGTTGAGATA
>OZ012693.1:7973928-8037410 GCA_963942565.1 Maea johnstoni
TATATATATATATATATATATATATATATATATATATATATATATATATATATATATATATATATATATATATATATATATATATATATATATATATATATATATATATATATATATATATATATATATATATATATATATATATATATATATATATATATATATTATATATATATATATATATATATATATATATATATATATATATATATATATATATATATAAATATATATATGTATATATATATATTTATATTTATATATATATATATATATATATATATATATATATATATATATATATATATATATATATATATATATATATATATATATATACACACACACATATATACATATATAATATATATATATATATATATATATATATATATATATATATATATATATATATATATATATATATATATATATATATATATGTATATATATATATATATATATATATATATATATATATATATATATATATATATATATATATATATATGTGTGTGTGTGTGTGTGTGTGTGTGTATGATATATACAGCAGTTTATCATGGAGAGAAGCGGAGCTTCAAAGGGGAAACCATCACTAAATATCAAGTCACTGATAACTTACGAGATTCGATAATACCCCGAACAGCAATGACCTTTTCAGGGTAACATACTATCTTGACGCATTTCAAACGAACTAGTACAAACTACAAGCTATGCGAAATATGAGAACATTTGGAAGAACAATAGGTAGGCTTTGCAATGAAACGATTAACAACGTGATGACTTAGTGTGAATTTATAATCTAGACTGTAAAGCCCCTCTCACACAAGACCATGAAGTCTACACGACTGTACACGAAGTTGGGTTTTTTCACTCCGTGTAGACTTCGCGGAGGTTTGTGTAGGCTTCACGATAAAACGGGTACACTTCCTGGAACTTCGTATTCACTTCGGGATAAACCTTGTTCTCTTCATGTCCGCGCTGAAATCTTTTGGCTGTTTAAAAATTTCCATGAACTCCATATGAAGTTTGACCTAGATATACATCATGTCAACTTCATGTTAACTTCGTGTACACTTCGCGGAATACTGGTTGACTACTGGTTGACATCGTGCTACTTCGTGTTCACTTCATATCCAAATTCAAACACGAAGTGAACGTGAAGCCAACACGACGTACCATGAAGTACCGCGAAGCCAACAAGTAGTCAACAAGTAGATCATGTGACGCTCAACATCCAACCAAAATGCGCTAATTGAGGAGAATAAAGCATTCAAATTCTGTCTGTATTTCAACTACCAAAGACTCATTTAGCGTATCAATTCTTTTCATTCCTCACATCCTTCTGATCCTTGCCCCTGTACACGCTTTAACGTCTCTAATAGTTATAATAGATCGACTTGGGGTCCTATAAAACCACATCGGAGACAATACTAGATAAAACATAACAAACAATATACCCCCTTTAATTTGCACTAAGGTAAATACATAACAATAATATGGTCTAGCATAAATACAGAACGAGCCAATATAAGGCACTTAATTTTCTTTATTTAACATTATACCCAGCAAACACAAAAAAGTTGTGCTATGTATATAAAATACCAACATCTGTGAAATGTTACTGAAAGTATTTATTAATGTTTAAACGTTTGGTTATTACTTAAATTTGAAGTATTATTGTCACAACACTTTGAAATACATTTACACAATAATGCAAAAATTATTCATCAAATATTTCTGGGAAACATCTTTACATCATATATATATATATATATATATATATATATATATATATATATATATATATATATATATATATATATATATATATGAATCATTTTGACTTTTTCTGACATTTTAGAAACAATTTAAAGTATGTCAGTAATATATTTGTAATATGCAGTTGTTAAACAGTAATTACATATGTTGATTAAAGATGGTGTAATGTTATCAAACATTATAAAAATATATTGGTTAATGTTTTAAAAAAATATTCCTTAATTATTGTTTATGTTATACTAATATAATATTTGTATTATATAACATTATTTGCATTTATCATTTCACAAATGTTTTCCCTATGGTTATTGAACATTTTTTAAATTGAAACCTCATTAAAGAAATAATTGCTATTGTTATTGCTAGACATATTTCCTTACTTTTGCTATCGAGCTATTTATGACATAAATATTTCATAACTATTGTACAAATGTTATGTAGAAAATATCATTGGTGAAAATCATTTTTAAGGGATAATTATTAGTATTACATACTGTATACCTGGTATTTTTACAGGCATTTAATTTTTGCTTATTTTGTACTGGCCATGATAGCCCCAAAATAACATTCTTCAAATAAATATCCTGATTTGTTTATGCGTTGTTTGAGTGCTTAAATGCGTGAATTTTAAGTAGTGCAAATACCCTTTAGCACTCCAAATTAAAGCCGTATACAGTATGAGTGAAATGGCTACATAAATATGGCTACGCAAATCCAGGCTAATGCCTTGCAGTAATTTCATGTTGTGTTCATGGTCACTTCTGGTTAACTTCCCAGTAGCATCGCGTTATCTTCTGGTTGTGTCATGTTTGGTCTGGTTGTCTTCTTGATAGTTCATATAGGTTCATGTGCAATTCACATTCACTTCGTGTTATATACGTGTTGTGTTCGTGTATAGACATATTCAATCTTGTTGGCTTTGTGTTGTCTTTGTGTACGCTTCATGTTGTATGGTCGAGTGGCTACAAAACATCAAATTTTTCGCGAAGTCTACATGAAGTTGAAGTCAGCACCTTCATGTACAGTCGTGTAGACTTCGTGCTCTTGTGTGAGAGGGGCTTTAGCATACACACACATACATACATGCACACACACACACACATATATGTATATATATATATATATATATATATATATATATATATATATATATATATATATATATATATATATATATATATAGAGAGAGAGAGAGAGAGAGAGAGAGAGAGAGAGAGAGAGAGAGAGAGAGAGAGAGAGAGAGAGAGAGAGAGATTTGAGCTGCGAAAACATTAAGATACATCGCATGTTTACCAATTTCTTTGCAGGAGCATGCGTTGAAAAAATGGTACAACAGAAGAACATGTACCTCCTTGGATTCGAAAAATATCCCATCACGAAACTTGTGAAGGTAATCTTTTCCTAATGACTAAACCAATAGCTACAACACTATTCTAATGTTATATTTCTCACTTCCTAAAATACATTGCAAAGGAATGACCGATTATCAAAAAGTATTAAAAGTATTTCGATTTCTATGTTCTCCTTTACATCACTTATATTTTAATGTAATCACCGAAGTCAAAATCTCACTGGATTAGTGATTTCTGCATTTTCTGACTTTACAAGTGTCATATCAGAAGTCTATTTTAGTGAAGTGATTTTACATGAGTTCACACTGGCGTAAAAATACAGCATTTAATCATTCCGATAAATATAATTAATTTGTGATGAGTGAACTTGCCAAGGCAGTCTGAGATGCTCGGTCAATCAGTCGATCGCCGACAGTCAACCAGTGTACTGGTACAAGAAGAAAATATCGTTACTGTAGAAGAATGCGTTGAAAAAATGGTACCACAGAAGAACACGCACCTTCTTGGATTCGTTATAAATCTAATCCCGAAACTTTTGAAGGTAATCTTTTCCTAATGACTAAACCAATAGTCACAACACTAGTCTAATGTAATACTTCTAATATCTGTGTGTATTTCAGGTGACAGCAGAAGTGTGCAAGGCTGCCTGTCTTGAGTATTCTGAACTGGCTTGCATTGCAGCTGTATTCAATAAGAAACACAGGAACTGCTACCTGTCTCCAGTCTCAAACAAGTCTGCCTTCTCAATAGATCCCGTGGTTCCATCCCAAGTAATGGATTATTATGAACGAAGCATGTGTCCAGGTAGGGTTGTTGTTTTCTTTTTGTTGGTGTTGTTGTTGATGATGATGATGATGCTGTTATTTTTTTCGTTTTTGTGGATGTCGATGATGATGACGATTATGGTGTTGAAGAGAATGATGAAGATGGTACTGTTTGTGATGATGATGATGATGATGATGATGATGATGGTGATGGTAAGGGTGGTGCTGATGGTGATTATTATGAAATCTGAGTAGCGTATTCTTCTTATTCACGTTGAGATTAATTAGAATACGAATCAAGATATATCTTGAATGCAGCATGCAAAATTAAAACCTCTGAGCAGTAGTCTATGTAATCTGCATTTTCGTCTAGCCTTTCGTATTTGTTCAAGAGTTTTCTTTCCCTTATAGATAACAAATTGTACAGCTGTAACAAAGATCCAGATTGTGATTTCGAGAACGTAGATAATTCTTGGAGTATTGGAGCAGGGAAAAGAATGGACGGATCATTCGGTCCATCTTCTGATAGCACGTCAGGAAAAGGTATTTTTTATCTTAGATAAATAAAAGAATGGATATGTAGCGAGAGACCAATTACTTTATGCGCTATAGTGAAGGGCTGGCTTAAAAATGCCAGGCGTCTCGAATCTGCCCTAAGCGTGACGTCACTAAGAGACAAAGACCAACGAGGGCTCTCGTATCGTTTACATTATTGAGAAAGCTGCGCTGCAACATACGCACAACACGACTTTTGGGACATTCGTCGCAGCCAGCCTGTTCAGGTTGACCGGCTGGTTTCACATCTACTTGTTTTTTGTATTTATCTAAGATTTTATCATCCAACCAGTTGTGTACGGACATATTATGTCATCTATTTCAAAAGTTTAATGAATGATTTGGTTTTAGTGGCTTATAGCTTAACGAACCAAATATACATTGAAATGAAAGTTATTTTGTATCATCAAAACAAAAACACTCGTACATATGTATAATGTGCTACTCATGTAGCCACAATGTAATTCAAACAACTTATTTCGAGACCAAGATTTTGTTCAGATTTTCTCTCGTTTTATAATAACTTGCAACATCCCGTTGTTTAAACAAAACGCGTATTGTATTATGAAAATCAAAACTATAATGTTTTTCTTTCCTTTTAGGAAAATATTTCTACATCTCATCCACATCACCTTTTAAACCAGCCCACGGAATTCTGCAGACTAAACCCATACTGTTTGGAAATAATACGTGTATTGAGTTTCATTACTTTATGGATGGAAGCATCTCAGACTTCGGACGCATAGAACTGCATCTCAGGCGAGTGACAAGCCAAAACACCCTCATCGCTACAATAGAACAGGACTCGGGCGAAAAATGGGCTCGCTTTCAAGACAAGGTCAACTTAACAGACTTTTTCATAGTCGTTATTGACGCGACCGTAAGCGGCCTTTTCCCAGGTGTCATTGCGGTGGACGACATTCAAGTAGGGCCCTGCGACAAGATTTGTGCGTGCTGATATTTCATTCATCTTTGTTACATTGTTTTCACTACGAGTCTAATGGTTTCAAATAAGTATGGCTGAGTAAATAGTGAAAATATGGCGTGTTAAGTGGGTGGGTCCTTTTCCTTACCAACAAGAATAAAGTTAAATCATGACTTGTAAATAAGTAATACGTATCTATCCACCTATTCATACATGAACCTTTTTGGACTAATGTGAAGTTGTAGACAGTGGAATGGTGGCCCTTTTTGATTGATGTGAAGTTGTAGATAGTGAAATATTGTAATTTTAGAATTATGGGTCACCGTTTCTTGACAATACCTGCAAAAGCATCATTTAAAGAAGAAGGGAATCGCGTTAGCACTGGTTCAACCACATACTCAGTAGGGGCAATATGATTTGTATCTTAAAGACAATAACTAAATTAAGTAAAAAATACTTTGAATATGGAGATTCTGTTACAGAAACCAGGTCCATATATAACTTAAAAGTCTATTATTTAAGCAATGTAACATAAGCTCCAGCATTTACATTGATGTAAACAAAACTATGACTAATAAGAGTGGTACTTTTTCTAAAATTTCCTTATTCTAGTAGCATAGAAATTGAATTTAATGACAATGTCATGTTTCATTTACGGATAGTAAAGATTGAAAAATACCGGAATATTTCATGTATTTGTCTTCTACTTAACCCATTCACACTCAGAGTTCCCCAGATATGTATCGTCTGCTATTTTCATACTTTTGAGAATAACTTGGAAATAAAGCAAATTCTCACAAAATATTTGAAGGAGAGTTGTTGGTAATATTCTGATAAACATTTCTCCTTCAAATATTTTTGATAAAAACGCTTTTGTGAGGAAAATATCAACAAAATAGTCAGGCCTGTTTTGGCCGCTCTGAGTGCCAATGGGTTAAAAAGCTTTGCTGCTTCTATAAATTTAAATTTGGTACCTGTGATTTTTCATAAAGAGGAAGCGATAATAATGTATTTCATATGATTCTATATTTTTGATAAACACTTTCTTCAGATCCAAATTGTCGCCGCTCATTGTCTGGGTCTGAATACCAAAGTACCCAACAGACGACGCTTAAAGGCAAGAAGTGCCTTTACTGGACAGAGGTAGCAAAGTTCGAAAGGTCAATTTCAAAGGAACTCTTTCCAGACGAAACGTTAGAGGATGCCAAAAACTACTGTAGAAATCCATATAGCCAAAACTATCATCGGCCCTGGTGCTACACAAATATAAGTGGACTGCACGCTGATATTGACTACTGTAACATTTCCTTGTGTGGTAAGCATCTGTTTACAAGATAGTACGTAATACAGAGTTTGCGCATTGTATTTTATGCCACACAAACCACACACACACACACACTCTCTCTCTCTCTCTCTCTCTCTCTCTCTCTCTCTCTCTCTCTCTCTCTCTCTCTCTCTCTCTCTCTCTCTCTGTCTCTCTCTCTCTCTCTCTCTCTCTCTCTCTCTCTCTATATATATATATATATATATATATATATATATATACATATATATATATGTATATGTATATATTTATGTGTGTGTGTTTAACGCAAATGGTTTAAAAAAAAAGTTAAGGGCCCCATATCTTGAAGTTTTTTGGAGTGAGAAATTGATAATTTCGGGAGTTTGTTTTTTAGGCTTTTGTTTACGGTAGCTTTTGGGGTTTATTTCTTTGACTCAGTTTCTCCTCTACTCAGCTTTTATTTGACATTTTAGCGGAGGATAATTTGCCTGAAAGGTCTTCTGATGAGAAAAAACATTATAAATCACACACATAACCTCTCAGTAGTGCATAGTGTTTTCAAACGAAGCTCCCATGAATAACTATGGACCGGTTACCTTCAAACTTCACACATGTGGAGGAAAGATCAATACGAAGGAAAGGGTATCAGAAGTTTAGCTCTGTTCAAATTTTACAAGCATTTCTTTAAAAATTCTTGTTGAAAATGAGGAAAAAGTTTTCAACTTCCAGATTTCATAAGTTTTGAATCAAGTCAAAATAGGAAGACTGTGGTGCCATTTTCTGGATAACACCTTCAACTATTACTTTGCCAAAATAAGTAAATCCGTCATTATTTGAAACCCAAAATGCATGTTTGAAGTGACCATGTTTTATTAAAATTCGACATGGAGAAAGGGGCCAAAACATTTCCTGCTTGTGGGCAAGCCTATGGGAACCTATATGTCATAGATGGTCTCTCACTCTGCTCGGTGATTGCCTATACATTTACAATTGATCTGATTATGAGGCAAAGGATGGAGGTTTTAACTAATACAAACATCTAAAAATGACCTTATACATGTATTTACAAATCAACCCCACAAGCCACCTTAATATCACACTGCAATTTTATCATATATATGTTGTTTTGCTAATTGGTATCAAAACGTAAACATGATCACACACTTTGATAAAAGTAATCGTAAACGTGATCAAATTATTTATTCAAAGCCTGTGGAAGTCGTGAGTTCAAGTGCAAAAGCGGAACTTGTATCCGAGAAGAAAAACGCTGCGATGGAACAGATGATTGCAGTGACAACTCAGATGAGGAATTGACAGAGTGCAGTGAGTATATTTTTGATTGAATTTAGATTAATAGTAATTCGTTTATTTTCTGTAATCATAGGAATTACAAAAGTCGTACGAGACAAAAAAGGGAAACAGAACAACAAATGATACATTTATATATAGGACTCCTCAGTGCAATGGTTTTGCATGATACATACAAGAGTAAATTATCAAAAGCACACATAAAAAGTAAACAAGTAACAAAGTAAAGAGGAAATAGATTAAACAAGAGGAACGGGGAAATTAAAAGCTTCTTTTCAGACTTTCAGCACTGGAAAAGTAAAAGAAAAAAGATAAGTAACGGAGAAACGTACTCATTAACAGCATGAGAGAGTACGGATTGTCACAATAGAAAACTCCAAATAGTGGGGATCTAGAAGACGAACGGGTAAAGATAAGAGCTAGGATAGAAAAGAGAAACTACAATGTAATCAAAAGATTCAATAAGTACAACTGTTATATAATCGATATACTGTGCTATCGCTGCCCATCATGTTACTTTAGTGTAGACTATATTAAGTAGTTTCTATTTGTTCTTTTTTCATCATTCGACTTTTTATTAAAATATCATATGTGATGTGTGCTATTTCTGTAGTGAAAACTATAGTCAACAAAGATACTACAAACATAATACATCAATGCATACATACATTCAAATTTTCAAATACATACCAGTTGAATTAGCATACAATATATTCATGTGGGCCGCGTAAAAGTTCACCCTTTAGAGGTGTTCAACCCATAGAGGTATTGGCAAGGTGCCAGGTTTTGCAGTGTTGACATTTGTCATATTCTATATCACGGCAAATTAGAATAAAAAAGCAAAATTAATGCCATGACCTTAATTAAGCTGTCGAAAGAGATGTTAATGCCAGTATGTCAAATAACATCATTCACGACATAATCCACGTAACGAATCCTTTGAAACGAAGTATTTACTGTACTGTGTAACCGTTTTCTATAATTTAGCATATTGAAAAGGTGATATTAGTTACTTTGAATGCCAGTTAGGGTATTGCTGTTGTAATATGCATTTGTCATTTTGCTTCTGTGTATTTCTTTCTATCTTTTTTTCTTAAATATGTAACAATTTTCTATATATTAGCATACTAGAAAGGTGAAATTGGTAAACTTGATTGCCGATTAGGGTATTTTTGTTATTGAATGTATCATTTATTGACTATGATATCATTCACAAAAGATTGCATACACATTCATAAGAAATATGAATAAAACCAAGAACTTCAATAAAGTAATAGAATCATTACAAGAAGAGTGGATTATCTCTTAGCAGCGTAAATAATCCGCAGAGGCGGAAATACATACTGTAAAACCCTTTATAACCACGCCCCTTTTTATTCACGCAATTGCTGTGTGAATGCGATCGCGGCCATTTAATTACACGCATCAACTGTATCACCCCTAAATGGGGCATTGTTATGCTATTTTGAACGTATATCAGCGCCAGTAATATACGCGTTATCATCACCTAGCGCGAAATGCGTGAAATTAAAAGGAGCGCGATAATAATGGGTTTTACAGTATAAGCCTCCTTATCGAGTATGGTGGAAATTTAGTATAACATATAAAACTAATTAGTATATAGATATAACGTTTCCCTTAGTTTCCTTGAGTACAAACTATATTATACAGCCAACAATAGTTTATAAGGGGAACGTAAATTACACACAATGGAGAGAGAGAGAAAAAATGTCAAATTACTTTTAGCTAGAAAAGAGCTTATTCAGGTTCCTTGTACGTGGCACTGCTGTTACTACCGTAAATCACCTAAAATCAGAGTTCAGATGTTTTAGCCTACACTTTTCCTGAGTCATACATATTAGAACTAGGGGTCCAAGAGACTCTCCACACATCTCCTAACTGCTTAATAGACGGACATTCAATGTCACCACGCAGCAGGACGCATAAGATATCTTCTTGACCATTTAGAAACGTAATCTGCCATTCTGTCTCCAAAATTCTCAGGTCATAAAACATCATGAATCCCACATGAATTCCAAATTTTAGGAGGTACCATCCGGAACAGCTACCTTTCACTCGGCATCTTAAGCCAATACATTCCCTATACGAAATCTGGCATGTTTGGCTCTATTTCTGATATCATAAAGTTCCTTAAAAATTGTACTAATCCAAACTGTGTTGAAAGCTTTAGCTACCTCATAGTAGGCTAATAGTCATTTCATGTTAGCCTCCAATGACGTGGCCACAGTCTCATGTAATAAGAAAGTAGTGTACAAACACGAAAATCCTTTTTTGCATGCACCCTGTAGTTTAGAAATTGCTTCGGTCCTGGTCCACCATGCCTCAATGCACCGCCATATTAGCATATCCTGAATTATATTAAAACAGAGAGTAGGGTTATACCCCTGTAGTTGTTAGGGTTGAGCACGCAAGTGCCTTTTACCTTGTATAAGGGCACCTGGATTCCGACCCTGCAGAATACAGGGATATATATATAATCCTCTAGTACATGGTTAATCAGTTTGAACCAGAATTAAAAAATTGTTTAGTACTTGTATTGTTTTGCCTGGAGCTTTCTCTTTATTTAAACGTATTGTGTTATGTATTTGTCATTTTGTTTCTGTATATTTTACATATTCTAAATTTTAAAGAATCGTGCGTTTTGCAGAAAAAGAAGACATTATCCGCACTTGCTTGTTTTGCAGAGGCAAATGTAACCTGCAGTTTCGTGTCCGGTCAACTATGTGGATACTCTGTCACATATGACGTCTACAAGTATAGTTGGGATCGCTCAATAGATGTCTCGAGCAAATCCAGTAAGTCAATGGTTATTTTGCTGTGCGCAAGATCGTATAATATTATCAATAACAAGAAAATTGTGTATTCGTAATTACAACAAAGCAAAGCTTAATTACTCCGACAATTTATTTACTCAAAAAGAAAACAAGAAATATAAAGAAACCATAAAAAATGCGTCGATACGATTTACGTCTTTTAATTCAATTGAAATGTATTTGAAAAAATACATACATATATATATATATATATATATATATATATATATATATATATATATATATATATATATATATATATATATATACATATATATATATGTATATATATATATGTATATATATATATATATATATATATATATATATATATATATATTTATACATGTATATACATATATATATGTGTATACATATATATATATATATATATATATATATATATATATATATATATATATATATATATATATATATATATATATATATATATATATATATATATAATATATGTATATATATATATATATATATATATACATAATATATATATATATATATATATATATATATATATATATATATATATATATATATATATATATATATATATATATATATATATATATATATATATATATATACATACATTCATACATACATACATACACATGCATGTATATATGTAGCTAAAACTTGCTTGATTCTTGTTCCTCAGCAACTGATGGAGTGATGCGAGCAGTCTCTTATCGACGCATGGCCAATACAGGTGTATCTACAAGCCTCCTCTCTCCACTCGTCAACTCAACACAGTCGCATTGTTTGCGTCTGCGTTTGCTTCGGTCACGGGGACCCCCTGATGACACGGGTAGTATTGCAGTGTATTTGGTCCATACACCAGCCCTGACCTCTCCGCTTTGGCAGGGGAATGCTGATGAACTCGGCGATGTTTGGGCATACGTCCATATACGGGTGTGTGTTTTTGTATAACTAGTATATTGTATTCCATAGCATTTTGTTGTATTGTCTGAATTTATATTAACATCTTGTATTCATTGCACTGTCTCGTATTGTATGATATTGCAATGTATTGTATCTTAACCGAATAGTTAGAACGGTTGTCGAAAGCCAATAGGTGTATATCACAAGGTGACAATCTCACCTAATAAATAGCATAATTCACGTATATTGACTGGGTTACATCTAATAGTAAATGTAAGGAGACCAAAATGTACGAAACAAACCAAAATATTCAAAAAATAAATAAATGAATAAATGCAACTTATACATTACAGGTTATCTTTTCCTACTTTTGCCAAAATATACATGGTGGCTTTTTTTCATCATGCATGAAGAATGAGGTTTTGACAAATAGATTAGGTATAAATATAAACATAGTATCTGAATAATGCATACATAACCGTGACATTTTTGTGGTGTAGGGAAAATTGTTAGAATAGATAATGCTAGGGCAAATGTTTTTGTGATAGATTCAAGAGCTAGATGTCATCATACTATCATGCCATTTATTTAGATCGATAGCTATCCTCGCTTGCATGCATATTTGGTCTCATACCCTCAATTTTTGCAATTTATTTCCCTATAAATTGTGCGAAAAAAACAAGTTAATTGATAATGCTAAACTGAACACATTATTCATTTTTTACTAGGTATCACGGGAATTGCGTTGCAAGGCACAGGTAGGTATTTTGTGACAAGAAACACACTTAATAACTGATAGTCAATATCAAACTGTTGAGAATCAAATCCCTTGATGTACCACGATTCTCCAAATCATGTTGTTGTTGATAATCTTTAACATGAGGAAATGCTTGAAATCTTTCAGGTGCCTATTGGGCCGTTCAAAGTGAAGATCGAGATTTCCCTGCCAAGTGTAACTGTGGCAATGGACTCCATCAGACTCTTGCCACTCGAGACCTGTTTCAAGGAAAAACGTATGATCATTTTTTTAAACTGTCATTAGACTCTTACCACTGGAGACCTCTTACATGGGAACACATGAGATACTCTTTTAAACTGTCATTTGTAATCAGCCTCTTATCAACGGAGACTTGTTTCATAGAAACACGTACGATAATGTTTTAAACACTGTAATGTTCAAAAGGATAGCAGCTTTTGCCAGAAGGAACATTAATCGGAGTACCTACCAGCCCGAACCTCGAAGAGAATGTGATCAGAGGTATAACTGGTAGAGATTGGGATTTATGTTTCTACTGGTTGAATAGGTGCTATATACAGGAGTTTCTAGGGCTATAAATTATACATTACTGCCCAGCCCATCTTCCAATTGCAATGATGACTTTTTTATGAACTCTTAATCTAGAAGTTGTTGTTTTATTGCCTCGCTAAAATAGCTGTTTGTTAAATAAAATGTGAGTTTCTTGAGGTTGATTTCTTACAACTTATTGTTTGCCATTTATATAAATAATCCCGCAACTTGGATTTAATGGATTATGCTTTAATTTCAATAGCAAATGGTTAAAGATTATCTCTCTTTGAAAAGAAAAAGGAAAATACAAAACTAAGACATACTTTTTGAAACACAACATATTCATTTTCACCTGTAGTGTTTCCCATGGTGCTGAATTTCAGATTAACTGTTAAATGCATTCCTTGATGAAAGGGCTTCATGTACATACTGAAATACAATTGATATTCATTCCCAAAGCAGGCCAAAAGCCAATTAGTTTATTGATTAAAATTTCAATCAAAAGTTAGGTAATCTAAATTGGGTTTATGTGGATCATCTGTTGTTATTCATCATCCTGAGAGATTACTTTGTTTCTGTTCAAATCTGAACCCAAATCTTCTTGTAAAATGATCTTCCAGTTTATCAGAATTATCCTGCTGACATGATTTTTTGCTTCAATAAGAGGTGAAATGAAGACTTCGCTCTCTAAGATTTACCTATGATTAATTTTTATGGCTCAGCAAAAAAGGTCCTAATGTCTTCTGGATGGGGTTGGAAACAATTTTTATCTTCCCTAAAATTTTTACCTATCCTCAAAATTGGTTACACATCTATTACATTATTTAGTCAGGTATCTGTAAAAGAATAAACATTCATTTATTATCAGTCAATTAAGGTTATGCGGTACATTTCCTTCTATACAACTTATCTTCACCTAAATTTAGGAGAAAGGGCTCTTTTCTGACACATCTTAATAAAGGTCTCAAAGTTTGTTCAATTTTTGTTTTCATATATTTTCACTTTTGCAATATTAAAAAAAGTTATAATATGAATCAAACTAATTGACAAATATGTCAGTCTTCACCCTTGATGTAAAGTACTAAACAGACACCTTACTTAATTGCTTCATCCAAAGTATAAAGTTGGGCAAATCAAGTAATGATGTCTGAATCTAACTTAATTTTTATTTGCCAAATCTAAAGTATGAGTTGGTTGAGTACAAGTACTAGTGCAACCTGCATAAACCTGAATATCTCATATCGAATACAACTTGAACTACATAACAGCATTCACTTCTAACTTAGTCTGCGAGATAGGAGCCAGATTTGGGCAAATTGGTACCACTCATATGTACAAAACATGACAATATGCATGATGGACGTGCACAAGTGGTAGCTTATATGGAGAATTTTGGCCTTTTCGAAGGGTCTCTGAAAAAAAACGCCAGCGACCAAAGTCTAATAGTGAACACAACATTTGATTTATAATTGGACTAAATGCTATATGATTGCCCTTAAATTGTATCTATGTATGCTGTTTATGTATATGGCAATGATTAAATACCATTCACCCCATACTTCTACCAAAAAGTAGCCAAAAACCTTTTTCCTTTTAAATAACACACCTTTATTCTTATCTTATTTCTAATCGCTAACACGTTTTTGTATTTTTTCAAAATAATTTCAAAGAAATGAACCATGTTTATGTTATCAAAAATTCTCCATAACATTGGATGAGATTGTGACAAAGAATCAGTCACTTTGAGTTACTGAATTAAGAAAAAATGACACCTGTTGCACCCCTACCCCAAGATCAGAAAATAGATGAAAAATCAACAAAAAATATTTGAAAAATTCTAAAGTGATCTACTGCCACCTTTTACCCCTTATAATATCATATTTTATCCTTAATATGTATTGTGCTAATTATATAAGTCAACCAGTTCCTTCAAAAAGGATTTCTTTTAAAAGTAAGGTCCATTTTCACTTATTTATTGACTACTAGTCCACGGGCCAGGGTCAATATTTTAGCAAATTGGTACCAGTAGAGGGGACTGCATATAACCCTTATATTTTGAAAGCCATTGAACCCCTCTTCATGTCCCTGCATGATGAACATCTGTATCTCGTAGCTGTTTTGAGATATTGACCACCAAAGGTACCGGGTATGTCCCTTTTTATGCCAAACTAGACAATTCACAGATTTCAGGGCCTTTCCTGAACTAACAATGATTGAACAGCTAATTCCTTAGGTCTGTATAAGTGTGTCACATAGATGCCTTGAAAAGAAAAAAATAATTCTATAATTGACCCTTCGGCCAAATTAGGTCATTTGAAAATGGTCTTTTTATCTTAGGTAAGGAGCTAATTGCTTAAAATGTACAGTGTACTTTAACCTAGATCAACAATATTTTCAGGGCTATGCAGGTATACTGTATGCAGAATGTACAGGGGAGATGATTTGTTAGCCAATTTGTTACTCAAATAGGGCCATTTGAAAGTACCTGTTTGACCATAGAATAGGTATGTTGTGGTCATTTTCTCAGTTTTTGCAGATCAATATCTTAAAACTTACTCAACTTTGCTATTAATCAGTTTTTGAGGGCTATAAAAGGTATATTTAAAAAGGATGCTGCATAATGATGTATACTTTTTTCTTTTTATTCTATCTTCTTTTCAAAAATAAAATTTGAAGGTAACACTATGGACCGGATTAAAAATTTTGACCAATTGGAACCATTCAACGAGCCTGCAAATAAAGCATTTAGTTTGGAAGCACTTTATTACCATTTCAATTTTTGGACTTTCATACAAAGTAGTTTGCTGTCAGAACTTTGCCTTTTTAAACAGGTCCCATACATTATGCGAGGGTAGAAACAGTATCAAATATATTGCAATTCCACAGTTAGAAGTAGATTTATTTGCGGCCTCATTGAATGTAACAAATTGGTCAAATTTTTGGACCTCACCCATGGAGTTGCTTTCAGATTCTATTCTTGACAAAATGAATGACAAGAAAAAAACATACTTCATAGTAGAGAATACTTGTTATATGCCTTTATAGCCCTGAAAGAAATGGTTGTAGAGAGTTGAGTAAGTTATGACATATTGATCTCTAAAAGCTGAGAAAATTAACCAAAACGCATCTCTCAGTTGGTAAAACAGGTACATATGAATGGCCCTATTTGACTAACAAATTGGCAAGAAAGGGTCATCTCCCCTGAACAGTATCCCTACTGTATACTTGCCTAGCCCTGAAAATAGTGTTGATCTAGGTATACTGTAAAACTGGTAATGATTGCGTGATTTTAATTATTGCGTTTTAATGCGAATGCATGAGGACGCAATAATTAAAACACGCATAAAGCTGTCCCTTCTGTTTCAGATATCTGACGTCTGGTCTGATTCGCATTAATTAAAACACGCATAAAAGAGAAAATGAAAAAAACGCAATATTTACTACACGCAAACATTACCAGTTTTACAGTAGTATATTTAGAGAAATTAACCTTTGGAAATTGAAAAAAATAACCAAAAAGCCCTGTATCTAAGGTCAAATAGCCATTTTTAATTGAGCTTGTTTGACCAAAGGTCAATAAAAAACTATATTTTCTTTCAACAGCATCTATGAAACATTCTTTTTCATACCTAAGGATTGAACTGCAATATGATAAGTTCAGGAAATAAACGGCGATATATGTGATTTGAATAACCAAAACTCTCCTCAGCGAAGGTCAAACAGCCATTTTCAAATGACTTTATTTGACCAAAGGGTTAATATTAAAATCATACTTTCTTTCTATAGCATCGTTGTAACATACTTAACGTACTTATTCAGACCTAAGGTTTTAACTGCTATATGATTTTTCGTTCAGGAAATGATGATGGCCAATTTTGCCGATACAAGATAATGCCCAAA
Organism: Maea johnstoni; assembly: GCA_963942565.1. Lineage (NCBI taxonomy): Eukaryota > Metazoa > Annelida > Polychaeta > Spionida > Magelonidae > Maea > Maea johnstoni. The sequence goes on from OZ012693.1 coordinate 7,990,825, forward strand.
ACCTCTAAAATGATTGATACCCTGGCACATGGGTACTCATCTGAGAATACTCAGCTCGAGCTATCCAATGAATATCAACATGGCAGGGTTTTAATGGTTTTAAAAAATCTCTGCTTTGGTCAAAAGTAGCATCATCCGCATTAAAACGGATAAGGCCATATCTGTGATGTGAATACTAGTAACCAAAACTCTCCTCAGTTAAGGTCAAATGGCCATTTTCAAATGACCTTATTTAACCAAAGGGTCATTATTAGATATATAAGGATTTAATTGCTATGTGATTGTTAGCTCAGGAAATACAAGGGCCTAAGATCTGTGAATTGTCCATTTTGGCATAAAAAGGGACATACCCGGTACTTTTGGAGGTCAATATTCCAAAATAGCTTCTAGATGCAGAAGTCCATCATGCAGGGATTTGAAGAGGGGTTCAAGGGCTTTCAAAATATATGGGTTATTTGAGGTCCCCCCAACTGGTATCCATGTATGCGGTGCCCCCAACTGGTACCAAGTAACCATTATGTCCTTATCTAAGGGCAAATGGCTATTTTCAGATGACCTTATTTGACCAAAGGGTCAATATTAAAATCATTTCTTTCTTTTTGCTGTATCTCTGTAACATACTTATTCAGACCTGGGGATTTGCTTGCTGTATGATTGTCAAATCTGGAAATTCAAGGCCCTGAAATCAGTGATGTGAACCAAACGGTTCTTAGTGGAGGTCAATGGCCATTTTCAAATGACCTTATTTCACCAAAGGGTCAATATTCAAATTGTATTTTCTGTTTAACATACTTATTAAGATCTGTGGATTTAACTGATATATGATTATTAGTTAAGGAAATACAAGGCCCTGAAATCTGTGAATTGTCCAAATTGGCATAAAAAAGATAAAATCATGATATAAGAAGCGCCAGTTTTTTCAGTATAAGCTACCACTTCAAGCGGTCCATCATGCATATTCTCAGAGAAGGGACTCATGGCCATTCAAAAACATAGGTTATGTTTTGTACCTTTGACTGGTACCAGTCAACCCGTCTATCCCACGGACTAACTACTCCATCTCACCTACCCTAAAAAAGGGACTGTTCTGATGTATAAATAAAAGGTCAATATTTGTTTAAATTCTGATGAGTTCTTTTGTATTTCTACAGCCCTGCAAGCCATTGATCTCCTCTATACAATTACACTTATTTCGGCCCACACGAGTTAATATCATTATTTCAAAGATTTACAAGGGTTTTAGAACACTTGCGGAAAATATTGAAAAAAAAAGTTCTAAAAGATAAGAAAAGTTTTACTTTTTCCTTTTTGAATCACTACAAAAATACCATCGCCATTACTTCATTCAAAGGGTAAATGATTCTTTATCTAGCTTATGTAATGTAGGAGCAGAAAGTCCATGGATAACCAAAATAAAAACCTTATTAGTAAAGTTATTAACTTTACTTTGAATTAGATAACCTCAGAAATATCCTTAATGTTACATTAATGGTACTTACGTTTGTTACCAGGTAATATACGTGGAGTTTATGAACTAGCAAAACCTGACTATATCTTCTGATTACTAGCAGCAATAATGATTTTTGTAATGTGGTAATTCTAGCTGTCAACTTCTATTAAACTCTGGGACTATCATAACCTTGTAATGTAATGAGGAGGTCCTATAAAAAAAGAATTGGAAATTTCATATCTACAAGAGGTATATCAATAATTCTTATGAATATTCATGAAGGAGTACATCCTGGTATTTGGTGATCGAAAGTTGGGCCAAGCCCATCTTAAGATGGGCCAGCCTAACTTCAGATGACCTACGTCCTGGTATCTAGAGATCGGAATTTGGGCCAAGCCCATCTTTTAAAAGATGGGCCAGCCCAACTTCAGATCACCTATATCCTGGTATCTAGAGATCGGACGTTGGGCCAAGAACCATCTTAAGATGGGCTAGGGGTCATCGGAAGTTGGGCTAAGCCTATCTTAAGATGGGCTGACCAACTTCCAATCAGAAGTTGGGCCAAGCTCATCTTCAGATTGGCGAGGATCGGAGGTTGGGCTGCAGCATATATATATATATATATATATATATATATATATATATATATATATATATATATATATATATATATATATATATATATATATATATATATATGTATATGTATATGTATATATATATATATATATATATATGTATATATATATATATATATATATATATATATATATATATATATATATATATATATATATTTGTGTTTGTGTGTAGTCTTTGTATGTATAAATGTATGTTTAAATGCATGTGATGTTCATGTCTAGGTGTAGATATGCTTGCAGTAGGTGACATGATTATATATCGTATTTCATTTTTGTATGTACAGCACGGGACGATATGGGATGTGATTTCCTATGCAATAATTCAAATAGATGTCTTACAAGTGAGCGGTTGTGCAATGGCGTCAATGATTGTGATGATTATTCAGATGAGGATTTTAAACATTGCAACAAAAGCTTAGGTGAGTATGTTTTATATTGAAAATATTCATTTCCGTTCATCATTTCAACATGATTTTAGATATTTGATCATGTAACATCAATACGATGCGTCAAAGAATCATTGTAGAGGAATAATTAGAATAACTTTTTTACATGGTAAATATATATCATATAGTAGAGTAATTGTTTATTTTAATTAGACATTTTGTTTTTCCCTTACAAAGAGGCATGTGCCTGGTAAATCTCCCATGGCTGTCCATTCCGAATTAATTACAAATTGAAATATTTCAAATATGATGCTCCCATTGATTATTTAATTAATTCAAAGGTTATTTAGGAAGAATAGTTTTGCTAGGAAATGGGCGCATCTGCGGGCATGTAATAACGTGAAGATGCATAATGGCATTGAGCATAATAGAAAAAGACATATGTACTAAAACTAAAATATAATCTTGTTCTTTAAGAATAAATGTTTGTATTGATGACTTTGTAAAAACATTTAAAAGATAAAGTTATAAATTGTTGTCTCAATTTGAGAACCAATAGCTTTATCGAACGCATATAAGTACCAAGGTAGTTAAGCTTCATAAGATATTTTCAAGATGCTTTGCCCCATTCATCTACATAATGCTGTAATAATGCACATCATATGATAAAAGGTTTAGAGAGTACACAGAACCTTTCTTCACTAATCTTAAATAGGCGGTAACGTTTAAAGTAAATTATGTTGTTTTTAACAGAAGAAAGATCAATCAGTTGCAATTTCACAGACGCAACAGTGTGCGGATATCAGCTCATTCTTCCAGCCAGCTCAAATTGGTCACGGGGAGACTCTATTTGCTCACGTTCAGCAGCAATAGATCCGGTACTTGGTAAGTATATCGAGAGATAAAGTCTACAGTAGAGATAGTATATCCCTGCACTGGCAGTAGTAGTAGTAGTAGTAGTAGTAGTAGTAGTAGTAGTAGTAGTAGTGGTGGTGGTGGTGGTAGTAGTAGTAGTAGTAGTAGTAGTAGTAGTAGTAGTAGTAGTAGTAGTAGTGGTAGTAGTAGTAGTAGTAGTAGTAGTAGTAGTGGTAGTAGTAGTAGTAGTAGTAGTAGTAGTAGTAGTAGTAGTAGTAGTAGTGGTAGTAGTAGTAGTAGTGGTAGTAGTAGTAGTAGTAGTGGTAGTAGTAGTAGTAGTAGTAGTAGTAGTAGTAGTGGTAGTAGTAGTAGTAGTAGTAGTAGTAGTAGTAGTAGTAGTAGTAGTAGTAACAGTAGTAGTAGTAGTAGTAGTAATAGTAGTAGTAGTATCTAGTTTGCCATATCTTGTCAATATGAAATCATACACCTGTACAATTGATATCAATGCACACGGCCTAGTATAAACACATACCTATTCAACAAAAACACGAAGAACATTCAAATAAGAGATTCAGGTGGTCGCTCCTTTTTTGGACTCATGTATAAGCTAACTGAGAGAATTATGTGTACGAATAGATAACTAAATCAATGTAAAAATGATGAAATAGTTTTACATATAACTATTGAAATACATTTATATGTGCAAGAACGGTGTAAAAAATCATACTATATCTACGATATCTAAGAGAATTATGTGTACGAATAGATTAATATATCAATGTGAAAATGATGAAATAGTTTTACGTATAACTATTGAGATACATCTGTATGTGCAAGGACTGTTTAAGAATGATACATAGTTTACCTGGTAATTTGTATTGATGATAGGCCTGTGTGCGATTTGTTTTTGCTAGTGTACAATATTCATTTCAGGCTCCTTCATAATTTGTAATGCCTCACACATCAAAGGCAAAACAAGTATTGTTTCTCCAGAAGAGACCATCGAGCACAAGTCAAGTCTTTCGTTTTATTACAAATATGAAGACTTAGCAAGCATTGATTTTGAGGTCAGTCAGGTCTTCCTCAACGGACCTACCATATCCAAAAAGCTACTTAGCTTTACGACAACCACAATTGGATCATGTCCATGGAATTTAGTTACTCTGGTCCTAATACCAGGAACATTCAAGGTAAGACAGAAATTAATTTTTGTTATTGATGTTTATTGTGAATAGAGGTACAACTTTGAATCAGAAGTGCTCGGACTTAGGAGTTGAGAAGGAATTTAGGCTATGGAGGATGATAATGGGAATTTAAGTGTGTGGTATTGATAATGCCTACACAAATATAGATGTATTGAACTTTAAAGGGCATTCAAAAGAAAAGACGTCTTTTCATTATTCTGGCTTTGGATTTATGGTTATCGTCACTTTTCAACCATATCAAGGCTAAATTGCAACTAGCTAATTGTTGATGTTTGAGGAAGCCAGAACGTTCAGGGAAATATATTATATTAGTCACTGGTAACAGTCCCACATGCCTCAAGTCGGATTTCAACCGGGGACCTTTGGAAGGTTTGCAGACAGTAAGATGTGCAACCCATTTCTCAAATCAATAGGCAATCACAGCAGCACTCTTTATTATTACTATTATTATTTTTATTATTATTATTATTATTATTATTATTATTATTATTATTATTATTATAAGATTGATAACTTTCTTATGAAGTATGCACGCACGCGAACTCTCTTTCACAGTCCCTATTTCATGATTGCATATTCTTTACCTACAGATTGTGTTTATAATAAAGCCAGTTCATTTCGGTGCATTGACCACAGGATACATGAAAATTGCCTCTGTCTCTATGCAAAGCAGTGTACCCTCCAAAGGTATGTTGATGTGCAATAAGCATATATTTGTATTAATTTCTCTGGATTGACTTGTTCGTAGTCAGGATGCCAAGATGTACTGTGGACTTTGTAAACAGGCACACTTCTTTGTGTTAAACCTGTGATTAATCTAAACATGAAGCATTTCTCTCTTTTCTCTCTTAACAGTAAAATAATAACATCCATCAACTGAATACCTGTGCAAGTATCCTCTTTGAAAAGAAAGACATACTTCCATATGAGTCATTCTGTTCTCTACAAATTTATAAAGTATTTCTGATAAATTGTGTGTGATGAAAATCAGTCATGTTATATTGGAAAATGATTAATGTTTGTACTTTTCAGGTTCATACATAAACTGTATGCATCCAAGTCTGGACAACTGTGGATACATGATTTCTGATGAACCATTTAAATGGAGTCGTCAAGAAATTCCACTTAAGAATAAAACGAAACGTATGTAAACATGACTTGATTGGAATATTTTCTCAGACATTTTTTGTTCGGTCTTTAGCTTATTCTAGGTAAAGTAAAGAGTACAATTCTAGGCAACTTTGATCATCTAGCATATTTAGAGAAAAAAAATGTTTTAGAAAATGTAAAGTGATACTGCAAACATTTAAGCAATCAATGACTAAATATGGTCCAAACGCACCAATGAAACACAAAAAAACACAAAAAGGCCTGTCATATTCCTATCTAGCACCCGTCAATGCCCGAGAAGACTTAATTCTATGTATATAATGCGTCTGCATTCTACAGATTTTCCTTACATTAAATATCAAGGACGGTAGTCAAAAGTCACTAGAAGTTATCATTTATTACAAATAACATGTTTTCTCACGCACGGTTTAACATACACAACTATACACAGACACACACACACACACACACATATATATATATATATATACATATATATATATATATATATATATATATATATATATATAAATATACATATATATATATATATATATATATATATGTATGAATATATACACACATATATATATATATATATATATATATATATATATATATATATATATATATATATATATATACATATATATATATATATATATATAAATATATATGTATACATATATATATATACATATACATATATATATATATATATATATATATATATATATATATATATATATATATATATATATGTATATGTATATATATATATATATATATATATATATATATATATATATATATATTTATATACATATATATATATATATATATATATATATATATATATATATATATATATATATATATATATATATATATATATATATATATATATATATATATATATACAATACATCTGTTTGTTATTACAGGAACTGCGTTTTATGTCAAGGCAGCTGATGGGTATATAGTACAATCTAAGATACTGTTACTATCTGTAACAGTGACAGGCATGCAAGACTCCCAGACATCTAGCACCAAAAAGCATCTGCCCGGGATACATGATAGCACTGATGTTTACAACAAGGACATGACCCCGACCTTAGATAGAGACTCAATAGAAAACAACACCGAATCAATTCCTTACATAAACAATCATTCAAAGATTTTTTCATCTGAAACAACTACAAGCAAAACAAATTTGACTACCACTATATATCAAACAAACTTCACCACACGTCAAGTAGACGGAAACAGCATTATGAAAAGTAATAACATCATCACAAACCTTAATCACTCACATTCGCTTGAAAACAAAACTGAATTGCCTTCATTGTTTAACAATCACTCAGAATATCCTTTCATTGCATTAGCAACTAACCAGACACTCTCGCATACTAAAGGACATTCTATGCGTAAACTTACAAGTGGTGTGAACAACACCATTATTGGTGGTACTAATAACACCAACAGTAATCCAAGCACTTTCACACCCACCCTCTACAATACCACAGGAAGTTCCACTCTGAAACGATATACTGAGAACACCGATTCAAACACTATCAACCCAAACAATACCACAGAAAGTATGTCAACTAATCAGATCACTAGAGATAAAGGAGCACTTTTGACAAATGCCACTAATGACATAAACTCTACCACTGAAAGACTTCTAACCAAACCTACTCCTAAAAGACCACTCTCAACTTATACAACCAATGATTCAACCGACTCTACAGAAAAGTCACTCTTGACTACAGCAAGTACTGGTACAACTACTACTACTACTGATAGGGCATTTTTATCTAACGCTACCACAGCTAATGGTTTAGACTTCAATACAGCTGCAGCTACAGATTCCTCAACAGTGTCCCTTTCAAACGGTGGTTGTTTGCAGTTTACATTCAGTGTACGTATTCATTATTTACCCTATAGATAATGATCTTATCCTTCATTGTTTATGTAAATGCTCTCAGAAATGTTAACATTGAATTTTTCGTGATGATATTGTAATATAAGTGGGTAATTGACTTGTACAGTACACAAATATTATCTTGAAAGTTTTATTGTGCATTACCAGCAGAATTGCTGTATAGGGAAAAGAAACACATTGCCATTTGTGTGAAAAATCCGTACACAGCAAACAGAAATGTCTAATTGTTTGCAAGTTCAAATACTACTTTTTTCGTTTCCAAAAAGAGTTGTAATTACCAAATCAAATAATAGTTTTTGACATATATAAAAAGGTTTCAGTAATCTGTCTTATTTACATTTGTTCGAATTTGAGCTATATTAATTGCTTAGTTGTGTCTGATGCTGATTTTAAGTGTTTCCTTTTTTAATACAGGCATTTGCTGGATACCATGGCAATGCTAACCTGTACCTCTATAGCGTCTCCCACAACTCTAGCAGACCTATATGGATGGCTCGTGGTCGTATCAGATCCATATGGGAATATGCCAAGGTGCCATTGCCAGTTGGTACACACAACTTGCACTTCAAGGCTGAGTTATTTCCATTGCATAATATTTCAAGCATAACCCTATACGGAATACAGTTCACCAACCAAGCTTGTCCACCCAAAAAAGGTACAATGTATTGTTTTGCATTTGTATAAGCATTCTTCTCCAAAACTACCTTTGCTTTGATACTGCACATTGACGTTGATATGGGGGATTATGGGGGATTTGATAGTTAAAACTGAGAACAATTTTGGACTTCATTCCAGATTGTGATCCAGGAACTCACAAATGCAGAGACTTTGGGGCATGCCTCGACAAGACAGAAAGATGCAACATGGTGGCTCAGTGTCCAGATAATTCGGATGAAACTAACTGTACAGGTACTGACCTTTTAACTTAGAAATTAAACAACTTCAATGGGATTAAACATGGTATCAAACATCAGGTACTAACCTTTTAACTTGGAGAAGCTTTAGAAACTAAACAACTCCAAGTGTATTAAGCATGGTATCAAAACATCAGGTAGTAACATTTTCACTTGGAAAAGTTTTAGATATTATACAACTCCAATGGTATTACTAGTAGTAACCTTTTCACATGGAGAAGTTTTATAAATTAACCAACTCTAATGGGATTAAAATGGCAATAAAACATCAGGTAGTAACCTTTCCACTTGGGGAAGCTATAGAAATTAAACAACTCTTATAGGATCAATCATGGTATCAAACATCAGGTAGTAACCTTTTCAATTGGACAAGCTCTAGAAATTAAACAACGCTATTGGGATTAAACATGGTATGGTAATAAAACATCAGGTAGTAACCTTTTCAGTTGGAGAAGCTTTAAAAATTGAACAACTCCAATGGGATTAACATGGTATTAAAACACCAGGTACAAATAGTAACCTTTTCACGTTGAGAAGTTTTAGAAAATAAACAACTCTATTGGGATTAAACATGATATTAAACATCAGGTAGTAACCTTTTCAATTGGAGAAGCTTCAGAAATCAAACAACTCTATTGGGATTAAACATGGTAATAAACATCAGATAGTAACCTTTTCAATTGGAGAAGCTCAAGAAATTAAACAACTCTATTGGGATTAAACATGGTATTAAACATGAGTTGACACTCACACTAATTAACACTAACACTAATTAAGTGTTTCCTCACTTTAAAAAAAAGCTCTTCCCAACTTCCAAGTTGTCTAGAATTGTTTTGCATCGACCAGTAACAATATATGTGAATGGCTTCAGTCAACTGCACACATTAGGTCCCATTGGGCATGTATGTGAAGTTTCACACATTCTACCCATGGGGCAAACACCTATTATGTAATGTGTAAATAAACTCTTTTGAAGCGCCAGCTCCTCATCTTTTCAGTCTTTGGTCCATAATGCCTAGATATTGCACAGAGTCTAGGTTTTGCTGACCAATGATCATTCAAAGTCATATCTTCCTCCGATCTATTTACAGATATCGCTGTGGCCTTGTAGTAAAACAGTTGGCTCTGAGGCACTGCTACAAACTTTTCAAATGTGCCGCGTTGTGAAGGACTGTTTATGGTGACTTTGCGACTGAAATATATTTGTACTGTTAAGTCTGTTAAGATAAGCTATTTTCATTCTATGTTGTTGCAACATGATTGGTCACTGGAAGACTACTACACAAGCCAATGACCACATTTGGCCCAAAACTTTATACAGTTAAACAGGTGATGCATTGACAACCTTCTCTAATGTGTAAGAGTAAGCCATAGATGAACAAATGCTCATGTGATGCCTTCCCAGCGGGCAGACATTGGTTCATGGTATGTACATACATACGTCAACGTTTGTTCTAATGAAATCTTATTCTAGGTGACTGTGCCTCTCACTTTACACCACGTTCTGCTATCACACTAAAGTGCCTGCAGCATATGTGGGTAAATCATGGATGCAACACAAGTGGGCTGGCTTACCCTACTAAAGCTAATTTCAAGACATGGTTACAACAGGGATCCATTATGGAACCTATCATACGAATCATGGATCGAATTGCAGGAGAAAAAAAAGACGGTACTGCAAAGTGCAAAGGTAAGTTTGTCTTATGTAGGAAAGCTGGTTACTTTATTGTTGTTTATGTTTGAGAGGTATTTTACAGTGTTATATACTAGGGACCAGTAACATATTGAAATGTTTAAGTAGCTAATTATATGAGGTGAGTATCTTTAATGTATGTGATTTTAAAAGTCTTCCGTTGCCCAGTGGTCAGGCCAACTGGCTCCCTATTGTAAAAGGTGGTGAATTTCTTCCCTATTCAAGGTTTCTTGCTTCATATACAGAAAATACTTGTTTTTTGGTTTAGTATCAAGATAATGAGTTGAAAAGAAGATTACAGAAGAAATTCCCATCAACCTTTACAAGGCATGAATACCCATTGAAAAATCCAACGGTTATTCCCGATACGTGTTGATAATTGATTGTTGGCATCATGCTCAGATTTCTATCACCAGACCATTTTGCTAGGCAAAAACCAATGTTGCTTCCTCAACTCAGCTTGGTTCCTATTTTTTCAGAGAGACACATCTCAGATGTATTCATTTTTCATCAGCTTTGTCACTCTTTTGTTGAGTTTTGTGCAGTTTCAATCAAATTTTTAAAAAACCTTCGTGTAATTTCGTTGAACACTTGTATTGCGGTAGTGTAATCCTCTTATGCATTCAAATGTCTTTGTAGGTTGTCCTCGGCCACCTTTTCCAATGGAACTTCATAATGGCACAGCATCTGGCCGAAATGGGAGACTAGAGGTTGTTTTTAACTCTCAAAGATATTATGTCTGTGGTTACCATGACGATAGACATGATTTAAAAATGGCGGCTGCCGCATGTTGGACAATGATGTGCTTACCTTATGGGATAGTCGTGCCACCAGCAGTCTTTGGTGAGGGTATCCAAGGAACCCCCTTTGTGTGGTTACCCATGTCTCGAAAGCAAATTTACGCCCCCAGGATGGCTACCAATTGCACCGGGCCAATTGGTATCATATGTTATGATTATACTCCTGAAGGTAAGGCCTTTTTTCTGTATAATGACAAGAAATAGAGTTATTAAGTGCATTCCCAGGAATAGCCATTTAAAGTTTAATTTTATCGATAATGATACAACAAATATTATATTTCAGTGTCATTCATTTAAAAGCGATTTATAAGTGATATATTGATGTTGTTTTATAGGGAACCAACATTAATCAATCAAAAAATATTTATGACCATACACATGATACTCAAAAGTGACCTACACATAAACATTGTACCGTTACATGGTATAAATTAGCTAAACAACAGGGATGTTGATACTTATGAGAACATATGCTTTGGTTTATCTAAAGATAAGACACCTTAGATACTAAGTCACAGTTGGTAATGTATTTGGTTTAGATAGTTGTTCAAATTTAAACAGTGTCCCTTTATATTCCATGCGTTATGTTTGCTATTTCGAGCTACCTTTGTGATATTTATTTGCAATACAAACAAATGATGTTAATTCTGTTTCATACCTCGCGTAGTTGGTGTATCTCAAGCGCTTTTACTAGAACCAAAACGAGGACTACAAATGGTGTACTTCAATGAAACCGCCGGGCTCCACTTTGTTCAAGGCTATGGCCAAATCTATCGAAGGTTCATGGGAACGTTATACTACGCTTATGGAGCACCTGTGCCTGACAAAATCACCTGCAGGGCCATGGGTCTGGGACAAGGCTATTTCCGTGCAGACACAAACACGTCAACTAGACCCCATTTTGGCGTGAGAAATTGTAACAAAAATTCTTTACGGAGCTGCCAATTAAGGATTTTATATGGAACGTTTTTTAGAACCATAGTCAGTTGTCGAAGTAAGTGATAAAGTGTTCCTTCATCTAGAGTCATTGATGATATCATTTACATAAATTCCCTTTATGGGGCTAATATGCTTTATATGTAAAGTCATATATAACCGTCATTTTGAATTCCTTGTTAAAACCTATACCATTTTCCTTATGATCAACCCTGACTGTCTACGCTATCACTCGCCACTTGACATGAAAGGCGGAAATGTCTTGGCTATTTTCTCTATATTTCAGCAGAATAAGGACGCTTCAAACAGGTATTTTTGGTACAAATATTATCAATGGATTTCTTCGGTTTGGTACAGTTATAGCCTATATTATTACAAAGGGAAGTGTAAAACATCTCTATGTTTCTATTTTGAACATGTTCTTCAGGGCTTTGTGTCTGGGACCTTGTTCGTAATCTGAAAGTTGAAATTCTTTTTCTCATTATCAAATAAAATATCTGTACAAGGCAAAAATTTGAGAAAAATGAGGTATCCCTACGTCCCTATTGATCGTAGAAAATCTGTTTGAAAACCCTGTACATGTTGAAAGGGTGCTTCAGTAATGCATAATATATAAGTCACTAGAAAACATTTTAGACAAGTTATGCATTGTACTGCATGAATAATCAATCAAAGGCTGGGAAAAAAGTTGAGTCAAAACAATCCCATAAGCTACCTTAAGGTAATCAGTACCACTGCAAGATGGTTAAAAGCCCCATCCCAAAACACACCTCATCGCAGCATATTCATATAACACGTTGTATCTACAGATTCTTGAGTGTTATCAGGTATAGAATATCATTGCCAGCCGTCCTTTGTCAACCCATATTTTATATCATTTCAATTTTCACTCAAATGACATAATCTCATTACTTTCAAAGGTAATAGTCACGGCAGGTTCAGAATAACCTTAGGAATACCATTGACTATGCCCAATAAGAAGTCAATTTGAGATTGCTGACTGATTAATATTTTACAGGCCATAACATTGGAAAGCTTAGTGAGATATCTCGTGTGTGGAGGCATGGGAACCCCATTGATAGTAGTGGACGTACCTCGCTGATCACATCTGAGCACTGGAAACAAAAGACAGTTGTACAAAGATACACCTCGACGATCTCAAGATAATGGCTCGTGGTCAAGATGCTATAAATAGTTGCTAGCTATGAGCCGTGAGGTTACCAAGTGTAGTTGGTGTGAAGATTTCTAACTAAATTTTTCAATGTTATGGCCTGTAAAAATCGTTAGCGGTCAGCAATCTCAAATTGACTTCTTATTGGGCATAGACAATGATATCTCTAAGGTAATTCTAAACCTGCAGTGACCACTACCTGTATAAGTAGTGAGACTATGTCATTTGAGTGAAAAGTTGTAAATATTGAAATGGTATAGAATATTGGTTGACTAAGGACGGTTGGCTATGATATTCTATACCTGATAACACCCTGGAATCTAAAATACACCTTGTTATATGATTATGCTGTTGTGAGGTGTGTTTTGGGATGGGGCTTTTAACTAGCTTGTAATGGTACTCATCACCTTAAACATGTGTGAACACTTTCTCATCGGCAAATCAGAAGTATCGCTTACAATGGTGCTACTCACCAGATAATGCATTTTTTTTTGTTCAGTCAACAACGACCATAACATTCTTTATTCATTCAATTCTTGTTTCTGATAGTATACCTGAAAACGGATGGTCGTCAAAAAATTGCTGATCACCACAAAGCGCCAATGAAAATCGACGACTATCAGGAGCCATATAAAGGTATGCATCACACAATATACATCGTTTTCAAATTTGCAATGTTCAACACACACTCACACACAAACACACGCATACATACACACACACACACACACATATATATATATATATATATATATATATATATATATATATATATATATATATATATATATATATATATATATATATATATATATATATATATAGTAGTATATATATATATATATATACATATATATATATATATATATATATATATGTGTGTGTGTATATATATTTATGTATATATGTATGTAGAAACGAATGAATATTATTCATGAAAATGCATAGTTTTCTTACAATATATTTTTTTAAATATCTCATAAGGCCTCAAGAAGAACGTGAACAAAGTTTGACATGATAAGTTTTAGTTATCTTAACTTCTATGAACACATTCCATTGTTTCCTTCGGAAATATAATATAGGTGAAAGAGACAAATTAGACGGTATGATATATTCCACTCTCGTCTGATTCATGTGTAATTTCACTATGCCTTTTACCATTTTCATGGGACAAGTTATCTCTTCCATGAAGGAACTATTACTAAGGGCTGCCCATCAAAGGAAGGATCTTATATATAGGTATGGCTTGTGACTTTGATAACATTTCCTTGATGCCAGTTTCGTTGTTACATGTACTTACTTGAATCTGTATTTTGATATACGCATGAAAATGGTTTGTATTGTGATTATTTTGTGATTTAATCATGATGTTTGATTATTTTTAACATACTTAAAGTCGCTCATCAATGGTGATGAGCGTTGTGATTTTACTCCAATAGTGGTATCCAGTATAGCATGTCGAAATGAAATTAAGTCAATTCACAAAATATCATGCAACTTTCAAAATATCGTTCAACTGCGTCAAATAAATTGTGCAACTTTTCGAAAATATATCATGCAACTCAGGAAGGATGTCTTTTTTTTTGAAGCATGCATGTTTTTGTTTTTTGTTGTTGTTTTTTGATCCGTAACCGCATTTGTCCCAGGGTTCAATTCCCAAGGGAGGATCTACGGAGAGCTCCCCTAACATCCAGACCACCTGTCAGCCCCGTACCTTACCTCATATTCCCTGTGTACACAAGTTCTTCCTGATTTGCCTAGGCTGCCGTACCAGTGTTGTCACACACTCATTAATTGATAATGACTTGAGGGGTTGTTATCTGGAATAACAAGGCAGCCAGCACCCTGATCTCAGAGCTATAACGGTAACTGACTCCTTCAGCTGTGTCACACACCAATGGTCACACACTCAATGGCCATCTTAACTTGCATTCATAAAGGTTTGAAGGGGTTGAAATCTGGATAACAATGTCACCTCAACTTGCATAGTCAATTAAAGGGCAAATGCACCATCAGAATGATTTAGGTTCAAAATGAGCTTATACATGTCACCTTTCAAATAAGACCTCCCCCGAACCTGTCCTCTTCAGCACTACTCAGTTATAGCTTACAGAATTGACCATGTTTTGACTTCACTTGTTAAGAACACTGCCCACCGTACAGAATTGAATATATTCAGCAAGATAAGGAAAAGCGTCACGTTCAAGACATACAGACATGGAAGAAAAGGAAATTGAACATGTCACAGATTCACAAATCTTTGCACATGGGTCGTTGAGGCGATGTGCTTGGCAATTCGAAGTTTATGTAAGTCCATTCTCAGTACAGTTGGAAAACATTGTGTTTTATAATTTATTCATTGAATGTTGTGTTATCTTTAATGCTAGCTGTACTTGGAGGGGAGGTGAATGCAGTTACAAAGATTTTGATCCGGTATTCACAGATCATGGCATGTGCTACGCGTTCAACAATGGTGGACACACTCCATTACGAAGCACAAATAACCCAGGTATATTCTTTGTCATTCTATATCTTTAGATTGAATATTAAACATTGCTGAGACTATTTGAGTCAGGTTTAAACACACGCAGTGTCCACTGGATCCCCAGTAGGGTTTTGGTATGGTACAAATACAAATGTGCGGCAGTTTGGAGTGCTGTCTCAGCTGCTTCCTTAAATGAAGGACCCTGTGGGACTACATCTTAGATAAGATAATTTCTCCCTGGTTCAGTTTTTTTGTCTCGCTGGGGTGTATGCTTAGCTGTTAAGTAGACGTAAAAGCCAAATCCTTCATTTATTCCATCTCTCACTTTTCTCATGCAGGATCGTCAAACGGCCTATCCTTGACATTGAACGTCGAGCAATATGAAAACATGCGCTATGGACCCTACGAGGAAATGGGTGTTAAGGTATATGGTTTCAAACAGACAGTAACCAGTTAACTTTTATATAGTTCATAAAACTAACTCTATGAATAAGTATTGAAACTATGTATTTTAATTTAACCAGTTACAGTGTCGATTTTCCATACCTGCACCACTAAATGCTGGGGCAGCCCAGGCATAATACACTAACACACACATATTGCCACCCAGTTTTCTGGGCATGGATACATGGAGGACCCCTTCACTGAATGTATCCTTGATTCGCAAGCCATGTGGGTCATTGATGTGCTTGGCTTATTTTTTGACATGTTATGCATGGGTGTTTGTACAACTGGCAGACGTCTAGTCGACTGGTGTAGGATTTAAATGACTACTATAATGCCTAGAGCTGCCTATAGAAGATGTTGTCTGAATTTATGATACTCCTAAAATAAATGACATAGAATATGAATTTCAATAAAAAGGTGAAGAATATACAACCAGGTATGTATTTATATGTTTGTATGTATGTGTGAATGCATGAATGAACATATGTATATATGTGTATGGATAATAACGTATATTTGTGTATGTACATATGGGTGTGGGTGTATGTGTGTATGATTGTATGTATTGTATTGATATATGCAAAAAAAACATATATGATATATGAATGTATAACTCACCGTTAGGATTGTGATCTGGGTTGTGATCTTACAGGTCTTCCTTCACTCAGCTAATGAGACAGCCTTGGTCCGGGATCTTGGATTCAGCATGGCCCCAGGAAACTACTTTCTTGTCGCTGCCAATCTTGTGACGGTAAACATGTTCATTTGATAACCATGGAATAAGTTCATTGCATGTTGATTAACTACATACATGCTATTAAGGGACCTAGAATGGCTGTCGACAATAAATATAAGTTTATAAATCATCAATAGTAAGAATATATAATAAGGCCATAGATTGAAGAGACTTCCGTTTCTACAATCATAATATGTTTAACATTGTACAATGCATAATGCTTGTGGATCGAGCATGACATGACTTTATATGTAAATATATAAAATCGTGTCTGACAACCTAAAAACACTAATATATACTTTCTTAACGTTTAGTGTATAATGTAGGAATTGATCATGGGTGGCAGGTGATTGTGGCCATACAGTGCCCAGCTTAGTTAGCAGCCAAAACCGAGCCTGGAGGACAAGATTTTGACTGCTGACAGGTGGGCATTGTATGGTCACAATCACCTACCATACGTGATTAATTCCCATTCTATCACTTTCCCAAGCATTAACCAAATTTAACAAATTATACCCAACTTACATAATCTGCTGCCAAGTCCGGAGGGACCATGTACCATGTATTATAAGAATATATAACAAGGATAATATACTTTCGTAAATACTTTCACAACACGTTCGTATATTGTAAAATGGTAATGGAAGTGGACGTAGCGTGACTATTGACTGATATAAATCTATGAAATATATGTGATAAAAATATATAAAAAGGATATGTTCTAAAAGACCTGTGCATGCATGTTCACATAATCTTTGTAGCAAAAACATAATATACCTATGCTACCTGTATATATAGCCCCTCCACGGAAAACTCCTCGTACCAAAATCAATATTCTATAGACATTAAGGCATTAGATTTGGTTAGACTATAAAACAACGTAAATGATGAATGTGAAAATATTGCTAGAATTCAATTCATCTATAAAGAAATGTGAAACTACGCATGACTCTTTTTTGCAGGCTAATCGTTTGGCGAAACCATATGGTAACTGTGGTAGTACCTACTTGCACCATTACTCAGCTGAGAATTACACATTATCAGCTTGCAAGACTGAGTGTGAAATCAATTCCTCGATTGCAAGTTGCAATTGCCGTGCAATGTACATGCCTTCCAGAAATGCTGGTAAGAATCTCTCTCTCTCTCTCTCTGTATACTCAAGCACACACATACACATGTATATATATATATATATATATATATATATATATATATATATATATATATATATATATATATATATATATATATATATATATATATATATATATATATAAATATATATATATATACATATATATATATATATATATACATATATATATTTATATATATATATATATATATATATATATATATATATATATATATATATATACATACACAAACACACACACATATATATATATATATATATATATATATATATATATATATATATATATATATATATATATATATATATATATATATATATATATATATATATATGTGTGTGTGTGTATTTGTATGTATATGCGTGTGTCCTGGATCCGCAACCCACACTGTTTGTTGATGTGATATCTATTTGAATCAGCCAATCAGAATAGTTATATGTATATTTAACATTGTTTGTATCTTATAATTATAAAGTAATGTAAACTTCCATCTTTATGTTGTTGATGCACACTGGTTAGTCAATATATTGCTATGAGGGTTACTAGTAATTAGTAATTCTAGGTCAGATTGTTATATCAAATGCAGAATGTTGCTCTTGAGGTTTGAGCTATTGCATGTTTTTTGCAATTGTTTATTACAATGACCATTTATCATAACTTACATTTAGATGCATAGCCATTAAGTTTAAGTCTGAATGTCTTCAACTGTTCATTGGTAAGGTTGTTTGACATAGTTTTATTTATTTTAGACCCGTCTCCATACTGTTCCATGGACAACTATTTCACTTGCGCAAGAACTGCTATAAGTAAGTTTTAGCTTATACTTTGGCTTTTTTTTAGCCTACACTCAAGTTGCATGGGTATGCAGCCAAAATAGGGAAGAGAGTTTATTGCATTTATAACTTTAAACTATATCATCTATAGCGTATCTAATTAGGAATCATATAATCAAACCTTCTGGTATGCACTATTACACGATCTAAATTCATCTTGGTGTACATGTAGTAACTTTTTCTTCATGTATTTGAGTGTTAGAAAGAAATACATTCATGGAATCCCCTTTACGCATTTATTCAAGAATTGCAAGGAAGAACCAAAACAGTGGGAGAGTGCAAAGTGCAAAGGGAACCAATAAGGAACATGAATTAATGAAGTGCTGATAACGTTTTAATGATATTCACGATTACAGAAAGATTGCACAGATGATTTCATCACAAATCAGAAAGTTGTGAGTGTGTGTATGCCTTGACCCTAGACATTGTGTTTATGCTAAACTACGTTTTCTCTCAATGCCCGTGGACCCTATGCTCCTGGCTCTCAGGCATGTTCATTCATCTATCACTGATTTAGCTTAATTTTCAAAGATAAGTACAGTCAAACTTGCCTCAACGACCACTTTTCTTAAACGACCACTTGCCTTGAACGACCGTTTCAAATCCCCCCAAGGCTATTCCCTGTATATTTTACCTTGATTAAGCGACCACTTATTCACGGCCACTTGAATGCCTAGACGCCTTGTATAGTGGAAAGGGCACAATAAGATAATGAAATAATCGGTAAAAATTTGAAAGTATATCATTTCTAAAGGGGCCTCAATCAATTTTTCTTTCTTTCTTTCTTCCCTTCTCCAATTTCTGGAGTCTCACTGCTTTGTCAGGAGTTGGGTTTCTCTATGTTCCATTCTCTCTCTTATCGCTTCGGTTGCTCTGCTGATGCTGTCAGTTTCATCACTATATAGGTCACTTATTTTTAGTCTGCTATTTATGTGCCTGTAAGCTTCACATGTGGTTAGGTGACTCATGTCGTCTCTGTCCTCCTTGCATAGAGGGCAGCACATGTCAGCCTTGTTGTTTTTATAGTGATAGGCAAGATTATTCATTTTAAGCCTATATTTAATGGCTAATTTGGCACTTTGAGATTTCATTTCTTCCAGGTAGTTCTTTTTCTCAAATTTTGAGATGTCACATACTTTGCTTTTTTTCACTTTCTCTATGTTTAGTTGTTTTTGTAGTTTTGATTGGATCTTTTTGTCCACTATGGTTTATCCAGCTGAGCTTGCTTAGGGCTCCAATTTGGTCCTCTTCTATATCTAGTTGGTAGAGTTTTTCGATTGCTGCTATTTCAGCAATCCAGCACTTCGGAAACTTGAACTTTTTTTGTTGTGTGTATACTTGGTGTATCAGTTTCTCCTTGTTTCCGCTCACTATTCTGTGTAGGAACATTATCTTTTTACGTGCTATTTGGTCCTCAGCTGGGAGTATTCCAGTTTCTGCATATATTCCCATGCCGGTGTGCTTGTGGGTAGATTTAGTATTCTTTTCAGTCCGTGTAGCACAATTTTGTCGAGTTTTTGTAGGTCAGTTTTCCTTATATTAGTCCATGTTTTACAATTGTAGAATATCTTGGGGTACAGTATAGCGTTATACAATTTTAGCTTTATTTGTAGGTCTCTATCTGGGGTAGTTGGTAGTTGCTATTATTTCTATTATGTCAATTGGTGCCTGTTTCTCTCGTTTTTCAAGGTTTATGTCCAGGTTATTCTTAGTATGTAGGTGGTCACCCAGGTATTTGTACTGAGTGCACCTACTAAATTCCTGATTATTAAGTCTGATAGTTTGTTCTATTCCTTGTTTTTGGGGTATGCACATCATCTGCGGTTTCCATGTTGAACCTCATCCTGTTAGTGTCCTGGAATATTTTATTTGCTAATGCTGCTTTTTGTGTTGATACGGTGTTAGTCGAGGATTGTAGTATGTCATCCTGGAACATCTGCGTTGTTATTTCTCACTTCTCCATACTGTATCCCTGCACCTACATTTTCGAGGTTTTCCGTGGCTGTGTCAATCAGTTTGGCACACATCACAGCTGCCATCACGGTTACCTGCATCACAACTCTTGTATTTCAATGGGTTTTGTTTCACCTACTGGTGTCTGTATAATTATTTCTGCCGATTTGTTCATGAGGTATATTGTCAACCACTCGGGTCCTCGCACGCCACTCTCCCATAGCACTGTCATGCACTTGCGCAGCAACAGTCGGTCAAAGCATTTCTCAAGGTCATAGAATTGCATCGTTATAGGTATATTAAGATAGTTATAGTAGTCAACAATAGCTCTGGTTATGTAGAGGTGTTCCAATGAGCTTCTCTGCTTCCTGGCTCCATCTTGGAACTCACTCATTGAATTGTCTATTTTTAGATATTGTCTGTTAAGGATAATTCTTTCGAAAACTTTCTGGACGTTGGATGTGAGGAATATCCCTCTCTGGTTGTTTAGGTCTTCTTTACTGCATTTGTTTTTGTAAATGCTCTTAATCTTAACTTTCCTCCATTCTCCAGGGCACTTGTTTTTCTTCAGTATCTTATTGAACATGGCTGTCAGTGATTCTGCTATGTCATTTCCTCCTTTCTTGAGTATTTCATTTGTGATCTCGTCGAGTCCCGGTGCTTTGTTGTTTTTCAGATTTTTGAGTATATCTTCAGTTTCTTTCACTCTTATTACGTCATGGCACTGGCTTTTGGCTATTTCCATGTATCCTTCAAACTTTTTGCCAATGGTTTCTTGTATTATTTGGTATTTTGGCACAATTTGTCTTGTTTTGAGTATCCCTGAGTAGTGTTGGCGGTATGCTTCTTGTATTTCATCTCTTGTATTATATTCGTTCCCATCTCGGATTACTCTATGTGAGATATTTTCTTCCCTCAGCTGTATTTTCTGCTTCATTCTCCAAAATTCATTGGATTTCACTCCACCTGCCTCTTCTAGTTTGGCAAGATTTTCTTTGGCTTTTTCTACTTTTGTTTTCTCTATAGACTTCGCTATTTGTTCATTTGTCTTTTTTATCGCTTGTTCTATTTCTATTGTGGTTTTTCCCATTTGTTTGGTTTCAGTTAGCCTCGTTTTCATTTTTTCTTCTCTCTCATCAGGTGCTTTGTTTCATCATTATTTGTTGGGCATTCTTTGTTTGGGATGATCTTGACTTTCCTGAAGCATATTCCCATTTTCTTGTACATTTGTTTTGTCCATTCCCTAAAGTCAATATCGATATCTCTGTTTTCATCCTTGAAGCACTGAGTTAAGTCTTTGTTGTTTTGGGTTGCCTTTTCGATTTTTTTCCATCCTTCCTCATCATTCAGTTTCCACACCTCTGTTTTGCTCAGCTTTTCCTTGCTTTCACTGTCGTTATCATGTGATGATATAGTTCAACTTTTTTTTTCTGAATTGTCTATTCTTGAAATATTAATGAAGAAATTTCAACAAACGCAGCTAAACAACAACCTCAATAATTCCAGGTCATTTTTGGAAATTCTTTGTTTTTTCTTAACCTCGCTCAGACCCCCATCCCCTTTTTAAGAGACCACCTCTTTAAAAGACCACTTTTGACATTTTCCTTGAGTGGTCGCTTAATAGAGGTTTGACTGTATATCACATTGAAAAACATTAAATGAGGATATTTCATTTCAAACTTCAACAAGATGGTGGGCCATGTAATTTTTAATTGATCATAATCCTGATGCAGTTTCGGTTTTTGTTAATCTGGCATCATAATTTTGCACAAGAATACTTTTGTCAGCATCACAATCACAATTTCAATCAGGCACAATGTCTTAGGTTGAGGCACATATCATGCACACGTGGGACTTGCTGATTTGAGAAGATGTCATCTGTGTAACCTATGGACTCATGAATATTTATTTAACACATCATTATCATCATCTTGGTTCCCTTTTGGACATTGTGCCTCTCTTTCTGACACCTTGTCTCTAAATCTCTTACTCTTGACTCTCTTTCTCGCCAGCTTGGTACTCTCCCACTGTTTTGGTTCTGCAGATGTTATGGAATAAATGTGCAGAAGGCAAGCCATACATAAATACATTGAATACTGCATGATTGTTGAGTTCTGATAGAATTTTACTTTGCATGGAATGCCATTACCAAACAGTCGTGTATGGGCTAAATGAATTATGCGTTTTATTTCAGAAGAGACTCAGTCCTCTGCTAAAATGTGTAATTGCAAGATACCTTGTATTACAAGCACCTACACGCCTACAATTTCCTTTGCTGATATTTCGAGTGATAGCATCGAAGTCTTACTGCAGAGGGGTGGCCGCAAGAAGCTGCTTCGTTCCAGCTACCATCGCACCCTTGACACCCGCCAGAGAGTGCATTCTGATATATTCATGAAGCAGATGAAACTGATGATAAAGGTTCAACAAACCTATACCTCCTTTTATAAAGAGTTGCAGATAGAAATTGATTCTAACACATCACTAAATGCAGTGAGATTCATCACAAAGATGTTCAAAGAGGATTTGACATCTGTCTCAAAAGTGATAGACAGTGTAAAATTCTTTCACAGCAAAATACTGTCTCCGTTTGAGAACGCCCTGAAATACTCTATGAATGAAACTTGCCAGAGAATTCTAGAGTTACTCATATGTTATGCAGACCTATTCAGCAGCAGGGAGGAAATCAAGCACATACAGCTGAACAATACCATTACAAGCCTCATAAACTCTATGAAATCCTCAATTGTTACACTGCGGGTCTACAGGCAGGAAATATTATCCCCACCACTCAACCTCTCCTCTACCTTCTTCCCACCTTGTGATGAGTGTTTCAAGGTAATTCCCTACGCAACGGTGAGACCAATGAAGAAGGAAAGAGCATGTATGGATAAAGTTGACAATTTCATAGAAACTCTTAAATTTACAAGTAATCTTTTACATCTTATACAAGGTAATTTCAACGAATATGTATACAAATGGAAAGATGGCTTATCTAAATATATACATAGTATTTATTCAGAAGTGAATAATGTCACCGATTGGTGCATACACGATTTTGCCACTTCTCTACATAACACGGATGATTGGAAGCAGCCCTTTGAAGAAGTTCAACAAGATTTCCAAAAGCTTTTAGAACCTTTCAATATCACTGAAAAGAGTGTTATTTTTTTGAGAAACAAGGCATTTCTGCAACACATCTATGTCAACTACAGCAATGCTCAACTGAACATATCTCACTTGAGAGTGATTTTTAATCAATCATTGGTGAACAATCAAATTACAGATGCCGACTACTTGCTCTCAGCTTTTCAGGATTTTGTGGATTCAAGAATAGCAGCTACCAAGCATCTACGCGACAAAATACAGCAAGCTTATAAAAGTTTGCTAAAGCGTGCAGCTACAATTGAGGCATATTACAATGAGAGCATGTTAGAAGAAAACGCAGGTATCGACTGGCGCATGACTGCTCGCAACATGTCTATATGGAAAGGCTTTGTTGCAAACATGGACAACCCGAGTGCACCCAAAGAAACAGAAGAAAATGTTATTTTCCTATGGAGAGAAATATGGAGTATCAAGGAGTTTCTGGAGGAACATGATGGTCTGTATAAGTTGGATGGAACAGTTGATGAATATTTTCGACCTATACTGAGTGGCTTTGAAAATGGTGATAGTGATTTGAGAAAAATGATGGAGAATATCAAAACAGACCTTCGAGAACTACTAGAAGAGGTGGACAAAATCTCTAAGGAAATGCAAATGGATGATCCTTTTATCAAGTAAGTTTAATGATGGTCTCTAATAAATACTAGCAATTTGACACTAACATATCCATTTTCGAAGATTTGATAATTACAAGTTATGACCCTCTGGCTAAATTCATTTCAGGAAAGTCATCACTGGTGAAATAAGAAAATCTGCATACTTCACTCCTCTACCCTTTACAAGTAAATATTGCAACCTATTAGAGTTATAACTAATGTATACATGTATGTATATATATATATATATATATATATATATATATATATATATATATATATATATATATATATATAATGTATATATAATTATATGTATATATATATTTGAATATATATGTATATATATATAATCATATATATGTATATACATATATATAATCATATATATATATATATATATATATATATATATACATATATATATATATATATATATATATATATATATATATATATATATATATATATATATATATATATATATATATATATATATATACATACATATATAATAATGAATAATATATGATATACATACATACACATAAATATATATATATATATATATATATATATATATATTTATATATATATATATATATATATATATATATATATATATATATATATATATATATATATATATATATATATATATATATATATATATATGTATATATAGGTAGCCTTGTTCTCTTTCCAGGCGTAACTTCATCATGGCAGATATATTCTTCTCTGAACTAAGTTATGAGGCCATCAAGCAGAAAAAAGCATTTGATGACATCAACCTGTTTAGTAAGTTTGCAATTATAAGGTTTTCCTGGCGAATTAAATGACATTCTAATCTGAAAATTCCATGTTAAAACAAGCTTGATCTCCAAAGACTACAAGTAGATTGTCCAGTGCAATCCATGACTACTATGACTAAAATTGCAGACAGAGTCAAACAAAGCGGTTTTAATGTTGAGATGTTTTCATAACGAAATATATATATAAGGCATTAATATTTTTTCTATCAAACTGTAACTTGATTAATGTTTGTTTTATTTGATTACTATACTCACGATATGACACAATTATGTGTCATAGCAAAATTATGAAAACTTTATTCATTGTACTGTGCAAGATTGTCATTGTATTTTAATACCCAGCTATAAATTTCTGTTATTATTTTAGGTTCATTGGGAGGAAATTTGGGTCTACTTCTTGGTGCTAGTGTTGTTACGCTTTTTGAATTTTTGGATCTTATCATTTACAACATCTTCAAGAAAGCCTACATTCGACGCAACAAAAAGAAGAGATTGCCAAGAATAACATATCAACCATCAACAAAGGGCCAAGGAATAGAGAATACTAGTTTTACCATATAGTATTTTCTTTGGAAGATATAACCTTGCGTATATTTGTATGGATCATCGTAATACATATTTCCCCAGGATGATTAAAAGGTCAAACATGCATGATAGTTGCACACACATGTATCCTGAACACTTATTGAGTGTTTTATTTTACTTTGTATAAAATTGAACCTGTCGAACACTGCTTATAGTGTATTGCTTGTTACAATTGGAAATCGTTGATGTAATATACTAAGCAATGTACATATTTATACAATAACCATATTTATACAATACACACACACACACATATATATATATATATATATATATATATATATATATATATATATATATATATATATATATAAATATGTATATATATATATATATATATATATATATATATATATATATATATAAATTTATATATATATATATATATATATATATATATATATATATATATATATATATAAATATGTATATATATATATATATATATATATATATATATATATATATATATGTATATATATATATATATAAAATGTTTGTGTGTGTCTGATACTATGCTACTGTGCTGTTTCCGAAGCACTTACAAAGCATGTGCATTTTTTTTTATAGAGATGCGTTTATCAAATATTGATTAAAGTGTATTGCTTGTTACAATATAATTTCTTTCATGTAGTATACAATGTTACCACTACCTATTGTAAGGTGCTCATTTACTAGATGGATAATAGGCAGATGTCTCAAAGATGCTGGTGTGTAACAATTAAAGTGAAGCTTACTTATTCTTGACGGGGACAAAGTTGATCACTCGGTTAGGTGTCGGATTAGTAATCAGTAGGTCGCTGGTTCAATTCCCAACCTCGGCACTTTGGTCTGTCCTTGGGCAAGACAGTTTATTCCATATTGTCTCAGTCTACCCAGCTGCAAAATGGGTACCTATCATAAATAAGGCAATGCTTGGAGCTTGTGAGCTATATGCTGCCAACTGCTCTAGAATATCCCTCCTGGGATTGGAATGGTTTCCGTGTGTACAATGCCTGCTAGGGGAGGAAGGTCGTGTGAGCACTTCTGCAGATACAAGACCGAATACCTTAACCTTTATACCTTAATTCTTCTGAACTTTGCTGCGCATCAAGGTTTGCTTTCAGAGTATTGCTTGTCAGAACCAAATTTTGTCATGAAGTGAAAAATATTACAGAGTCATGGCGTTTATTTATATGATATACAATGAACATGAGATTGTCTCAACAATGCTCCTCTGTTATTCTTAGTGTAGCTTGCTTGTTCTTTCTATCGAACCAAATGAATAGAAGCTCTTTACAAAGTTCAGTTTTAAAAGATCAGAATGTCTGAATTGCATGTACAGAATAATTATTCAACACAGAGATTAAGATACTTAATCTGTGTCGACACAAATTAAAATCCTTACCACCCCTCTATTAATACTGAGCTAGGATTTAGATTTGTGTTGACACAAATTAAAATCCTTACCACCCCTCTATTAATACTGAGCTAGGATTTAGATCTGTGTCGACACAAATTAAAATCCTTACCACCCCTCTATTAATACTGAGCTAGGATTTAGATTTGTGTTGACACAAATTAAAATCCTTACCTCCCCTCTATTAATTTAATACTGAGCTAGGATTTAGATCTGTGTCGCTATAAATTAAAATCCTTACCACCCCTCTACTAATACTGAGCTAGGATTTAGATTTGTGTCGACACAAGTTAAAATCCTTGCTTCCCTTCATAGCTAGGATTTAGATCTGTGTTGACACAATTTAAAATTGGGTGGTAACAAATCAAAATTCTAATCTGTGTCAGCTAAAACCTGGTAACAAATTGAAATCGCGATTTGTGTCGACACAAATTAGAATTCTAATCTGTGTCAACACAATTTAAAATCCTTACCAATTTCAATCTGTGTCATGACAGTATAGCCTGGTTCTCAGGTTGTATTAGGTATAGTCCCCCCACCAAATCAGGTCAGATCAGTGAAACAGCCAGATATCACAGACTTGTAGCAAGTCTAAATAAGCAGGTGTAGCTGCTATTTTTAGCATAAGGCTCTGGGTGCTCAGGCAAGCTGACTCCAAAACCAGTCTTCACCATAGGTTTTACATTGCGTTGGAGTGAAATGATATAGGTGTCAAACTTTGCCTCACAACTTCGACATGAATAATTGGATTTGGTTGAAACTATAACAGTGTATCTCTAAGATATCATTTTCTTTAACCATGAAGTCATTTTTGAAGTTACTTAAGCTATTTTAAAGAAATAATGAGAAAAGGGGAGGATTGCATTTTTTTGGGGACGCCCTGTATATATCATAGTATGTCTGCATGTGCACGAGTTTTTAAAAGTATATGAGACAAATTAATGATTGATTGTCATTTGTAATTTTTGAATAGATAATAATATTACTTCCTTTCAATTTTCTTCATATTTTACAAATATTAGATATACTAAGATGAGTAAATTTGCATTGAATAAAAATTGGTTTGAAAATCCATGTCATCATTTGTGTCCACCATAAATGCTTACCTCTCCTCTAAACTATAATGATATATATATATATATATATATATATATATATATATATATATATATATATATATATATATATATATATATATATATATATATAAACATTTATATATATATATATATATATATATATTTATATATATATATATATATATATATATATATATATATATATATATATATATATATATATATATATATATATATATATATATATATATATATATTGAGAACAGCCAACACAAAAAATACTCTTTAATATTACTTTTTTTATTTTCTTTGATGCAACATTTACAAATAGCTTTACAAACTGTCAAAATTCACAAATCCAAAGAAGTACCACCTGCACCATTAAGGGCCCTTTAGGTTGACCTCTTTGCACCTCTTTTGCCAGAAATTAATTAAATCCTTAGTTGGAAAACAGAGAAAATGAAACAAAGAAACAAAAATAAATTTATCATATTGTTCAACCAATCACAAGAAAATTTGAAACTGTTCGTATAGTTTATTATGGGCGAGTCAACATGTATAAGATATGCAGGGTCCACCCCATAGCCTAGTGGTATAACAAACTGCAATCTGACACCCCACTATATCTCGTCATCGCAATTGATCTGGGGGTCGAACCCCACTTGAGGTATGTAAGAAAGTTGTCAGTGACTTGGGGTAAGGCAATAGATACGTTCACGGTAACCGCCGCCATGACAGTTAGGGTGCATGCGCGGTCAGGGCCGGATGTTGTATGACGCAATGTAAACAAACCAACGTGGTTGAGTCGACACACTGGTCACTGCAAGTCGGCAGTCACTGAACAGCTTGTACAAATCGTTTTCACAAGCATAACACATGATACTTTTAAGTAATAGATGATGAAGAAATACCGATTTATGATGTTAAAGAGGATCTTTTAAGAAGTAAAGTATATTTTATTAGGCGCTATAACTAGAGTTCTCAGGCCGGTTTTAAGGTAGCTCATGGGGATTTTCTTTGACTTTTGAGTCCTCTTTTCATCTACCACGCTTTCATTTGAATATGCAGCCTGAGCCTATACAAACTATATATTGCCTGAAAGATGTTTTGGTGTAGAGTACATTTAAGCAGAACAACAGTTGTTAGGGCCGAAAAAAAACTTGCATTGTTTTCAAAAGAAGCTCCTACATTCACCATCTGATAGTTATATGGTCAGATTTTAAAATATTGAATTAGTCCTCTTTTACTAGTTGTAGAGAGTTGAAATACGCTCAGGATAGACACATTATATGGCCCAAGCAGGATGTCAGAAAGCCAGAAATCAAGTTTTGTTCTGAATTTTCTTAATCTTTTTTGAACTACCATAGCATCAAATATGGACAGGAACACCTAATATGGTACACAGATTTTCCAATTCCATCAATCAATTTATTTCAGAGACTTTGCGTCATAGTCTACCTTACTCAGTTTATATGTTATAAGTGCAGTATTGTGTGTAAATGTTTCTATTTTAATGCTTGCCTGATTGTTTTCTTTAATAATGTCTTTTTTATTTTTGTAGATTTAATAAAGAAGTACTTTTTTAGAACTTAATAAGGCGGTTCCCTATTTACCCAAGCCTTTCATCTTCCCAGAGAGATAGACACAGGGAAGTCGCTGTTCGGGGCCAATTACCATTAGACCCAGTGCACAAACGTCTTCTACGGCGGAGAACCCAGCTGATTACCATGTCTGCAGTGTAATCAACGCTGTACTTGTGTCATCACGAACCGGCTTCTTGAATATAAAGCTCCTGTATTGCCTGCACACAGGGTATATTAGTCAACCTCCCTGCTCCAACCCAGTAGCCCAAGTCACATGCAAGCTCTGGTGACTTCAAGTCCACCCGAATCTTCATCTATGATCTTGCTATGATGGTGCTTCCTTGTAACCAGTTTATGATAGATGCTCTTTAATGCCTTGGTTTAAGCAGAATTAGCAATCACTTCTAAGGACACCATATATAGCTGGCTTGGTCAACTCCTCTACATAGGGAAGACAAACCTATTGGATCTTGCCATTACAGTACGACCGGCACAGAATATGGCTAGTATGAATCAATCTTGTTTACATAAATATGAGGAAAAAACAAGAATTTTAATAAAAAGCGAACATGTTGAGTACCATTGAATCTTGTAAAATTTGGAGGATAAAACCTTAATTATAATATACTTTAAATTCTCGCGAAGCTCGAAAATATTTGTGAAATAAACACACAGTATTAGTAGTGCTTGACCAAAAGTTAATGGCAAAGAAATTACTACGATTTCAACCTGTCACAACATAGCCATTTCGCAACAGCTTTAAAAGAGAATTAAATGACAAGTAGAATGAATTACAAGTGGCAATTCTCATGATTTAAACTGTATTAAAACAGACCAAGGGAGAGGCGGGCAGTTTATTTTTATTGTGATCATTGAGGCCATCGCCGTGACAGCTTTTCCCTTCACTATAATCATGACGTTGCGTGAGCATTTGTTGCTTATGAGGACAAAGTAGTTCAGTTGGTTATTAAAGTGTCGGACTAGTTATCGGTAGGTGGCTGGTTCAATTCCTGTCTGGGGCAATTTAATGTCCTTGGGCAAGACAGTTTATTCCATATTGGCTCAGTCTACCCAGCTGCAAAATGGGTACCTAGCATTGATAAGGAAGTGCTAAGAGCATGTACCGAGGAAAATCTCTGGAATATCCCTCGGGGTATTAAAATGCTTTCCGTGTGTACATGCCTGCTAGGGAAGGAAGGTTGTGTGAACATTCCGGTGGATACAAGACTATGAACCGAATACCATGCCAGTGTGGGTAGCCTCAGGAGGGTGATTTTCCACCCTCGGGAAAACCATCCTCCCTCTGGGAGACATTCCATCAGGCTACCCACACTGGCATGGCATATTTGTATAATGCCTAATCATAAACACTTGTTCGCAGCTGGGCTGCACGCCGCTCAATGCACACGCTGTTATATACAAGAAATCTTTAAAAATAAAATAGCAATATTATAATCCGATCATGGTAGTCTGACCAGATAAGAATTGATAGGTTTGCATGAGGATGTACAGTGGCATGAATTTCTCATGGAAGACAATCTTCATTAGGTTTATGGAGGCCCTCAATATCATATTGTTTTGTTAGGATGTACTTGTAGAAATACAAGTACAAATTGTTTGTACAAATAAATATATTGGTCCTTGTTCCCATGTGACCTTGCACTGCTGCTAGTCAGTGACTCCTGGCATGAGTCCAGCATCTCACTATAGTGCATATGGTAATTTATCTCTCACTACATATCCATTCTTTTCTTTATCCAAAGTTCTACTGACCTTTGTACCTTGCCAGCACATTTTAAAATGAAATAAACATGTAAATATCAATAAATCTCAATCAATAAGTATTTATTAAAAATCATGCTGTTCTTGAAAGAAAATAAGGAATTCCATTTATAAACCCTCTGCCATATATAATAAGTTAAGTGTTTTTTAGTATTAGCCTTCTGAGAAATTTGTTAGAAGATGCCCCTCTGCCATAATATTAGGAGATCAATTTTACTGTCCATTCTATGTATTGCACTCAGTCCCATACACTCCAGATACAAACAATTTATCTAGATATGTTTACACTCACAAGCTGTCATCTTTGTAGCCATACTTTTCTTGGATGAAAATGATATTTGGATGAAAATGATATTGGTGCCACGTCCCTTGCTTCAATCATTCAACTCTTCTCGTGCAACTACATTCATTATTTAAATTGTATGGCTTGATATTTCCTGGTCAGACATAACAAATGGAAAATATATTAGAAACTCAATCAGACTGTTTGTCATTAGCACTTATTAAAATCTGCTTTGTTTATTTAAGCACTAAGTTAGCTCTAAAAAGTAGGGCGCAGTTTATGTAGACTTACCATAAGTGATGCCAATAAATACTTGTTTACCTTAACCCTTTCATACCTGGAGATCTACTTGACTAGTAGCATTTCTGGCTGATACGGGTATGAATGGGTTAAGTAGTGAACTACATGTGACTAACTAGGCTAAGCCAGGCAAAAGAAATAGATTCCCAGTCATAAGCAATATGTTATGGCCAGAATGTCCAATAACATTAAGATCACATAACACCATTTCCAAAAGATCTTCACTGGCTGCCCATCAGGAAAAGGAGCGAGTTCAAGATTCTGCTTTTGACTTTCCAGGGCTCAACATTAAGAAAACACTTCATTAGCCCAACAGGGCTAGTTACCGTAACTTTTACTAGCCCTGAAATATTTTTGCTAGCCCTGATTTGACAATCTTTTTCAAATATGGTGATCTTTGTTGATAACATAGCCTCTTTTGATAACATGAAAAGAATACAGTGTATTGTGTTAAAATGAGTTATATTATCATCCAGGTATGCAGAGCCAGTCAGGAGGGCTTCATTCTTATTTAAGTGCTGATATTCTAATTCTATCTAGCCCCTCAGGGCTACTCACAGGTAGAATTTACTAGCCCTGACTTTCAATAACTAGCCCGGGGCTACAGGGCTTGCCTTAATGTCGAGCCCTGCTTTCAAATGTATGCCAGGAAGTGCCCCTCTATACTTGAGGGAATCGTTTGTCAAACACTAAGAACTTATTACAGGTACCACACACTAATCTGAAAAGGTTTGGTTGCAGAGTCTTCTGTGCTTATGAACCACACCTTTGGAATGAGCTCCTCAACAACATCAAGGCTGCTGATACTGTTCAAAACTTCAAGACAGCTGAAAACATTACTATTTAGAAAGGAGTTTATTTGACTATATGGGCCATAAACATGTCCGCTGACTTTTCTTCATAATGCCTTTTTGAACTTACTAAGTTGATAGTGATTCAGAGTTGGTGGTGGTTTTTCTACCAGAAAATCTGGTTTCCTCCACAGGTCACAACTGGCTAGTGATGAAATAGACTCAATATTGCAGAAAGAGTGACAACACATGCAATTAAAACTCTGAGACAGCCCCGACTGGCATCTCCAGAAGCAGCTCAGTCAGGCATTACCCTCATATTTTAATCATGATGTGCACATCCCTGATTTTTTTTTTCAAATTGAGTAATAAATTAAGAAACAGAAAATAAGAGTTATTTTTGGGCAATGGCACACATAAAGCCAGGCTATCCAAAAGTACATTAAAATGCTAATACTAGTTAGAGAGAGAAAAGTTATCATGCAACGATATGAGGTGTAGGGTAATCCCAGTCCAGCCATACCACGATGAGGTGCTGCTATATGGCCGTATAATGATATCCTAAAAGCAGGAGTGCCAGAGGGATTGGATCATTCAGGCGCATTCACCACACTGTTACAACAGTTGAGGAGAGATGCATAGAAGACAATACAGTGAATGTGAGAAGGTTAAATAGTAAAGCAGAAGAGCATGCTATGACTACTTAAGCTGTTGTGTAGAGACAAATTCAATACAGATGACTATGTTCAGTATATGCAAATGATACGAGTTATAAAATACCACATGAAATATAAACTATGCTTCCTAATTTTCAAATTGTCAAAAATGGTTTACTGCAAATACATATTAAATCTATGACCATTCTTGATTTTCTTTAGATGAAATGATTCACGAATTGAATGCACAGTATCATAACATGATTTACCAATAGGCTAAATTACTGTTGACATATGAATTTGCTAAATACTGAGAAAAATGGTTATTGCATTTCTTTTCTTTGGAATCCAAACAGTCTAAAATATCAATTCATTTCAATTTGATTAGTTTGAAAACAACTTGAAAATGCACCCATACTTCATTTCCCAAAAGGAAAAAAACTCTCCATATCAATATTCCCTTCTAATTGAAGAAATTTGATGGTGCCACACCCCCCCCCCCCCATCTCCCCAAATAAATTACACCATGCTGGAGAGGTATTTGTGTAATTTATTAATGCGCCATCTATAATCAAAGACATAACCACGCTCTACTTTATTGGAGATTTAAGAATGTGATTCCAGCCATGTAACGATCATTAGTCATTACTAATGATTACTGAATGACGGTTTGACCCTACATGGGAGGGTCATATCACAAGTAAACAATGATAGTGCACTGCACATTCCACGCGGCGGCTACGTCCAAACTGACGAAAATCGGTCAGGTAATGCTACTATCTCACTCTTAATTAAAGTCTACTTTAACACTTAAAAGATTCTCTAATTTTGCATTGGTTATACTGCACAGGACCTTGTGAGACGTCCGCTCCATGATGAGCGATAATGAAAGTAAACAAATTCAGCTATCAACATTGGTCTCGCAGCATGTGTAATTTAACCAATAAAACCCTCTAAAATATAGATTACTAAATTCTTCAGTATCTCAAATACTCATAATTACATTTCGACAACGTTTTTCATCACTGCAAACCAACTAAAACACGATCTACTCTAGCGAGATTGAGCGTGCCATTCTCCATACATGTGTCATGGCGGATCACGTGTAGGGTGCATATCCGTGACGTAATGCACCCTAACTGTCATGGCGGCGGTTTCCGTGATAGCATCTATAGGTTACCACATGCACTCTCCTTTCCTCCACCATAAATTAATGGTTTGTTATAAACTAGCTCATGCAACAGAAAACGTCACCATAAGAAATCCAGATACATGCAAATATTCTCTCTAAAGATTTGAGCCATGTTGGATATTCTAGATTTGCTCTCAAAAGCATAAATGAATGCTATCACAGTCCATCGAAGAACAGGGAAAAGCACTGATCATATGAATATATAGACCATCAGATCTAGGGACTAGAAGCCATGTTATATAAGAACCGTTTCAGTTTTCAAAGAAATTATGACAAAGTAATAGTATGAGCTAAAATGATGCTTCCTGTTGGTTAATTCATACTATAACTCATTCATTCCAAAAGCAGAAAAAATACAAAAATACAGCTGTTTTGGCATTATTTCCTACTGAAAGCATACTTTATGAAGTATTTAATGAAGAAAAGATGTACACCACAACCAAGAAATCTTCTAACCATTCTCTAGGGCATTTTTAATTAGCAAGTTATAATTGGCAAATAGCACTCGGGGCACATATTGGATAATAATGATTGACCGGTGTTCACTGAAATACTGAAAGGTACAATATGAAGCATGAGGTACTGTTTAAAGATATCTACATCGGCATAGATGTGTTAACCTGCATTCTCTCTAAAATAAATGGATGTGGTGATATATTCTATATTTCATTTAAGGGTCAAAAAGCTCAATTCGGGAAACGATGATATTGACACTCAACAACTGCTAATGCTTTTTGTTATACCAACAATCCTTTCTTAATCCTCGTACACACTATACAATTGAGAAATATGTTCATCCTACTAGT
Source organism: Maea johnstoni (assembly GCA_963942565.1). Taxonomy (NCBI): domain Eukaryota; kingdom Metazoa; phylum Annelida; class Polychaeta; order Spionida; family Magelonidae; genus Maea; species Maea johnstoni. Next base: position 8,026,574 of record OZ012693.1, read on the forward strand.
TAAACAGGATCCTGTTAAGGCTGATGGAATGTATGAATGAAAGGCAAGAAGTGATTTTTAAAAAATCAATTTCATTTTTGCAACTTGGTTTGGTTTAATTATTCCAAAATCTGAACAAATGAATTAAGACATAATACTACAACAAAAATACCCAATACTTACTAACAACACATATTATGCACGGTAAATGTGAAAAATGTTAATCTTGGATAGGACTCAAGTGTAAGTTCTTTTATCCACTACCTTTGAAAAAACAGATTTGTTATTACTCAAAAACAGATCGTGACTAACAGTGTGGACTCAAGACTGTTCCTAAGATAATGACCATGGGAAAATGGAGAGCACAATCTCTTATACAGTGTAAGACACTACAAAATGGTCAACGGTACAACTGCACTAAGTACTGTCTTTGTTTTTGATGGATACCCCAAAAGATCACGTAATCAATGACTTGTTACAGGATTGCAGTTACCGTATGACCTTTTAAAATAGTCATTAATCACCTAGCCGTATATCAAAGCAGAGTAACGCAATCATGAGTGCCCTCTTCTTTTAATCCCCAGCCCCTCTCCTCCCCAAACCACATGGTTCACGACGGTTATCACCTAAACAGACCTACTGATTTAACTAATCCAATTTATGTAGCAAGTTTAGGAGTGTTAATGAGGTATAATTCATAAAAACTTAAATACATTGGTAAGAAGGTGTCTCGTTTGCTGTTCTGGGTGCAAGGCGACCTTGCCCCAGTCTTGATTTATTAGGTTTTTGCAATTTTACCTAAACCTTTGAGTAAAAGTTGTAACCTCTTGTAATGAGGACAAAATCCATAACATTCGTTTAATTCACCTTTTTTATACACTTTTTGTTGAAATTTAGCTAATTGGTTGCAAAAAAAAACGTCACTGACCTGCATGTTGTAAGAGCACCACAATCTCCAGAAAAACGACTATATGATATAATCTCCGTAGCATCCTGTTTATGAATGCTGTGATTAATGCACCAGTCAATTGAATCCCCGGGAGGGGGGGGGGGGCGGGATGGGGCGGGGATAGTGCACCGCCCTTCTGCACTATTTTGCATAGTCCCCGCCCCCCGCGGCACATTTTTTTGTCACCAATCCCCGCCCCCCGGGGCACATTTTTTAAAGGGGCCCTAAAGGCTCACATACATATCAGCTTATATGAAAATAATACACTTCAAGAACTTCTTTTTCTCTCAGTGATCCCATGAGGGGAGATTTTTGCATATTGCCATCATCCTACCCAGCCCCTGGAAGCCACTGGCTGCGGCCATGTTTTTCAATTATGTGGCAGAGATCACTTCCGGCCCCTAGCTCTGTGCCTATCTCATGCACCACTAAGCTCCTTTGCTACCCAATAACACTGACCACAGCAGGGGGGTGATGACTCGGATTCACAATGGCGGCGGCCTTGGCTCAGAGGAGGTGCTATTCACTAATTGCAATTTTAGATTTCTCTTTGTGTGGAGCTCTAGGGCTTCCCTGTTTATGACAGATGTTGAGCTATGTTTATGAACTTTCATATAAACCTATGATTTGTTCTTCTCCAAGTTCCCCTTTAAACCATATTTTCTATCCATGTGGGCATCAAAAATATGATAAATGAACATGAAAATAAACTTTTATTGTATTGAATTGTACAAATTCAGGAACATCCTAGAAAAAAAACTATCATATTGAGGGCCTTCATGCACCTCATGAAGATTGTCTTTGTTGAAGAGTCCATAGCAAAAAAGTTCCACTGGATTGGTCAGTTTCGAAGTTCATTTGGACGAAATTTGCGATGTGCGCAAGTTTTGTGCGCAACTTGTTTCTGCAAAGTACAAACAAAAGCGGCGACCACTATCAGCGGAATTTAGGAAAGTATCACGTTACGGTGAGACAGAATCGCGTCGTAACTTTGTGACTGCTTTAATGGTTAATGCAGAATGATTAGGGAACGCACTAGTGCGTTGCACATACTTTTGACTGCCACTGACCACGCAACATGCGCAACCACGCACCAAATCCTTAGTGCAACAAATGCTCACGCGACGCCATGATTATAGTAGCAGGAAAAATTGCCACGACGATGTTCTCTATGTTCAAAAAAAAGATAAATTATCTGCATCTCTGTGGGTCAACTTTAATGCTGTTTAGAATGTTATAACCGCCACAACTCATTTAACTTGCCATTAAATTATTTTAAAGCTGTTGTGAAATGACGATGTTGCGATAACAGGGTGCAACATAGGTTCCAAAACATTTCTTGCTGAGCATGGCAAGCTGCCCCTAAAGTTTACTTGCCCACGCTGGCACTTCCACTTGTCCCACAACCCTGTTTAACTAGGGTGAGTTACATTGCGGGGACTCTGCCAAAAGACATTTCTTGCCGAGCGGGGCAAGTAGGGGTATTGTTCTGCTTGCCAGATTGTCGTTTTTGCCGAATTCACTTGCAAAGGGGCAAGTGGTTATTTTGCACGCTGTACAGGTTGAAATCGTAGCAATTGTTGTGCCATTAATTTTTGGTTAATCACTAATCATACTGTGTGGTTATTTCACAAATATGTTCGACATTCACGAGAATTTAAAGCTTTGCACATTATAATTAAAGTGTTATCCTCCATATTTTACGAGATTCAGTAATCATCAATGTGTTTGTTTTTGTTAAAATTCTTGTTTTTTTCCTCGTACTTCTATAAGAAAGATAATTTCATACTAGCCACATTCAGTGCCGGTCGTATCATTATGACAATATCTCATACCATGTGTCTATCCACTGCTGGGCGGCAGATTGGGCTAATCATAAACAAGTAAATAGGATTTTGGCATGAGGATTTGGGTGGTATTCACTATCCCCGCCCCGTGCCCCGGCCTATATCGTCGCTCTACTAATTAGTTATGTCCCCACCCTGCGGGGCAGCATTTTGGTGTACTAAACAGGATAAGCCCGGCATCGCCCGGCCATTTCCCGCCCCCCCCCCCCCTCCCGGAGATTCAATTGACTGGTGCATAACGTCATCCTGTCTGCCATGTCGAAGCTAATCTGCTCACAGATTCCAGAAGGCGAAGTATTGGTCTAAAGCTGCGCGCGCATCCACTATAGCAGGGTGCCGACCGGAACCAGAAGGACTCAATTCTAGAAAGGAAATTTTGTATTGAGCATGTTATATTTTGATGGAAAACGCGAAGTTGTGCGGGGACAATAGTCCAGTCAATCTACGCTGAAAATGGCCTAACCTAGAACAAATTGCTACAGAAGGTTTTTTTTGCTTTGACTGGTTAAGTAGACCTAGCTGAACATTATATCAAAAGTTTCCCGAAAGTTACCCCCCCTAAGGACCCTAATTTGCATATTTTCACCTAAAAATGGCCAAAAACATATGATTTTGGGGATTTCTTCAGCATTTTTTTTGTTTTTGAGAATTGAACCTCCAATGTTGGCATGTATGTACTACAGATGTTGTTTCACATTGCTATGAAACAATATTTTCCAAAAATGCATCCTAGTGGTCAGATTTGGGACAAAAATGTTTAGAAAGTGCTAAAAACGGACAGTTTTTGCAACGTTGCTGATGAAAGAAGCCACCCTACAGACTCCAAAAAAAAATTTAACACCAAGGTTTAAGATTAAAAAATTGCCCTTGATTGTACTAAGCCCAAAAAAACTAATATTGGTATAACTTGGTACCACTTTGGGGGACCACCAATAACCCTTATATTTTGAAAGCCCTTGAACCCCTTTTTATGCCAAATTGGACAATTCACTGATTTCAGGGCCTTGTATTTCCTGAACTAACCATCATATAGCAGTGATATCATTAGGTCTCAATGAGTATGTTACATAGATGCTGCAGAAAGAAATATTTATTTTAATATTGACCCTTTGGTCTAACAAAGTCATTTGGAAATGGCCATTTGACCTTTGCTAAATAGAGTTTTGGTTATTCACATCACATATTTCAGGGCCTTGTATTTTCTGGACTAACAAGCATATAACAAGTGAATCCTCAGGTCTGAATCAGTATGTTGCATAGATGCTGTAAAAAGAAAATATAGTTGTGATATTGACCCTTTGGTCAAATAAGGTCATTTGAAAATGGCCATTTGACCTTTGATAAGGATCGTTTTGGTATTTTGCATCAGTTGGAGGGATTGCGTAAATTGGTACCAGTTGGGGGGACTGTAAATTACCCTTATATTTTGAAAGCCCATGAACCCCTCAAGTACCTGCTTGATGGACATCTGCAGCTGGTAGCTGTTTTGTGATATTGAGCTCCCAAGGTACTAGTACCAGGTATGTCCCTTTTTATGCCAAGTTGGAAAATTCACAGATTTCAGGGCCTTGTATTTCCTGAACTAACAGGCATATAGTAGCTAAATCCTTGGGTCTGAAGATGTATGTTACATAAATGCTGCAGAAAGAAAATCCAATTTTACTATTGACCCTTTGGTCAAATAACGTCATTTAAAATGACCATTTGACCTTTGCTAAAGGGAGTTTTGGTTATTCACATCACAGATTTTAGGACCTTGTATTTTCCAACATAATCAATAATCATACAGCATCCTCAGGTCTGAACAAGTTTGTTCCATTGATGTCGTAAAAAGACAATATGATTTAAATATTGACCCTTTGGTCAAATGCGGTCATTTGAATATGGTCTTTTTACCTTAGAGAAGGAGCTACTCACAGTAATTGTTCTAAATGTACCGTGCCAACATTTAATTCCTGCATTAAATGCATGGGCAGCCTGTGCACAACACGATACACAACTGTACCCCTGATTGCCACCCACTTTCCTGGGCATGGATGACCTCACAACTGAAAGAAGCTTTGAATCACAAGCTACGTGGGTCAATGATGTCCTTGGCTTACTTTTTGACATGTTATCCATGGGTGTTTGTACAACCAGGCACTTGCAGACATCCGCTTGATTGCTGCAGGAATTAAATGTCTGCAGTACTTAACCCTAGATAAACAATATTTTCAGGGCAATGCAAGTATACAATAGGCATTATGTATAGTGGTAGTCAAATAGGGTTATCTGAAAGTACCTGTTTGATCATAAAAAGATACATTTTGGCTATTCTCTCAGTTTATGCAGATCAATATCTTACAACTTACTATAACAACTTACTATATTTTTGAGGGCTATATCTAAAAGCATGCTGTATAATGAAGTATGTTTTTTTTCTGGTCATTCTTCTTATCAAAAATAAAATTTGAAAGTGACTCTATGGGCTGGATCCAAATTTTTGACCAATTGGTAGCATTCAGCTAGTCTGCAAATGAACCTATTTTGGAAGCACTTGATCATCATTTCAATTTTTGGACTTTCATACACAAAGTAGTTTGGTATCAGAACTTTTAACAGGTACCATGACACATTATGTGAGGGTACAAACAGTATCAAATATATAATACATCTGAGACATATTGATCTGCAAAAACTGATAAAATCAACCGAAACATATTTATCATGGTGAAACAGGTACTTTCAGATGGCCATATTAGACTAAAAATTGTCAAGAAAGGGCCATCTCCCCTGGCAGTATCCCTACTCTATACTTGCATAGCTCTGAAATATTGTTAATCTAGGTTAAGTACATTTTGAGAAATTGGCCATTGAAAATTGAAAAAATACTAGTACCATATTACCCCGTGTACACCCCGCACCCCCTAGATAATATGCACCCCATCACCAAGTCCCTCTCCTTATGTAAAATACAATTCCTCGTTTATAATACGCTGGGGGAGTTGGCCGGCCATTAAGTGCAGAGAGCTATATGTCTGCCCTGGTCTTTCAGCTGAGAGGAGCGAGTCTAGGACAAATAAACAGGACACAATTACAATTTGATAAGGGTTTGTGATGGTAAATTGTAATTGATACTGATTTGTGCCCATTTGTTGACATCACTCGTCAAAAGAGCAGACAACAGCCTGTGCCAAATCTGCTCCCCTGGCTTATCCGTATCAATTTCAATTCACACTCCCGAGGCCCTTTTATCCCCTAATTATAACGTAATCAAAATCCAAATATGGATTGATATGCCGTCCTTTACTCCCTGGGGTACTTAAATGGTGTTTTCCAACCCTGCCCCACATGTCCCCGCACCCGTGGCATCAATGTGAAAAATTTCTGGTTAATGTACCTGTTGATAACACGCACCCCCTCCTTGACATAGGTGCTGCACTGTATAAAAGTGTGGGGTGTACGCGGGGTAATACGGTAACCAAAATGCGCTGTATCTAAGGTCAAATGGCCATTTTTAATTGACCAAGTTTGACCAAAGGGTCAATATTATAATTATATTTTATGTTTACAGCATCTATGTAACATACTGATTCAGACCTGAGGATTTAATTGCTATATGCTTGTTAGTTCAGAAAATACAAGGCCCTGAAATATGTGATGTGAACAATCAAAACTCTCCTTAGCGAAGGTCAAATGACCATTTTCAAATGACCTTGTTTGACCAACGGGCCAATATTAAAATAAATATTTCTTTCTGCAGCATCTATGTAACATACTCATTGAGACCTAACGATATCACTGCTATATGATGGTAAGTTAGGGAAATACAAGGCCCTGAAATCAGTGAATTATCCTATTTGGCATAAAAAAGGGACATTACAAGAACCTTGGGTGGTCAATATCTCAAGACAGCAACCAGATGCAGATGTCCATCATGCAGGGACTTGAAGAGGGGTTCCAGGGCTTTCAAAATATAAGGGTTATTGGTGGTCCCCTCAAATGGTACCAAGTTATGCGGTCCCCCAAACTGGTACCAAATAACCAAAACGCTCCTTATCTAGGATATGGCCATTTTCAAATGACCTTATTTGATCAAAGGGTCAATATCAAAATTATATGTTCTTTTTACAGCATCTATATAACATACTTATTCAGATCTGAGGATTTAACTCCTGGGTGATTGTTATGTCAGGAAATACAAGGCCCTAAAATCATTGATGTGAATAACAAAAAGGTTCTGATTGGAGGTCAGATGGCCATTTTCAAATGACAATATTTAACCAAACGGTCAATATTACAATTATATTTTCTGTTTACAGCATCTATATAACATACTTATTCAGACCTGTAAATTTAACTGATGTGTGATTGTTAGTTGATGGAAATACAAGGCCCTGAACTCTGTGACTTGTCCATTGTGAATTGGCAGCCATTTCGAATTTATGCAAATTAGGGCCCTTAGAGGGGGTAACTTTCGGGAAACTTTTGATATAATGTTCAGTTAGGTCCAATGAACCAGTCAAAGCAAAAAAACTTTCTGTAGCAATTTGTTCTAGGTATTTCATAATTTGACTGGACTACAAGGCGCCCGCGACCGCAAGTCAATGGCGGTTATAGTTCTATATCACACTATACTTTATTGAGAACTGGGACAATTCAGCTGTTGTTGTAGTTAAATATGATCCCTTGTATTTGAACCCATGTTATGTTGTGTGCAGCATCGGAACCTCCCCCCCCCCCCCCCCCTTCCCCCACCCCTCCGCCCCTGATTGTTGCGAGCAGCCGCTCAAAGGGACTGGAAACCAGTCTATCTTCCGCTGGTTTTGTAATTAGTGGCGACATCTCTCAATAGATGGCGCCGCTTTTATCTTCGGTATGGTCATATTTTTTTGTATCTGGCAGGATGGAAACCATGTGAATAAAGAATTAAGCGTTAAAATGTTGTAGTATTGATGTTTCGACGTAGTTTTACAAAAATTGTAAATATGATCACCTATGTGATGAGAATTGACCAATCACTCGCGCTTCGAGGAAGACGTCATTTTTGATTATAAATAGGGTCACGTGCATGGTGTGGGTGTGACTTTTTTAACCAATGGAATACGGCAAACAGGCCCAGTGTAAATGCGCGATGACGCCCAAGAACACAGCATGTTTTCCACTACGCGATCATAAGTAGTTCGAATTTAAACACGGCCACTGGCTACGTAAAGAGCGCAACAACACTGACAAAGCCAGGGATACAGTATTTGAATGTCAGACGATCATAATAGAGTGATTTTAAGTGTAGGAAAATCGCACTGTAAGGTTATTTGTGTTGTCACGTGATCATCAGTTCTCCCCAGTTATTTCTAAGTATCAAAATAGGATGAAAAGAAGCGCAGAGGAAATTGTTGGGCTAGCGGCCTCGGCCGCAAATCATTCAAAGAATTGGCGCACGAACGTCGAGGCTGACAAGGCAGCAAACAGGAATTACCTGTAGCTGTGTATATCGATCTGGGCTGCTGGAAAATCAGAAAACTGCTTGTTGCCAACAGAGTGAATGTGAAAGACAATGCTCTCTTGACAAATAACAATGGTTCCTCGTTATTGAGTATATGTACTGAACATGGTGATACGCGTATTATATTTCTATTTGCAATTTTGTCATTGTAACCATTTTCTGCAATATAAGAGACTCGCTTCTAATGTATTGGTGAGAAGGCGTCTCGTTTGCTGTTCTGAAAGCAAGAGAACACTGGCCCAATCCAGAGGCATGTGAGATAGTGGCAAGTGACTTGTAGGCTTGGCTGTGTTTTTCGTGAGTTAACTTTCACAGTTTGATTCCTCCACCATGAGCAACGGGGTATTTACATTTAACGTGGCAGAAAAAAGTAACAATAAGATTGTAAATCCGCAATTCGCTATACTAGAACTTGACTATCTATTTGCTATGGTGGAGGAAACACGAGTACCGAGAAAAAACGGCGGAAAACCAGCGACTAAATTGTACAAGGACCTTTTCATTAGCGGGAAACAAGAGACTGTCAGTGTGAAATGCCTTAGACACTCGGCTATAGGGCACTCATATAGCCATATAAAATGGAAAGAAATAGTTAGTTACATATTACATTCAATATATCAAATACGGTGTAAAATACATGTGAAATGTCAGGTAATATTATACATTTAATTTTTGAAAGAAATGTGCGAAAGATACACCCGATGCTTTTCGTGTTTTTCATTGTAATCAGTCATTATTCACACAGTATGAAGTAATCGCGCCATAGCTGTAATAGAACCGTACAGGTATAGGTTTCCTTAATCGATAAGGTAAAATATAGTAGTCATCGTCCTCAATAGATGGCACTTATGTGTAAAGTCTGCATGCATTTCTAGGAGTGCAAAGCATAGGGAACTATTCATACCACGAAGGCTTTATATACATGTATGGCACCAATATTTAAATAGTATTCATTTGTCATTTCTATCATATCATTGTTACTATTTATCACATCATTCTAACCATTGTCGTCAATATTATCATCATTATTATTGTCTCCATCATAATTGTCTTTGTCATCCTCACTACCAATTGTTTTCTAAAATAACAGCAAAAATGATATCAACATGGCAGAGAAGTATTTCAGGCAGTGACAGTACCTCTGAAGGGGTAGATTTAGCAAAGAAAGAAACCAATGTAGTATTATGCAGAATGCAAGCTGCCTCATTTAAAATCTATTTCCATTGCTGTTTCCATAGATATATCGATATATCATGACATATTGATCAAAGTTAGTAGTTGAACTGGTGCCAGAAGGCCATTTGATTTACATTACAAAAACAGACACCAGTAGAAGTGGGATTCAAACAGTAGTTCATTTAATTCACCACATGTTACATCTTTCTTTAATCTAAGTAGCGTGACAAACCAACAACACTTAAATACATGGTCTCACAAAAACGGGTCAAGCTTCCAGTGCGGCGGATCACAACAAAACATCAACTGGGGGTGCACTGTTTGGGGGTCAGCGCGAAAAGATACAAAGTAACGGGGGCGGGGGGGGGAGGGGTCAGTGTAAACCGATATAATGTAGCAAAGGGTGCCGAAGGGTGATGTCTGGCAGTCCAGTGCAGTGGCTGGACTGACCGCCGCAAGAGATACGAAGTATCAAATAAGCGAGGGGTAAGTGGTTTGCTAATGGCCCAGTCAAACTAGGGTCCGACTATTGCACGATTTTAAAATCGGATCCGATTTTGCTAATTTTTAAATCGGAACTGGACGTTCCGATTTTGAAAATAGACGAGTTTGCACTCAGATACAGAGGGGGGCCACAGCCGCTTTACATATGTCAGTGATTGAGAGCGAACTTATTCTCCTCATCTGGTGCACGAGGAAAGTCTGTTAAACTTGACTGGGGCCAAGGTAGTGCACTGACTTAATAGTTATGTCTGCTGAAAGAGTGATACTCACCCAGTGGAGGCCAAGAAGTGAAATAGCTACTCGCCACGTGGAAGCCAAGGGGTTGCTTTGGGGAGGGGGTGCTCAAAGTGGACTGAGCCTCGCTGATGTCCTATCTGCAATGCCAGTGAATGAGCACATTCGCCACAGATGCTTTATATTGTAATTTTGTTCCACAATAAATAGCTTTCAAAGAAATTGTGCCAGACGGGCTAGTAAATTATTTCTTCATTTCTCTCCATTCTATCAGGACCACAAATGAAAATATCCTCTAATTCCCATGATTTAGTGAAAATTTTCCATTTGGATTGATTGCAGATAATTCTCTAGGCCCAACCCAGTTTGAGGGCAAGATTGATTTTTTCCCAATTATGTACTTTTAGACCCTCATTGCCTATTTCAGCCTTCATGATCTCTTTTCGGAATTTCGGAGGTTTACTAGCCCGTCTGGCACGATTTCTTTGAAAGCTATTAAGCAATCGATAACACCTCTGAAATCATTCACATGGACGTTATCCATGAAACGCCAATCTGGTTCAAGCCAAATTTAACAATTGAGTTCAACAAAACCTAGCTGGCTAGCAAAGAATATACCAAAAATAGACTTAGCGATGAGACCTCAAAGAAGTTTCTTTTTTT
>OZ012693.1:8037610-8182610 GCA_963942565.1 Maea johnstoni
GTTCCAGTGCAAGCCATGACTACTATGACTAAAATTGCAGACAGAGTCAAACAAAGGGGTTTTAATGTTGAGATGTTTTCATAACGAAATATATCAGGCATTAATATTCTTTTTCTATCAAACTGTAACTTGATTAATGTTTCTTTTATTTGATAACTATACTCACTATACGACACAATCATGTGTCATAGCAAAATTATGAAAAACTTTATTCATTGTACTGTGCAAGATTGTCATTGTATTTTAATACCCTGCTATAAACTTCTGTTGTTATTTTAGGTTCATTGGGAGGAAATTTGGGTCTCCTTCTTGGTGCTAGTGTTGTTACACTTTTTGAATTTTTGGATCTTATCATTTACAACATCTTCAAGAAAGCCTACATTCGACGCAACAAAAAGAAGAGATTGCCAAGAATAACATATCAACCATCAACAAAGGGCCAAGGAATAGAGAATACTAGTTTTACCATATAGTATTTTCTTTGGAAGATATAACCTTGCGTATATTTGTATGGATCATCGTAATAGATATTTCCCCAGGATGATTAAAAGGTCAAACATGCATGATAGTTGCACACACATGTATCCTGAACACTTATTGAGTGTTTTATTTTACTTTGTATAAAAATGAACCTGGCAAACACTGCTTATAGTGTATTGCTTGTTACAATGGGAATTCGTTGATGTAATATACTAAGCAATGTACATATTTATACAATAACCATATTTATACATTACATACACACACACACACACATATATATATATATATATATATATATATATAGAGAGAGAGAGAGAGAGAGATAGATATATACTAGTATATATATATATATATATATATATATATATATATATATATATATATATATATATATATATATATATATACATATATATATATATATATATATATATATATATATATATTATAAGACATTAGCCCCTATCCTTTGCAACGGGTAATCTCCGTTGCCACACCTGTTTCCCTTATTCTGAATGGGTCGAGGCTGTCTACATGGTTTTTAACGTAAACAAATTTCAAAATGTTAAACAAAAAGGTGGTTTTGATGATGATTTTAAGAACTGTATATTTCGGCGGGAGGTCTGGTGAGGAGAGCATGTGCACCTGATCAGGTTGAAATGTAGGTTAGGGGCTAGCCACCCCAAATAGCTGAGAACAATGTGGCCCTAACCACAAAACCCATTGGTGTGCCGCAGCGCAGTGCAGGGTCCGAAAGTATAAAGCCCTTATGTTCTACTTGCGACTACGTAATCAGAATATAAGGTCTAGAAACAGAAGTCTAGAAGTACAAAACAAAAACAGCAGGTGGTGCATGTCCAAGCCTGCGGTTTTATTTGCGAGGGGGTCAAGCCCGACACAACGAGAACATAAGGCTTAAGTGGAACAAACAAGACAGGGTTTGAATGACGTTTAGGGCATGCAGACGGCAGTTTAACTTCGACTGTTCCCTAAATATATTGCCATTGATAAGGAAGAGGAGAATCTTAGGAGAATGAGATAAAAACAGGATATTCGGGGATAGATGGATAACTTGGATTTCATTGAAGATGGTGATATAATGAGGTGATTTCGCCTCAATATATGGTGGGTTTACATGTAATTTAAAACTATTTTGTATCAACCATTGCACTTTTTTAGTTTAAAGAAAACGAAAGGTCAGTTTGATATAAAAATTCTAAATTGCAGCTGTTAAAAAGTTACAAACCCCTTTTTATGTAGGTATTTCAATAAAAAATAGCAAACTCGATAGAGCGAAAACAAGTATCAAAGTTAAATAGATAATAATTTGTAACCATCTATCAGCCCTTTCTGCTGTAAAAACGCTGTGTGACACTCCGGGAGGTCGCACCTGAGACTCAAACTAGCAAGCGCTCAGTGCATATACTGTAGGAATAAGAAACGTTTGTGCTAAGATAGTTACTTATTTCAGGTGTGGAGAGAGAGAGAGAGGGGTGGGGGAGAAAGATACAGAGAGAGAGATGGAGAGAGAGAGGGGGGAGGGAGAGAGATCCAACGAGCGAGAGAGGGGAGGGAAAGAGATACAGCGAGAGGGGGGAGGGAGAGAGAGGTACAGAGAGAGAGATACAACAAAAGAGAGAGAGAGAGAGGGGGGATATAGATATAGATATATCAGTGATATCATGAACATACACTGACCTATATTTTTTTATTAGAGTCGGTATAATAACCAATGATCTTATTTGTAGATGGTATCTGTTTTTTCTTCAATTATTGATACATAGGTTAGATGACCCTAAATGTGTGGTGTCAGGGATATCTGGGTGCTCAGGGCCCGGTTGCATAAAACTCACCTTAATTTAAGATACACCTTAAGGTCAACTTAAGTTGTTCCTTAAAATAAGTGTGTTGCAATAACATTGGCTTGATAGAATTTGATGAAATGTGTTCTACAGATCTACCATTTTGTTGTTTTTCTTCAATAAAATGACATATTTCAAATGATTTACATTTAGTGGTTTATAAAATTGCTAATGTGAGTATCCAGGAAGAAGTAAACCAATGATGGAAGAAGATAAGGAACAAGTTAAGGATACTCCCTAGTACACTTAGATTTTGGGTACTTAAGGTGAACCTTAAGTTTAAGGGAAAAATATTGCAACCGACTTATATATAAGGACTAACTTGAGGATTTCCTTAGGTGGTTGGCACATTGAAAGTGAATGGGCCCCAAATTTCACTTAAGTAGGAACCTTAGTAAAGGAGAAAATTCATCACTTAAGGTGAAATTTTCACTTAAGGTGAGTTTTATGCAACCGGGCCCTGATGTGTTTGCCATTATAAGACATTTCATGGTTTCCGGGTATTTTTCTAGTATATATATATATATATATATATATATATATATATATATATATATATATATATATATATATATATATATATATATATATATATATATATATATATATATATATATATATATATATATAAAATGTTTGTGTGTCTGATACTATGCTACTGTGCTGTTTCCGAAGTACTTACAAAGCATGTGCATTTTTGTATAGAGATGCGTTTATCAAATATTGATTAAAGTGTATTGCTTGTTAGCAATTTTTTTTTCATGTAGTATACAATGTTACCACTACCTATTGTAAGGTGTTCATTTACTAGATGGATAATAGGCAGGAGATGTCTCAAAGATGCTGGTGAGTGACAATTAAAGTGAAGCTTATTTTTTCTTGACGGGGACAAAGTAGATCACCCTGTTAGGTGTCGGACTAGTAATCAGTAGGTCGCTGGTTCAATTCCCAACCTCGGCACTTTGGTCTGTCCTTGGGCAAGACAGTTTATTCCATATTGCCTCAGTCTACCCAGCTGCAAAATGGGTACCTAGCATAAATAAGGCAGTGCTTGGAGCTTGTGCACTATATGCTGACAACTGCTCTGGAATATCCCTCCTGGGATTGGAATGGTTTCGGTGTGTACAGTGCCTGCTAGGGGAGGAAGGTCATGTGAGCACTTCCTGCAGATACAAGACTGTAAACCGAATACCTTAACCTTTATACCTTAATTCTTCTGAACTTTGCTGCGCATCAAGGTTTGCTTTCAGAGTATTGCTTGTCAGAACCAAATTTTTTCATGAAGAGAACAATATTACAGAGTCATGGCGTTTATTTATATGATATACAATGAACATGAAATTGTCTCAACAATGCTCCTCTCTGTTATTCAAAGTGTAACTTGCTTGTTCTTTCTATCGAACCAAATGAATAGAAGCTGTTTGCAAAGTTCACTTTTTAAAGATCAGAATGTCTGAATTGCATGTAAAGAATGATAATTCAACACAGAGATTAAGATACTTAACCATTTTTGACCGATGGTTCAAATGTGCCGAAGGTATGATTTGAGTGGCATGTCGATACTGTGACCTTTTGTACAAAACTATCACTAGAACTACATATCTCACATGGTGGGCAATCTCAGACAGGTATTTTAACCTCACCAAGATGTGCGAAAATGTATCCAAGATTGTTTGTAGGTCGAGTCTTTTTAAGTCAGATGATTATGGACTTAAATGTCTTAGTCCCACAAATAGGGTGTGCTCCCTGTGTGATAATTTTGTGATGGAGGAAGCCTTCCATATTCTATTCCAATGTTCAGCCTTTGTAATTCAGGGAGGTGAATTGTATAGTACCTTTCACATGGCTTGAGCCAAGACATTAGCAGACAAATATATCTCAACCCCGGGGGGGGCACTTGGATATTTAGGGGGGCGCATACGTTCGTTATCAAAATTAAAAAATACCCCTAAAGCACTGATTTCTGGCCAAAAAAGCACCCTTATTTTAATAAAAACGCTGACTTTTTCCACTAAATAAACACCCCTTCTTTTATCAAAACACTGACATTGGATGAACGGGAACACGTATTTTAACTTTAGATTCTATAATCCTCTGCGTGTTTAGCGGCAGCAAGTGGCGGCAGAAAACTCGGAAGCCCAGATACTTCGGGAGTCACTCGGCGTCAGAGCCGCGTATGTTTCGTGGATTGTAAGGGGATTTTAACCCCCATACTTCGTACCTGGGTACAAAAAAAGTACCCTTCTTTTACAAAATCGCGGACATGCGGAGGTCTTCAAAAAAGACCCCTTCTTCCGCGAAATACGTAACTAAGGTGCGGCCCCCCTCTGTACCTGAGTGCCCCCCCCGGGATCTCAACCCAGACTAATTACCATTTTGGCTACTAGGGGAGCAATGGAGGATGTGGATGATGAGGATATGATAGAATTTTGAATCACTGTTGGATTGGGTTTATCAACCTACCTAAAGCTCCAATGTACGTTGTTTTAGTGTAATCTGTAACAGGTACCTTTTTCATCTTATTTCTTATGTTATAGTTAGATATTTATGTATCTTAAGAGGTTATATGTTCTTTCTTTCTTTTTGTGAGCTGCAGCTATCCTTAAGGCTGCAGAAAATGTATATATATCATATGTTGTATTTGTAATTTCATATGTTCCATATGGTCAATAAACAATATAATACAATTAGTACTTAAGTATAGCATGCAGAAAATTAGCTATAATACACATACACATATACTATGATATATACTAGTATATATATATATATATATATATATATATGTGTAAATATATATATATATATATTTATATATATATATATATATATATATATATATCATAGTATGTTTGCATGTGCATGAGTTTTTAAAAGTATATGAGACAAATTAAGGATTGATTTGCATTTGTAATTTTTGAATAGATAATTATATTACTTACTTCCAATTTTATTCATATTTTACAAATATTAGATATACTAAGATGAGTAAATCTGCATTGAATAAAAATTGGTTTGAAATTCAATGTCATCATCTGTGTCCACCAATGTTTACCTCTCTTCTAAACTATAATGAGAGAGAGAGAGAGAGAGAGAGAGAGAGAGAGAGAGAGAGAGAGAGAGAGAGAGAGAGAGAGAGAGAGAGAGAGAGAGAGAGAGAGAGAGAGAGAAAATACTCATTAATATTACTTTTTTTTATTTTCTTTGATGCAACATTTACAAATAGCTTTACAAACTGTCAAAATTCACAAATCCAAAGAAGTACCACCTGCACCATCAAGGGCCCTTTAGGTTGACCTCTTTGCACCTCTTTTGCCAGAATTTAATTAAATCCTTAGTAGGAAAACAGAGAAAATGAAACAAAGAAACAAAAATAAATGTATCATATTGTTTAACCAATCACAAGAAAATGTTAAACTTTTCGTATAGTTTATTATGGGCGAGTCAACATGTATAAGATATGCAGGGTCCACCCCATAGCCTAGTGGTCTAACATACCGCAATCTGACATCCCACTATATCTCGTCATCGCCAATGAATATGGGGGTCGAACCCCACTTGAGGTATGTAAGAAAGTTGTCAGTGACTTGGGATAAGGCAATAGGTTACCACATGCACTCTCGTTTCCTCCACCATAAATTAATGGTTAGTTATAAACTAGCTCATACAACAGAAAACGTCACCATACAAAAATCCAGATACATGCAAATATTCTCTTAAGATTTTAGCCATTTTGGATATTCTAGATTTGCTCTCAAAAGCATAAATGAATGCTATCACAGTCCATCGAAGAACAGGGAAAAGCACTGATCATATGAATATAAAGACCATCTGATCCAGGGACTAGAAGCCATGTTATATAAGTACCATTTCAGTTTTCAAAGAAATTATGACGAAATAATAGTATGAGCTAAAATGATGATTAATGTTGTTTAATTCATACTAAAACTTATTCATTCCAAAAGCAGAAAAAATACAAAAATACAGCTGTTTTGGCATTATTTCCTACTAAAAGCATACTTTATGAAGTATTTGATGAAGAAAAGATGTACACCACAACCAAGAAATCTTCTTCTAACCATTCTCTAGGGCATTTTTAATTAGCAAGTTATAATTGGCAGCTATACTCTGGGCACATATTGGTTAATCATGACTGACCGGTGGTCACTGAAATACTGAAAGGTACAATATGAAGCATGAGGTACTGCTTTTAAATATCTACGTCCGCATAGGTGTTTACATGCATTCTCTCTAAAATAGACAGATGTGGTGATAGATTCTATATTTCATTTAAGGGTCAAAAAGCTAAATTTGGGAAACAAACAAATTATAATGATATTGACACTCAAAAATTGCCACCACTTTTGTTATACCAACAACCCTTTCTTAATCCTTGTACACACTATACAATTGAGAAATATGTTCATCCTACTTGTTAAACAGGATCCAGTTAAGGCTGATGGAATGTATGAATGAAAGGCAAGAAGTGATTTTTTAAAAATCAATTTCATTTTTGCAACTTGGTTTTGTTTAATTATTCCAAAATCTGAACAAATGAATTAAGACATAATACTACAACAAAAATACCAAATACTTACTAACAACACATATTATGCACGGTAAATGTGAAAAATGTTAATCTTGGATAGGACTCAAGTGTAAGTTCTTTTATCCAATATCCTTTGAAAATACAGATTTGTTATTACTCAAAAACAGATTGTGATTAACAGTGTGGTCTCAAGACTGTTCCTAAGATAATGACCATGGGAAAATGGAGAGCACAATCTCTTATACAGTGTAAGACACTACAAAATGGTCAACGGTACAACTGCACTAAGTACTGTCTTTGTTTTTGATGGATACCCCAAAAGATCACGTAATCAATGACTTGTTACAGGATTGCAGTTACCTTATGACCTTTTAAAATAGTCATTTATCACCTTTTGAAGAGTATCAACTTGAAATAACATCCAAGTTGAAGTATAGAGTTATTAGTTTTAGATGTTATTAGTTTTAGATGTTCTCAATTTGTTATTTCTATGCAATCAACAATTATTCAATATTTAAACTTTATAGTAGGTATGATTGCCTTTAAGCATGAAATAGCCGTGATATTAGTGCTCTGCATTCTGCATACAATGAAACTAACAAAATGTTCACTTTGAAGTAAGGTTGTATGTAGAAAGGTAGTCTCTCATGCTATGAAAGACCAAGTATTGACTCAAAAGTGGCCCCCATAAAGGCCTTTTACTAACCCTTCTAATGCTGGGACTACTTTCGTCCTAAGCGTAAGGACGCACAGATTTTTGTAAACCATTCAAACCCTGTAATGTTGGTATCCATTTCAAAGCTCTCGCTGAGTTCTTTCAGATGAGTACCCATTTATCAGTGTTTCAGACATTTTTTCAGGTATTTTGCATCATTTTGTATTGGCCCAAGTAGCCACCAGCAGCATCAGGGTTGACAGTTTGATTAAACGAATTTAAGGCACAGTACAGACAACAATGATTTTATCAGTCAACAGGAGATTTGATCACTGAAACTTAAAGCAAGTTCTGATGGAGAATAGTGACAATCTTCAAACATTTTTAGAGATAAATCAACCAAACAAGTTTTTCCCATGGCAGTAGCCTAGGATAGACTGCATTTTGTATCAACCATCTACTGAAAGCATCTCTTAGGAAGTGTCTGAAGAGTGGGATTATTGAGAATCTAACCAATAATTCTCCTTCAAATATATCAAGAGTTTATGCATTATTACCAAGATATTATGTTAATCTCAGAGCATTCAGGGGAATTTTTCACGAGAAACTCCAATCATGAATGAATTGATGTTTTCCATTTCATTTCCTGTGATGGAATAATACTACAGAACCAGTTTTAAAAATAAATATTCAAAATATATTCTAACTCAATACGTAGAACATATAGGACCTTTGCCATATTCCTATAATTTAAATAAAAGACCAAATCTTGGTAACCTATAAATTGAAAAGGACCTATAACCAATTATAAATCTGCTGATTGTCCCTATAGCTAATTCTTTTGAAATCATTTTATAAAGTTATAGTTCATTCAGCATTTTGATTTATGAAATATTTATTTAACAACTGCCATTGGATGTATCTCTTATCTATTAATTATGAACAAAAATAAATTCTGACAGCCTAATCTTTTATGGGTATTTTCTATCATAATGCTGAGATTCAAAAATACCTTTCACCCTGAAGAAGTTTTTTTATTATATTTTTATGAAATTCCCTATATCGCCGCCATAGAGGAGCCGCTTAGTGCTGGGGCTGTTGGGCTTGACCTTGAGGTTGACCTTGAGCCTGACCTTGGGGTTGACCTTGAGCCTGAAAAAGTGTAGAAAAGAATAATGACATTCATGATATGTCTTGGATGAAGAGTAATCAGTGTCAAACCATCAGATTTCAGAAGAGTAGATGAGTAAATCAAAACATATTTCCATATGCTGAAATAGCCTCAAATATATGCACAGATTATATTCATTAGTTAAATTACTAAGAGATACCCATAGGAGAGTTAGCATGGAGGACAGTTATATAGGGTAGTTGTAGAGATATGTCATAAGAATTAAGAGACCCCGTTTCATGAAGGATCATCATTACTAATGAATATGTCGATTTTCATTGTAAAAATATTAGTCAAAACATATTTCCCAATAACAGGAAAATATGAAAGGTAAAAATGAGAGTAAATAAGAAAAGAGAATGAGACAAGGTTAATTGGTTATCAATATCCACAAGTGAGAGAAGATGCAGAATTGTCATATTTTGGGTGATGCAGAATGTTAGACTGAAATGCATTACAGTGAACCCTGAATAAGTTGAACGCATAAAGCTGCTGGTTTCTAATTTGGCCCATAAAAATGATGCAAATATCTGGAAAAAAATACTGAAACCCTGGCAAGTGGGTACTCATCTAAGAGCACTCAGTGAGAGCTTTCCAATGAATACCAACTAGATGGTTTTTAGAAGTCTTTGCGTCATTGTGCTTTGGATGAAAGTAGCCTCAGCATTGGAAGGGTAAATGTATATAGGTGTTCAACTTATGCAGGATGCAGTCAGCACTTAAACAATAGAAAATAGACTTAGTTGGGCAATGGGAAAGTGTTCCACTTATGAAGGTCTTCTATGTATAGAAGGTTCCCATCTAGACTGGTTTTACTGTATACACTAATATAGTGCAACACTGCTAGTGAGAAATACATCCAAACATTTTGTGAATGTCAAGAAATATATCGAGAGATTGATATCATAAACAAACACACAGGGCCATTGGCAGAGTCTGTCTACCAATCAAAACAATAACCTTTTAAATATATTTATGGTTTTACTGAATTATCCCACAGAACTTCAAAATATGAACATTGTCAAACTGTCCAATGTAATTGGGAAAACTCTATTCATGCCCACAATATAAACCCTCCACCTCTTTATAGAATAGTAATTTAAGATGTTAAACTAAGCAAAGATAACCTAAGAAGCGTGAATTAACTAATTTGTAATAAACAGGGTATTAACTAAGATGTTCTTAATCCAGACAGGCCATTAGTGCACTTGTAGTCCATCAAATATTGAAAGTTAATGGTATAAAAACTGTGACAATGAAAATTATTCATTTTTGATTTTTCTTGGATATTTTGCGCAAAAAGGGAAGATATTTGCAAATGAAACACCTTGACAATCTAAGAATGGATAAATGAGGGCAAGAAAACATGGTACAAGTATCTGACACCAGTCCTGCTAGTGATCTAGTTCATGACTTGTCGTAGATAACACATTGTCTACCCATTTGGATAAAATCAATTTTGATTGTGAAAGACCAACAAATATTATTAATATTTGATAAACAAATCTTTCTTTGTTTTCTTGAATATCTGAAGATATTTCACAAAAAAAAAACATTAGAAAAATTAATTGAAATGAGAGGGACAATTTATTCCATGAAAATAAAGCTTCACAGGTAAAAGTCAAGAGTTGAAAAATGGAACTGTAAAACAACCATGTGGTTCTTTTGTGATTGCCATTATAAAGCAGGTGTGTTTATACTAAAGCCAATACAATGAAAATGAGTGGTGTTAATTTCAAGTGGTATTGTGATGGCTGGTGTTAGGTTAGGTTCTGTTAGGTTAAATCAGGTTAGAGGCTAAATGGTATTAAATAAACTTCACTGCTAAACTTATTTGAGCATAACATAGGCCATTAAAGTGTGCTAGCTGTAGTAAATGGGTGAGAAGGAAAGGTGTTTTATAGGAACAGATGTTAGGATAGGTGCTGCTGAGTTAGGTTAAAAGCAAAATGTGCTTATGCATATATATATATATATATATATATATATATATATATATATATATATATATATATATATATATATATATATATATATATATATATATATATATATATACATATATATATATATATATATATATATATACATATAAATATATATATATATATATATATAAATATATATATATATATATATATATATATATATATATATATATATATATATATATATATATATATATATATATATATATATATATATATACATGAATATGCAATGCGGCTGAACTAATCTGTGCATGAAATCTGCCCACTCTATACCTGCTCTGGAGGCTGAGGGGTCTTATCAGGTACTACTTCATTTGATTTTTCTTCAGTAGGTATTTCTGTTTGTTGTTGTTGTTTTTCCTGGGGGTGCTCCTGCTGAGACCCTGCGGGAGGGTGGTCAGCAGGGGGGTTAGCGGGCGGCTAGAGAAGGTCAAAGTAACATACACATAAATAAACAATAAACACAATGCTGCATGACAATAAGAGATGACCATTAAAAACAATATGTAGAAACACCATACATCCTGAAAAATTAAGAAAATCATGCAAAAATTCATATGCAATAAATTTGAAAATAGCATTTTCTATTGTGTGTCAACCTAATGATGTGATTTAAGTATACCATTTAGCCTCGTTATTTTAGAAGTTTGCTATTTCGTAATGACCATGATAGGTTAAAATCAAAGAAAACCATTTCATAAAAGGACCTTTAAGCATGAAAGAACTTGAAAATTGACCCATGCGCCTATCCTAAATTGAAAAGTATAATAAACAAAAATAATATATAAGAACAGCAGGATGTTCTTCAAATACCTCATTTTTGAAAATTTTATTTAATCCCAGTCCTAACAAAATTAGGGACAAAAAATATCATAATTCTGTCAATCTTTTAGTGATAGAAACATGGGGAAAACCCTATCCCATCTTTCAGGTAAAAAATTGCTCAATCTAAGCATGCACGACTCATTAAATATTTACTAAAAATTGATCATCCCATTGATGGTCTTCAAAATATTACTTTACTTTGGCAAGAAATTGGGGCACACAAATAAATCCAGGGAAAAAACACACAAAAACACACTGAAAATTCACACAGCAACACCAAGATAAGGAATATGTGTATTGCTCTCAATTAAAACATTGTGAAACATTCACAGGTAGGCTGAAGGAGGAGGAGGGGGGGGGGGGGGGGGGCAGGGCTCCTATCGTTAAATGCCAGATGTGATTCCATTCATTCAACACTACTATGTTAATAGGAGGGCCAATTTTACTATGGCATCTCCTCAGGTGTGAAATGTCCTAAGAAATAACCGCCTATTTACACACTGACAAAAGAAACTGAGAAACATGCAGCAATACAAGAAAACAAAAGAAGTTTTGCATGTGCTGAATACAATGAATACTATTAAAAGACATGATAGAAATTAGCTAAATGCAATTGATGTTGTTTTTTTTTTATATATTATATGGTTAATAGAAAATATATTTAATGTACTGTTATTAACAAAAATAAACTTTGAAAGTCTATTGAAAACCTCAGCCTGATTATATTTATTGAGGGTTATGTCTCAATTTTTGGTACACACCCAATTAACATCTATAACTGCATTTTCCCTGCTAACGAATTTGACTCTTCCAAGCATTCAAAACCTCCAGAGAGTTTGGGGAATTAAAGGGTCAAATTATTAGTGAAGCAATAAAGAATCTTACACTGTCACCCAAGAAAATTTCGCTGTTTGGGTCTAGTCTTGCCGTTCACTGGAGAATATGGCGAACTTGTGGGGAGAATCTTTGATTTGGTCATGAACGGATGGGCTAGTTTAAATGGTATTTGGTTAAATTTAGGGTATAAGGTTTGGTGGGATTTGATGGATTTCAGTTTAAGGGAATACATGTTTGAAGTAATGATAATTAACAAAACGCTTCAACTTTCACCAAAATTAACTCAAATTCAAAAGTGCTGGACTTCAGTTTGATAGAAAAATACATCAAGACATTCAAATAAATACCAACAGAAATAAAGTTAATCAGATAAATCTAAAGTAAATTTCAGAATAAGTTGGATTTCAACAATATTTCTGGAGCTTATAATATAGAATACTACAATAAAATACTCAAAATTCAACATCTTTGACTGAACCAAATATTAATCACACAGTACTCTTAACCTTTCCCACTGGGAGCCCTATTTTGGGTGTCCGATTTTTCAAGGGACACCACAATATACTCAGATTACAACCATAAACATATTTACTTATCGATATAAAGTAAAATATCCATATACAATGCCATGGAAAGTATATTGAGGAGAAAAAAAAATAAAGTATATGCTTGAAATTGACATTTCAAGAAATTTCTCTTGAAAAAATTGGGTGTCCGGAAGGGTGGTTTTTGGGGGTTTGGGTGTCCAAATGACAACCAGACGCCCTGCTGGTTAAGACTATGCCCCTGATGGCTGGGGTAATGGGTCTCCTGTACCAATACCAAGCTTATCAGCTTTGCCAGCTAGTGCCTGTTTTTTAGCTTGCACCTGGCGTCTTCTAGCATTTGTCAATTTCTCCAGAGAAATAGCGTGATCTATACTACTTTTCAAAACTTCATTCCCGACCTTATTTTCTTTATAAGTATGTTGCCCTTTTATGAAAGGCTTAATAGGATTGGACAAAACATTGTTTTGACCTTTAAAAGGAGGGTTGTGCTTTTTAGACTTTCCCCCATGGTTTTCAGATGAGTGGTTTTGGGATGAGTGGTTTTGGGATGAGTGGTTTTGGGATGAGTGGTTTTGGGATGAGTGGTTTTGGGATGAGTGGTTTTGGGATGAGTGGTTTTGGGATGAGTGGTTTTGGGATGAGTGGTTTTGGGATGAGTGGTTTTGGGATGAGTGGTTTTGGGATGAGTGGTTTTGGGATGAGTGGTTTTGGGATGAGTGGTTTTGGGATGAGTGGTTTTGGGATGAGTGGTTTTGGGATGAGTGGTTTTGGGATGAGTGGTTTTGGGATGAGTGGTTTTGGGATGAGTGGTTTTGGGATGAGTGGTTTCGGGATGAGTGGTTTCGGGATGAGTGGTTTTGGGATGAGTGGTTTCGGGATGATTGGTTTTGAGTACTTGGGGGCATAGAGGGTACAGGAACCTCTATTTCAGACTGAGGCTCTACAGAAACAGACCGCTTTAAGGGTGGGTTGTGTTTGGCAGTGGTAAAGGTCACAGTGGGAGGGAGGGAAGGGTCTGGGGTATCGTTAGGGTGGTGTAAAGCTGACTCTGATGCCACTCTGACCGTGACGGGGGCATTGCCCTGTTTGGAAAAAAATCATCAGTGAGAAACTTCTCTGGAAGTGGGTGGGAACGGTGACTTAGCCAGGACCTGTCCAGCCTGTCTGTTGGACAGGCAGTTCTCGGAAAACCTTTTGGGGGTTAGAATCTAGAATCAAATATTTTCCTAAAAAACCTCTTCTAAGACATGACTGTATGAATTGCCTTTTTTTATTGGATAGGCTAGTAAATGTGGCTGGTGTAAGGATTTTAAGAAGCTGAGTAGCTAAATTTGGATGGGAAGAACTTTTGTGATTGCCGTTTCAGACAGGCATATATAAAATCCTGGCTAAGACCCTGGGTGGGACATAAAATTTCCCTGCTCTCCCTGGCCCAAAACTACAAGTACAGGGATCAAGTCTATTTCCAATTATACCAGCCAATTTTATGACTTGCTGAACTTTTACTTGCCCTACATGATTGCAAAAATCATCTATTTTGGCAACAATTACATTTACCTTGACTATATGTGCTACCACTTCTCCCAAAATGGTTTTGTCATTTGTCATAAAATAATCCTTGAATATTTTACTGAAGTTCCTTGTCAAAGTCACAATACGTTTTGCTGTGTGATTAGTAATTAAATTTTCATTTGACTAGGATAGTACAATTTGTACATACTGGCCTACTGCCTGGCCAGATCTCAGCTTACAATGAAATAAGGTAATTGATGCTATTATCATTTATTTTGTGTATTCAACCAGTTCAAAAATTCTTCTCCATATTTTATCATACCAAAACCTAAAAGTGTATTTGTTTTGATCAAACCAGCATTTAGATAGTGTTTTAATTTCTGCCAATGTGTAATTAGAGTCTAGGAAGTATGTATTGTTCAGGATTATGGAAAGGTATATTTTTGTACTGACCTGTTGGTGGTGCTGTACTGGTGGTGGCTGTGCTCCTCCTTGCTGGTGCTGGAATAACAAGCAGGTAAGAATCATCAGTTAACCCATTCACACTCAGAGTTCTTCTAGAAAGTATCGTCTGCTACTCTCATACTTTTGAAAATAACTTTGGAATGAAGCTAAAGTTCACAAAATATTTGAAGGAGAGTTGTTGTTTAGCATCTGATTTAGATTTCTCCTTCAAATATTCTCCAAAAAATGCTATTATTTAAGAAATATTATCAAAATTGTCAGGCCTGTTTTGGCCGCTCTAAGTGTGAATGGGTTAAGGCATATCAGTGCCAGATTTTAGGTTTTTATTCAGAAAAATAAAAAAAATATTGAAAAATCAACAAAATTACAAATCTTTCATCATTTTTGCAAATGTTTGCCCCAATAAAGATCGTAAACCGATTTGCTAGCCAAGAAACAGAGCAATGTATACTCATATCAGGGACAGCAGGTCTAATAATAGCTTAAACATATTTCCAGCTTCTACTTAAAATGTTTAGCAGAATTCATATTTCGGTGAATGGCCTCCTGACTAGTACACTAAATACTCACTAATGGGTGGTGGCAGGAAGATTAACCAATTCATGCTTAACTCTTGTCCTGCCAGATGAATAGGTGAGATACATATCTAACCTATTCCGTTTGAATTTCGCCCTAACTCGCCAGATTCTATTTGAAATAAGGCATAGCATACTTATGCAATGGGAATTATATTGAGGGGGAAAAACTTCAATTGCATGCTTGAAATTGATATTTTGAGAAATTACTCACAAAAAATTGGGTGTCCTGAGGTGTGATTTTCAAGAGTTTGGGAAGTCCAGACGCCCTGCTTGCTAAGACTATGGTGGATTGCATTCTCTGTGCCATTATCTCAGTGTTTTTGCTATTTTATACAACCTTTATACAATTTTATACAAGACAATGCAACTATGCAATCATATCCCTGGCAGTGCACAGCATAAAAGGTGTCAAATAAAGTGGGTTTACATAAATTCTTGGTAATTTGGGACACTTTTTAAAAATTACAAAACTTACAGGGAATTTTGTATATTTTCTTTTATTATTTCTCTTAGTTTTGAGTTTAAAAACGTGAACAATGGCAGCGGTTGATAGACTCACCTGTGCATGTTCTGGCTGTTGTTGATGCTGCTGATGATCTGGCTGTTGTTGGTGTTGTTGGTGTTGTTGTTGTTGTTGTTGATGATCTGGCTGTTGTTGTTGATGATGCTCTTGTTGTTGTTGTTGTTGTTGATGATGTTCTGGCTGTTGCTGGTGCATCTGGTTGACGTCTCCCTGCTGTTGCTGCTGCTCTCCACCGTGCACAAGATTATCACCATGAGGGATCTGTAACATATAAGATGAAATATGCCA
The DNA here is from genome assembly GCA_963942565.1 of Maea johnstoni. NCBI lineage: Eukaryota > Metazoa > Annelida > Polychaeta > Spionida > Magelonidae > Maea > Maea johnstoni. The sequence continues at coordinate 8,053,898 of OZ012693.1, forward strand.
TTATATATATATACATATATATATATACACACACACACACATATATATATATATATATATATATATATATATATGTATATGTATATGTATATGTATATATATATATATGTATATGTATATATGTATATGTATATATATATATATATATATATATATATATATATATATATATATATATATATATATATATATATATATATATATATATATATATATAAATATGTATATATTTTGCTGCTGGTGGCTAATTTAGTCAATACAAAATGATGCAAAAAATCTTAAAAATGACTGAAACCCTGGCCCATTGGTACTCATCTGAGAGTTCTCAGCATGAGCTATCTAATGAATACCAATATGACAGGGTTTAGATGTTTTTTTCTAAATCTTTGTCCTTGAGCTCTGAATAAAAGTAGCCTCAGCATTGGAAGGTTTAATAAGCAGACCCTGTGATGAGGGTACGTACATTTATTTCTCCTACTTGTGCGTTTCCTTGCTGCATGGCTTCTGGGTGCTCTCTCTCCCACTGTTTCTCCATCTCATCCATCTCCTCAGGCGAGTACGGGTCCTCCTCATCTAGACCCTACACACAAACAAATACACAGTCAGGTATCATGAAGGACAACCAGAGGTATCAAGCCTTATAATTCGCTGGAGCCAGTTTAATTATAAAATGATTAATTGTGAGTATCAATTACTTAGATATTACTTCAGATATCACATCTCGAGTATGATCTCGAGTATGAATAAAAATATCACCTCAGATAATGGCTTTGTATTTGAGTCATTAAATAGATTGGAAGAGATTGGGTTAGGGGTTCTTCTCACTTTTCTATCATTTGAGGCAAAATTAGGACCAACGACACAGTTTAGGTGTACATTGTGAAAGCATGAGAGAGGGAAAAGTAAGGGACCTATTTTTAAATACAAGTTCCATTGAACATAGTTGAACTTTTTTAATTGGTCATGCAAGTTGGAATCTCCTGCCCTAATCATTGGTCTGGTTTAAGTCATTTTGTTTATATCTTCTGTGAACCATGACAAATAATTATCTGATTCAATGTTCTATATTCACTTTACAAGTTCAATTCTTGCCAGCTACTTTGGCACTTAACATGTTACTTTGGTTAAATGATTCAATGATAGTTCAACTATAAGTTTTGAATAAAAAGAAATAAAACCCTAATCAAAAATCAAAATTTCATATTGACAAAAGCAAATATAGAATGAAATATAATAAATATAAAAAAATTAAGATAAAAATGAGATAAATATGAGCAACAAAACCACCACCTATAAGTTAAAATCATCACAACATAAAAAGAATCTAATAAACCTTACCGAAACTGGAGGTTATATCATAGGTGCAAAAATAAACACTACTGGTATTTTCAACATGCAGTATTAGTGTTAGTTATTAGTAAACTATATTCATAGCATGTGCCATTTCCTAGGGATGTTCCACATATCTTTTTGGTGGCAGAGATGCCAATTAGTAAGCTTAAATCCCAATTGTGTTTGCACTTTTAGAGAATATAAAGCAGGCCTCTACAGGCAAAAACCCTTGCAGGATAGGTATTGTCAAATGTAAAATGTGGTTCAAAATAGAAGGTACAGTCAAACCTCTATTAAGCGACCGGTCAAGGGAAATGTCAAAAGTGGTCTTTTAAAGAGGTGGTCTCTTAAGAAGGGGTTGAGGGTCTGAGCGAGGTTACGAAAAAACAAAGAATTTCCAACAATGACCTGGAACTATTGAGGTTGTTATGTTTATCTGCGTTTGTTGAAATGTCTTCATTAAAATTTTAAGAATAAACAATTCAGAAAAATAAAAGTTGAACTATATCATCAATTGAGGACCCTCAGAAATGATATACTTAAAGTTGAACTATATCATCAATTGAGGACCCTCAGAAATGATATACTTTCAAATTTTTACCGATTATTTCATTATTTTATTGTGCTCTTTCCAATATACAAGGCGTCTAGGCATTCAAGTGGCCGTTGAATAAAGGACCATTTACTCGTAGGGATAAGATTTCATGGCCGTTGGTCGCGTCAAGCAAATGGTCGCTTAATCAAGGTAAAATATACAGGGAATAGCCTTGGGGGGATTTGAAACGGTCGTTCAAGGCAAGTGGTCGTTTAAGACAAGTGGTCGTTGAGGCAAGTTTGACTGTATTTTATTTTACATTAAGAGTGACACTAAAGGTAATTTTCAGGGAAAAGGGCTGGGGTTTTATTATGAGGAAGTTCAATTTATTGAACCCTGATTTCTGATTAGTATGCGGCATGTACAGCTATGCCTGCTGCCAACCTTCCAGGGCTCTTCTGTATCGAAATCCTTGTCCTGCGTCTCGGCCAGGAATTCCTCGAGACTGATCAGCTTATTATCGTCCTTATCCGTCTCCGTCATCATGTGTTCCCGCATACGGCTCATTTCTTCCATCCTCTCTACCATATCATCCTCCTCCGCATTCGGGTCATAAGCTTTGTCAAGCTGAATGCAAAGACGTGGTTAAATGCATACATTATACTAAGAGAAAAATGTGTTAGTAAAAGAGTCATGAAAAGCCGCGCAATGTTTCGTCAGTACTACACGAGAGAGATTTAGTTTTGAATGAGTTATCTTGCCCTATATTGCCAATATAGAACAATATAAGTATAAAATCAATAAAATATAGAATATAGATTCAATATAGAATGCTTGAATTCAGCCAAGACAAATTTTCCTCTTGAAAATTCCAGATGCATTGATGAAGGAATGCAATATCAAAAAAATTCTTTGTCTCAAAATTTTGTTTCAAATGTGTTTCAAATGAATTATTTTGCTCTTTGTTTTTGCCAGTGCTGTACTCTAAATCATGTTGATTTTCTTAATAGGGTTTTGAGAACTCATTATAAAATCCCCAAATCTCATATTCTTTGTACTGACTCAACATCCACCCAGAATAAAAACCGCAACCCCGACAACAATGACAATAGTGAAGAAAAACCCTCCACATTCGCCGAAACAAGCTTGTGTACCTTCCACTCTGAGTCGTTATTAAATGAGCCGCTTTTGTTGGCGGCTATAAACTCCTCTAAGTCTATGAGTTTATCGCCATTCTTATCCCACTCTTTTAAAACGTGTTCGCGCATGCGACTCATCTCTTCGTAACGCTCGTTCATATCGTCCTCCGCATTGTCGGCGTCATAGACCTTATCCAGCTGAAACGGCGAGCTCATCGGTTAACACATACGTGGTGTATGGAAAGTAGTGCATCTGCTCTATTCCCCACTTAGATATACAAGCAATTATTTCAGCTATTTAATTCCCATTCAGATATAAAAGATTGATACAATTATTCCAACTGTTTAACTCCCACTCAGATGTAGAAAATTGATGAATTTTTTTGTTTTGAAAAACTCAAATGGAAAGTAGTGCATCTAATTTATTCCCACTCAGATATAAAAGATTGATACAATTTTTTGATATACTCAGGTGGTGTATGAAAAGTAGTGCATCTATCATTTCCCACTCAGATATAAAAGATTGATACAATTATTTCAACTATTTAAATCCCACTCAGTTGTAAAAGATTAATATTATTATTTCAAATATTTAATTCTCGCTCATACTATGTATTAAAGCTTCAGTCGAGTATTGCAATGATTAACATTCCACTTAAATGTATATATAAAATGTTTTTACTTTTATAATAGGAATATATAGGAAAGTCTATCAGGAAGGAAATCTTGAAAAATCTATATTAGATATAGAAATAAACATGGTGGAAATAGTGTGGCTCTTTGAGTGCTATAATCTGCATTCCCCTAGTAAACCAGTGCATAGCTAGGCGGGTCCAACTTATATGTTTGTCAGTAGTGGTATACACAAAAGCTGTCCGTGTAATTGTGAATAAAATTCAAAGCACCTATGCTAGTGTCGCCTTTTTAAGAATAGCGTAGATGTTATGTATTTGTCAAAAATAAATGTCTGAGAAGGCTGCTTTAATGTGTAATTACTACTAATGACATACATGATGGCCCCCTTGAGAACAACTGGTTTCCATGACACCCATTGTGAATCTCTAACCTTGTGAAACAATAACATATATGTAGAAAATATCATTTTGTCAACAGCAAATTAGGTCTGTCAATGTTTACTATAATTCCTTCTTAAATCTTCAAGATTAAATCAATCATACACAATTACACATAGCTCATTAGAAAAAGCTGTTAGAACATTTCAACAATGTTAGATCATACATTTGAGATATGAGATTATAAAATAATATGGTTCAATCTGGATAATCCACTTCAAGAGATAATCAAGTATTTGATATGATATGATATAATATATATATATATATATATATATATATATATATATATATATATATATATATATATATATATATATATATATATATATATATATATATATATACTTATGCATATATGTATGTATATATATATATATATATATATAATTTGTTCATTTACTCACCTCACGTTGGAAGAGAGCCTCCAATTCCTCTTCATCAAGGAAGCCATCACCATTGGTATCTGAAATAACAGGTACATCCAATTCAATTCATAAACAATACCTCATGACAGGATACTAAACCTATCAAAGACTTAAACTTATAGGCTTAAATTTGAAACAAAATGTGTCCTGTTTAACATATTCTTTAAAAATTTCAAAGTTTCTAAGAAAGATACCTATGGCTTGCGAAAGCATAAAATAATTAAATGTATGAAAAGGTATGAAAACAAAATCATAACAACATTTACATATGTAAAATATACCTCTTGAAACATTATATAATTGATTATATGTTACCAGCCTAGCAGGCACTTAATCATCATAATACAAATCTTAATCCTTATGCTGGTGGTGACTAATTTGGCCAATAAAAAATGATGCGAAAAATACTGAAAAATGACAGAAACCCTGTTATATGGGTACTCATCTGAGAGTACTCAGTGAGAGTATACAATGAATACCAATATGACAGGGTTTAAATGTTTTTCATAGATCTTTGCGTCCTTGTGCTTTGGACAAAAGTAGCCTTAACATTGGAAGGGTTAAACAGCAAGTTTAGCAATCAAACTTCTTGATGAATATTATAAGTATGGCAAATTGATGTCTCACCGTGCATATGGAAGAATGTTTTTGGGTCGAAATTGTTTCCCTTCATATGATCCTGCTCCTCCCAGACATCCTCTAGCTGGTCTTTACTGCCCTGTAATCAACAGCAAAACACAGTAAGATACGCACCTTATACACATATCTGAAATTCCATGATGTAACCCTTATGCAGGTGGTGGCTAATTTGGCCAATACAAAATGATGCACAAAAACCTGAAAAATGACCAAAATCTTGGCACTTGGGCACTCATCTGAGACTACTCAGCGAGAGATATCTAATGAATACCATTATGACAGGGTTTAGATGGTATTCAAAATTCTTTGCGTCCTTGTGCTTTGGATGAAAGTAGCTTCAGCATTCTATTGTCTGGATCTACAATCATTTTAAAAATAACTTTGAAATTTCACATTAATTCACAATAGATATGAATGAGAGCCTTTGTTTGAGCTCTATAGACTAATATATATTTTCTCAAATATTTCACAAAAAAAATCATAATCAACAATAGGAATGGATACCTAAAGAACTAAATGGTACAGTATCGGTACCAATGGAATGGCATAGTATTTTAATGATACTGTTAACGTTACTTTATTGCATTATTACAGGTTTTGTTGTGAGTAGTCAGGTTTAGGATCCTGAACGACAATCCCTTATAAATGATCACTTCACAGTGGTAAGTATCGTTAAGAATACTTTCAAAGAATGAAAACAGTATGATAGGATACTTTTTGAAACGACAGCAGTACCAGTACCTATCAGCGGTATCCAACCCGTCAGCAAGATATCATCAAAATTGTAACGATGTTTTTTTGTGCAAAACAGGGATGGGTTCATTCTTATACTTACGGGGTGCTTCATTTTGGGATGATCTTTATGCTTTTTCTGTTTTTCCTCAAATTCATGTTCAGCCTTTTTTCTTTCCTCTTCAGGCAAATGCTTCATATTTTCTCTCCGAGCTAATTCCTTATCCATTTCATATTTTTTAAAGTCCTCTCGTCTCTTCCTATCAACTTCTTCAAGATCTTTTGTAGTCTACAAATAAAAGTCATATGAATACCACTATAATAAATATTGTGTATAATTGCTATGCAAATGTTTCACGCTCTATCCACACAAAAAGTTCTGCAGGGTGGTTAAATTCCTAAATCCAGTGGTGTGGAAATGGTTTTTCAAAATCTTATATTGATGGATGCTGTTTTTAGATGTTATTTACTGGGTGCATCCTTAGCGGCCTCATCAAGGATTGTTAAAATGGGTATCAGGGAATAATCATGACTTGATGACAACCAAAAATTCCAGCTTTTCTTTATAAACTATGATTGAAGAGCTTTAGAAACATTCTTTACCCTTTGATTACAGATGACTTAGGTTCTGATTGGTATAATCATTTTTGGTTTCGTATCTTCACCCTTGTCCTGCTGGTGGCTAATTTGGCCATTTTAAAATTTTGCAAAAGAGCTGAAAAATGACTGAAACCCTGGCACATGGGTACTCATCTGAGAGTACTCAGCGAGAGCTATCCAATGAATACCAACATGACAGGCTTTAGATGGTTTTCATAAAGCTCTGTGTCTTTGAGCTTTGGACATAAGTAGCCTCAGCATTGGAAGGGTTAAAAGAAGATTCATGCAAAGTTTCTCCGATATTCTCTTACCTGTTTGATAAGCTTAGCTAAATCATCAACCTCGAATGTGTGTGGGTTTTCATGGTCCAGATGGGATAGGATCCTCTGGTCCATTTTATTATCTATTCCTGGAAATATACATGAAACAAACGCACTATAAATATCTAGCAGCCAAAAAACAGCCTAGGAATTTTTGTAGAATCTTATAGTCAAATGCATTTTTCGAAAATGATTTGAAGGAGAAATGTTGATCCAAAAACTACAAACAACATTCCTTCAAATATTTTCTAAAATTTCTTATTTCCCAAAGTATCATAATTCTCAGTGTTATTTTCAGTTTGCCAAATTATCTAAATATGAATAATGTCAAACTATTTTCTAATTATAAAGTCTCCTATTTGAACTTTTTAAGATTAAAATTTATCATGTCATACAAACACACAATGATCTACATAGTATTAATCCAATAAACTCCAAAACTAATTTATAAAGTTGAATCCCCCAAAAAGCTTCACTAATAAATGTTTAACTCTGATGGTGAACAAATCTAGAGCTTGACAATGCACTTGCCATCAATACATTTATCATTGTGACATAAGAGAAGGTTGTATGTATTGACTGACAGTAGAAATTGTTAGTTTGCGACTAAAACTTGCCATTGGCAGACATGCATTCCACACATCATTCATCCATCATACAACAAATATTTGAATATTAGTATAACTCTGATAGTGTTAGATTTTCAGATGACAGAAAGAAGGAACAGTAAAGGAAAAAGTAATATGGGTATGCAAAAGCGTCACAAATCAAAAATTAGGAAGATGTAGTACCTAAGACAGGCCAGCTAAACTGGATCAAACTATTCACATTAGTGGCAAAATATTAAAATATTGCCTTGTACAACAGTTAATAATTTGGTAACATGGCCACTTGCCTGAACTCTTGAACTGCATAGAGGCAAAGCTAACTTTGAGGGTGGAGGGAGGGGGGGCAAAGGGCAAATGCACTCACTAAAATGGTAACTACATACTGTCTTACAATATTGGTACTCATTTAAAGCGTTAAGGATGTGTTCTTTTGAACTTCAGAATTCAATGTAGATTGAAAGTTCTCTGTGACAGTTCTAAACTAACTAACCTTACTCAATAAGTGTTAGTGTAACAAAACAACAGTGCTATCAGTTATCTCCTAACATGCATTCAACTCTAGTTTAGGACTGGAGGGAGGTGATACCTATAGCGTTTTCCTGTGCATCAGCATCCCCATCTGTGAAAATATACAATTACTACGAATAAAACTAATGTTCAAATTGACGTAATTGTGGACAAGGCTGTAGACAGGAGGATTTTGTAAGTAAAAGTATAACTCTTAACAGGGACAATATTCCTCACTCTAAAGCAAGCAGGGAGTTTGTTATTTGGACATATTAAGGGAGATTTGAAATCCACACGCTAACATTGATCTTGAATGCATCATTCCAATATAACAGATTCTTCTGCAACCCCGTTTTCAAAGCAGAAGGGTGCCTAAAAACAAACAAGCCATGAAAAGCCCTAGCCATAGGGAAACTTATTTGGGAAGAGTTAGTGCCAACGCTGGTTCACCAGTATTACTAAGCCTATAAATCAATCCTCGCATATACATGTACATAAGGGCATGTGGGCTATTGTTGGCTATTTAGTCACACAAATACCACACAAGGGGTTTGTAAAAATCAGATTCACAACTTCCCACTCTAGCATACCACAGAGACATCACTCCATAAGGGACGACATCTTGAACTGGCTAATTTAACACAGTGAGGGAAATTAGAAAATGGTGGATATATTTCACTCATGGTATCCAGATTTCCACAACCATTCACTACCGGATAATCTGGATTTTGCCTCAAATGGTCAAAAAGGTGAGGAAAAACAAAATGCCTTGCTTTCTCAATCTGGAAAACTCTGATGACTTATGATAGGCCCAATCAATAGGAAGGGGATCTCCTAAGCAATTTATATACAAATCACTTTTTACAAAATAGATATCTCTATGATAAGTAAGTAGTATCTTACGATATAAAAGGTCTCACACAAACCAATCACAATCACAAAATAGAAGACAACATTGCAAGGAATATAGCCATGCTGGAACATTGGATTGCTTAGTCTATATAATATATATATATATATATATATATATATATATATATATATATATATATATGTATATATATATATATATATATATGTATATATATATATATGTGTGTATATATATATATATATATATATATATATATATATATATATATATATATATATATATATATATATATACATATATATATATTTATATATATATATACATATAAATATATATAAATATATATATATATATATATATATATAAATATATATATATATATATATATATAAATATATATATATATATATATATATATATATATATATATATATATATATATATATATATATATATATATATATATATATATATATATATGGAAACCTATCAACTTAGAAAAAGTTGATCACAAGAATCTGTTTATGTATATTAAAATGAGTGACAGCATGGGAAAGCCACTCAGGCGGATAGAGGGAAGGAAATATTAAGAGGATCAGCTGAGATAGGTAGGTGGTTGGATGGAGTGGGTGATAAGCTCACACAAGTTAAAACAGTTATGAACCCATAATTATTGCTAAGAGCACTCCCAAGATCATTCCATACAAATGCTGACACAACAAAAAGAACATGATAACAAAAATGAGAAATATAATATATCAAAATAAACAATCATTTACGATTTTGGTTAACCAGAAAATCAAATAAAACGAAATAGAAATTTAATTATATTTCTTTTTTAAGAAATATACATTTGAATAGAAGATCTAGTTTTTTGGATGCAAACCAGAAAATCAAAAAAAAAAATTGAAAATCTTTTGCATTTTTTTTTTGGTGGGGGAGGGGGGGGTGGGGGAAAATATGAATAGCAGATTTAGAGAGTGCTCATAGAATAAGAGGGTTTCAGACGCTGCTGTTAAAGTTAATGGTGAGGGACAGTTAGAGGTCAAAGGTTACCGCTACCGGGAAGCTTATTTCTTTGAAGGGTAGGATGCAATGGTGGAATTTTCAACCCTGGAAAAGAGAGAGTGTCATGGCATTTCAAGAAGCTATAGTAATAAACTGGATGTTATTGCATTAATATTCTTACCTACTCAACACTTACATCCACACACATACATAAACACAAGTACACATAGACACATCTCCTTTTCAGAGAGTTGAGTACAGGGTCTTAGCCAGGACCAGTCCAGCCTGTCTTTTGGACAGGCAGCTTCCTGAAAACTTCCTTTTTGGACAGGCAAAAACTTCTAAGAGGAATTTTTAATTTTGACTTTTTGGGGGTAATAACCAAATATTTTCCCAACAAACCATATTCGAGGACATGGCTGAAGTGTAAATTGCCACTTTTGACACAATAAGCTATCAAATGTAATTGGTATAAGGATGTGAAGTAGGTGAGTAGCTAAATCTGGACGGGCAAAAATTTGGGAATTGCCGTTTTGGATAAGCATTTTTTATATCCTTGCTAAGACCCTGGTTGAGTACCTCAAATTTCTTGTACATGACATACACAGGACACGGCATCATTATTAAGAGGTTGCAAGACAGTAAATAACCAATTGAATCTATTGATTTATCAAGCTAACCTTTCATGATTAGAAAAACACTAAAATACAGTAACGACAGATAAACATATATCAGTACCTCTGACTGGATACTCATCATATACATGTAGAATAATTTTAGCTGCGCGGTAAATTTGTGTGTTGGATCAAAATTAGTGTATAGAGAACGTGGTAAACAGGACGTATACAAATGGAATGCACATACAGGACAAACATGCAATAAGATCATCTGTGACCAAGTGGGGAAACAATTGGTTGGAATAAATCATGTGATCAACTTTAGAAACGAAGAGTGATCTGGTATATATATATATATATATATGTATATGACTGAATAATTGGAATAGATCATATGATTTTTCTAAGAATTGACTGGTGACCAACTGGGCAGATGGTTGGTAGGATTAAACCACAAGATCTACTTATGACTTCAGACCAAATAAAGTTTTTAGAAACAATTAAAATGATCAACTTGAGAGGGGACAACTGACAAAGCAGGTGGATGATTGGTTGAAACAAATCACATGATTAACTCTCTCCAAGTTTTAAGAGGAAGGGAGGTATTGGTTTTTGTACATGCTCAATGATCATGCAAATTATGGCTATGGAACAAAGGGACCACAAACATTAAACACAATAGACAGAAATACACTTTTTTTTCACCTGAAGAAACTGTTGAGACCAATTAACCTTAAGTATATATGTATATACAGGTGAACTTGGATATGACGGACTCAATGGGACCAGGGAAATTGGTCCGTCATATGCAAAATCTGTCGTATACATATGACGAATACTTGATATGCATCGGACTGGGACCAAGCATATTGTCTGTCATATGCAAACATCTGTCATACAGTGGTCCGTCATATCCAAGTTCACCTGTATATATATATATATATATATATATATATATATATATATATATATATATATATATATATATATATATATATATATATATATATATATATATATATATATATATATATATATATATATATATATATATATATATATATATATATATATATATATATATATATATATATATATATATATATATATGTGTGTGTGAATATATATAAATATATATATATATATATATATATATATATATATATATATATATATACATATACATATATATATATATATATAGATATATAAAATATATATAATGTAAAAAATATTTCATTCACCAAGTAATCAAAAGATATTTACCTCAATAATACAAAATATACAGTAGAATCTCCAAGTTTTAAACAATATAACACAAATAATCCAAATGCCAAAGATTTATATTAAAATCCGAGACCCAAATAAAATAACTAGGTTATAGATAAAATGAAACTCAGGAGTCTGCACTGCATGCTGTTCTAGTTATGGTTCTAAATGGGGGAGGGTATCTTTAGGGTAACATACCATACCTCGCTGGACTGTGCAGAACACCCAATAGAGGTCGCCACTTAACCACTAAAACCTAAAGACTGCAAAGACTTATTCATAAAGGGTCCAGTATGTGCATCACTGCATATTCCTCTGATAAACGTTGACATATTTTTATAAATTTCTTATTACATACTTTTTTTGGACAAAAATTTTAAAAGTCACAATAGTTTAAAGAATAAGAGCCAAATAATGCACACAAACAAAATTGTAATATGATATTTCAATGAAAACGAAAAAAAGTGTAAAACATTGTGTAATAGCATTGTTGCTGAAAAGTTGAAACTTCAGGAATGTCAAAACTTGAGATAATAGGCAAGTTGTAGCATTATGCGGAGCGATAAATTATAAAAGCTGCACAAAAGCATTGGTTAGATCAGAGCAGTAACATATAAAGCTTGTATGTGTCGCAGCTATGTGGCAGTGGCGCTGTTGTCATGATGTCACTTCAGTATGGAACTCTGTGGCATATTGATGGTAGTGGGCAAACCTGAGAACAGTTCACCCCTTCATGCCTGTAGTCACCTAGAATGTCCTGACTATATACTGTATGTATATATGCCTTTAATTTGGAGTGCTCAAAATTTCGCTCTACAGCCCTGTTTGAGGGTAATTTTGTGCTACTTTAAATTTCAAGCACTCAAACTATATATTCATTACTATATAGATATTTATTTAAACAATGTTATTCTGGCGCTATCATGGGATGCGCAAAAATAGCAAAAATTAAATGCCAGTATAAAATACCAGTTATACAGTATAATATCTTTTCCACCAGAGCAATTTTTGGAAATATTTCAAGGAGAAATGCTAATCATTACACAACTCTCCTTCAAATAGTTTATGAATTAATGTGTCATTCCAAAATGATCATGGAAAGTATCATAGATCCAGACAATTGTCCAGGAGAGCTCCAGGCATGATTGAGTAAAACAGGGAACCACCAAGAACTCTAGCTCTGTATCCTTTCACTTAAGTTGAATAGCAATCAGTGAGTGGGTCTCACTACTCTGAACATAGCTCATCAGGACAGAGACATTGTCACTGATCAGGAGTATGATTTTCGAGACATTTTTGAACTGAACATGAAAAACAACTTAGTCAAATATATTTTTAAATATATTATTATTATCTGGAAATGTCCATATGTATCAGATAATTTACAGAAATCAATATGAAAATGGATTTAAGGAAAGGGTAATTTAAGGAAGGGGTAATTTAAGGAAAGGGTAATTAAGTAGTACCGAGAGGTTTCCTTGAAATGGTATTTTGAAGGAATACCACCAGAGTTCTTGCGGGAAAAAACTGTTCTCAGGGCGACTGTCAAGTTTGGATAAGGAAATCTACAACTACATGCATAGCATACCTCCTCGTTTCATTACGCTACGCAAAACATCCATACCCTTCTTTTTACGCATCTGCAAGCGCACCAGCTCGCGAAGGCGCTCGACTTCTCGACGCTTTATCTCGTCCAGCTTGGTGCGCAGACCATGTGACACAAAGTCTAGATGGTTGGCGATGTCGCCGCTCTGAAGAAAATAAGGTTCAAGTTCAAGGAATTTGCGATACAAATACTCTAGATTAGTTCTCACTTAGAAGTGTGTTTTTTTAATTTTCAATTTTTTTATGATAAATGCAAAGATCGTTTAAGGATAAGTTCAATATGTCTTACACAAAACCATTTACCAAATATCAAATGATGCAATCTTGAATTGCAATTTGCCAGCTTTCTCTTTTGAAATGATGTAAAACAGATTCTTTTGAAGGATTTTAATTTTTTCAATAAATAAAAATTGCATACTGCTTAGTGAAATAAATTGTGATGGTGTTATTTCGTACATTCCAAGTGCTTCTTTAATTATTGTGCATAAAAAGTGATAATCCTTGGAATCAGCATCCCATAAAGGTCAAAGAAGTGAAATAGCAAATAAACTTGAGAAAAAAAATACCTTAGTAACCCAAAGTTAAAACCAAAAACCAAAATTGTGGCCTGGATGAAGGTCCAAGTACTTTTCATTACTGATATCAGAAAACAGAATATGAATTTAAAACCCATTTTTGTAGATAACTCTGTTAATAGTTTTTTCTGGATCTATGGTACATTTTGAAATACTCAAAACATGAATAGCTGCATATTGGAATGAGAATTTTTATGACTTTGCTCACTTTTAAACTTTTATAATTTTTTAAAAGGTTGTTTTCCCAAAAAGATATCATTAAAATTGAAACAAGAGGGCCTTACCCTCAGATGGGCATATCACAATACTTAATATGCCCCATTTTGTAAATCAAATATACTGCAATTGTGAGATTCATTCATTACATATTCAAACACTTCAAAAAGGAAACAAATGCATTGGTTATTGTAATGAATCAGTTAAAATTCTTATATGATATCCAATACCTAATTTCATGCTATGTTTTCATCGATATCAGTTCAGAAAAATATTGACCACTCCAAAAAGTATAAATACGAACAGAAATTTGTAAAAGATAATAAAATTGAGGAATGTGTGTACATATATGCATATATATGTATGTATATACACACACATATATATATATATATATATATATATATATATATAGAGAGAGAGAGAGAGAGAGAGAGAGAGAGAGAGAGAGAGAGAGAGAGAGAGAGAGAGAGAGAGAGAGAGAGAGAGAGAGAGAGAGAGAGAGAGAGAGAGAGAGAGAGAGAGAGAGATACATATATATCATGAACAATAAAATGGAAAACTGTTTCAACTCAGACCGTATAACAAATAGAATCCCTCAACCCTTGAAGTAATTCAAAATGTGCATTTCCCATAAATTCATGTGAAAAAGAAACTTTCCCACCACTGTTAATTACTTACTAACTCTTCCACAGATTTGTTACCCTTGTGAGGCTAGAAAATTATCAGATGTCTAATGTACTATACAGAGTTTAATATATGATGGACACTACAAAGGTCTTAATAAAGAGTTGTTTAGTTGCCAGACTTAGTTTAGCTATTAAGTACCAAGTGACAAACGATTAACTGCTATGTGTGTTTTAATAAAGTAACTAAAAGCAACTGACTCTGGTTGAAATATAATGCATACCAACACAAGTTGATCTTGAATATGAATAAATACAGTAAAAGTTAACCCTAATTGAATTTCAACAATTATAATCAAAGGCAATTGAATATTAAACACCTTGAATATGCCTAATAAAAGACTAAATTATAAGGAAACAACTCAATATCGCATATTTTTGATCTGTACTACAGAAGGTGTTGAGAATGGAAGATCATTTCGTTAAGGAAAAGTTGTAGTGAGGTAAGAGATGTGTGAGCTATTTAAAGTATTTCATAGAAGTCTGAGGGTATTTCATTAGGGTAAAAGCAAAGATATGCATGAAGGTAGTGAAGCTTGGAGATAAACAAAACATGTTGTGAGCAGGCATATAAAATCGCAAATCCTAACCATCACTAAAAGGTGGAACACAAAAGCAAATATATTTCAAACAATAGAATTTTGGAAGGTACTTTCAGATTAGAAAGTGTAATCTTTTTTCTTGAACACATCACAAATTGAATTCTATTATTTTTTTTAAACGTTTGTTCCAGACCTTCTGAGTGCTCAAGGGTAAGATACAAACATCAGTCTGTATTATATAACATTCTTGTAAAATGCAACCCTTATAACGCATATCATTAAATGTGTTGTGTTTTGTGCAATATGGAATCATTGTGACAGTAAGTGCGAAGGTGTAAGCATGGTATGTGATGTACAAGCAAAATTGGGGGACCATCTTATTCTTCTTCTGTGTAACTTATATAAACTGGCTATAAAAAGGATTAAAACATGCATTAAACAATCTTGGTTACTGATGAGGGGTAAATATGCAACTTTGAATAAGTTTTATGAAAGGATTTGCATTGAAAAATTCTTTTCAGGTGAACTACATTATTTTTTTCACTTGTGCATTAACCTTAACCCTTATGATGCTGGTGGCTAATTTGGCCAATAAATGAATGCAAAAATGACTGAAACCCTGCCAAATGGGTACTCATCTGAGACTTCTCAGTGAGAGCTATCCAATGAATACCAACATGACAGGGTTTAGATGGTTTTCAAACATCTTTGCATTCCTGTGCTTTGGATGGAAGTAGCCTCAGCATTGGAAGGGTTAAACATGCAGATACATATTAGCAGAGAAACACATAAAGAGGGGCTAGCATTAGGGTTGACTGCAGACGATCGAGCCTACAAGAAATGATAAGTTTGTGTAACAGAGATTGTGTGTAATCAAATATCATCATCCTGGACTACTAATATTAAATTACTACATTTTTGTTCAAATTATCACATGGGAATCTATTTGTTTTTTGATATTATCACTTAGGAATATATTTGCAGAGCAACACAAAAAGAATGGTAAGCAGGTGTGACTATGAGGTATATCTGTGTACTGGCTAGGTGAGTGTTATGAGTATGCAAGGGCTGTGCGGCTATATCAATGTTGTGGTTAACCCTTATGCTGCTGGTGGCTAATTTGGCCAATACAAATGATGCAAAAATCCTGAAAAATCCCTCAAACCCTGGCAAATGGGTACTCATCTGAGAGCACTCAGGAAGGGCTTTCCAATGAATACCAACATGACAGGGTTATGGTGGTTTTCAAAAAATCTTTGCATCAGTGTGCTTTTGACAAAAATAGCCTTGAGCATTGGAAGGGTTAAGAGTGCCCACCTGAAGGCCATTTTGCTCGAATTTCTTTCGGAACGCCTCATCCAAAGAGAGCACGTTGAAGACCTCAGTCAGGTAGTTTTTGTATGACAACTGGTCCTAAGACAAAGGAAACAATCACAGGTGTACTATCACATGCAACACAGGGTTATTCCACCTGCCCTGCTGCCCAGCACCCGGACCGCTATCAATCTCAGTAGTAGGCTTGCACACTAACTCAGCTTTGCATAAAAATAGCGTAGCACATTAAGTGATGCTGATATATGAAGGAAAGAAAGCTATTTGAAGAGAAAATATTTTTGATGGAAATGCAGTGCCCCTTTAGGGCTGCTTTTTCACCTATTTGCCTTCAGAACTAAAATAAGCCTCTCTCTAATATAAAACTTGACTGGCAGAGACCTCTAGTGGGAGAACAATGAACTAAACAAGCCAACACTCAGGACCTGTATAATTGCAATGCTATTAGGTGCATTTGTCAACTTACTGTACTAATGTTACTCTACAAGCCGTGTGGAAGTTAGTACTGAGATCTTAAGCAGCAGGCCTGAACATACAGTAGTATCATATACATATGGCTACTAGCACCATGTGGTATAAACATGCTAGTACATGGCAAAACACAATGTTCATCCAGAATATCTCAACAACATATGCTGTTTCACATATTAGTCATTGATACAACTCCCTATCAATCAACCTGTCAATGACCTAAGCACTGATAAAGATAGCCTGATAACTAGTAAATGCAACCCAATCATTACAAGAGATGGCTTTTCAACAATTTTGGCGAAATCTTTCTTGTGAAAGCTTTTTTGTATAGTGCATGGTAGGGATGAGTTACTCAAAACAAATTCAACAACCCAGATTAAAATTTCATGCAAATTTATGCTTCATTCCTACATTCATCCTAAAATTATTTTTGAAAAAATCGAAACACAAAATGAAAATGTTTTAATGGGAGCCCAGAGAATGCATGGGTTAATAAAGTGGAAGACTAATTGTAGACGATAACATCTCTTTCTATACAAAATCAGGCAATTATTTTCTATTAGTTAGTAGTTCTGAACTGAATTTTGTGGGGTAGAAACAGCATATTTTAGAGATATTGGAGAATAAACATTTTGCCCCATGTGCCTCAATCCAACCTTAACATAACAGGGAGAGGGGAGCAAGGGGCCAGTTACCTTGATATATGTAAGGTTAGCTTCTTCAAGCTTCTTTTTAAAACTCTCGTCCTGCTCTAGAACAGAGACTACCTCCTGCAGGTAGCGGTCATACTCCAGCCCTGTTTCCTGAAATCAGCCGGCAGCGGTGAGGAAAAGTATGCAAAGACAGCACCAGCAACAAAACGAATATGTGTCATCACAATAGATGACCTTTACAT
Organism: Maea johnstoni; assembly: GCA_963942565.1. NCBI lineage: Eukaryota > Metazoa > Annelida > Polychaeta > Spionida > Magelonidae > Maea > Maea johnstoni. The sequence goes on from OZ012693.1 coordinate 8,071,901, forward strand.
GCTTTCAAAGCAAATTATAGAACGCATTGAAAAAGATATATATATTTTAACATCCATCACCACAGATGACCTTAACACACTTTTAAAGCAAAAACAAAGCAAGTTTCAAAAATGCAATTTTTTAAACTTCCCTAGGTCCAAGAACCAGCAAGCTTGATAAATATAATTTTTTTAACATCACAAGGTCGGAGAACCTGCACGCTTGAAAACATATCATTTTTTTAACATGACAAGGTTGGAGAATTAACAACCTTGAAAAATGTGATCTTTATGGCTATCACTGTCTTTGGACCCTGGTGATATATGTTTTTATTCAATGCTATGATAATTAAGAGGAACATCTGAAGTAATTTAATTGCAGAGGTTTCATTTGTCAAAATCAAAGAATATATAAGCTGGTGGTTTAATAGTCATGATACATTTCTAGTTAATATAAAAATGAGACATTTATGGTTCTTGAATATTGCAATATTTTAATCAAAAAGTTTCAATGATAAAAATATTAATATGATCATTTCTACTGTGCATCCTAAAAAATTACATAGTGTTTGGTTAAAATTTGCTCTAGAAGCCTGCATCTTAAGCTCCCCAGCATTATACCTAAGTGTGTAATTACAATCAGGGACCTTTCCAGGACCTGTCCAGCTTGCCTTTTGGTCAGGCAGTTTCCTGAAAACTCCATATTAGAAATGCTCAAATTTCTATGAAGAATTTTAAATCACGACTTTTTGGTGGTAATATCCAAATCTTTCCCAAAAAACTTCCTTCTAAAAGATGGCTAAAGTCTAAATTGCCCATTCTTAATCAATAGAGTCAGACTTTAAATGTAGTTTGTAAAGGATTTAAAGTAGTTGAGTAGCTACATCTGGAAGGGCAGAAATTGGGTGATTGCTGTTTCAGACAGGCATTTTTAAATTCCTGGCTAAGACACTGATTACAATCCTTAATTCCTGAAAAGAATGTCACTAAGAAAAGTCAGTGCAATCACCAAATGCTTCCCAACAAAGTACATTTCCTTATTTCCATTCTTATTAAGAAAATAAGTGATACTATAGGAACATCTAGGAAAATCAATAAGAACAAAATCCCAACTGAAGTTGGATGTTATTCAAGGAATTAAAAACATTCATTTAGGCCTAAAAAAAGAAATTGTTTGTTTCCTGTAACGGTCCGGAAAAAATAGGGTAGGTAGGTGGGTAAAAAAAAATTGTTTGCATTATTTTTTTGGTCAAAAATGTGTTTTATTCATGTTTTACGATGAATGGGAGTTGGGAGGGCGGAAAAAACTTTGGGGTAGGGATTTTTTTGAATAAAAACTTGTTAGGGTAGGGTTACAGGAAACAAACAACTTTTTTAGGCCTTTAGGCCATCAACAAAAGAATACTTCACAAGCATTGCTATGTAACTCATAATATCAGCTTTAAAATATGCAAGTCTGTATACACAATTCACCACTATTATACAGTTTGATAAAGTTTATGATTTAAAATATCAAAACATGCTTCTCACTTAAAATATATATTTTTATATAGCTGATTGTTTGAAAAGGTAAAACATACATCTATCTATCATCAAATTATTATATCATTTGATTATCAATAGCAGCTTTATTCATACTGGTAAGCCCATATTTATAAAAAATATATTTTTTAACATTCATATAAATATATATAATTATGCATTTTTTGTTTTAGTTAATCTATGAAACAGCTTTTAACTACTTATATTTATTAAAGATAATTGGATGCATTTCTTACCAAGTCTTCAGCATCTGTTCCTTCCTTCGCCTCCGCTGGCTTCTCTGTTGTTTTTACCTGTACAGGTGGACAGATGATGCCTGGTAGGAACACTACCAGCACCAAGGCTAGTAATAACGGCTTCATTCTCAATGTGAATACCTGGAAAATTAACATATATGCATTGTTATTTTACCTATACAGGGGCACAGATGATGCCTGGTAGAAACACTACCAGCACCAAGGCTAGTAATAACGGCTTCATTCTCAATGTAAATACCTGGAATATTAACATATATGCATTGTTATTTTACCTATACAGGGGCACAGATGATGCCTGGTAGGAACACTACCAGCACCAAGGCTAGTAATAACGGCTTCATTCTCAATGTGAATACCTGGAAAATTAACATATATGTATTGTTATTTTACCTATACAGGTGGACAGATGATGCCTGGTAGGAACACTACCAGCACCAAGGCTAGTAATAATGGCTTCATTCTCAATGGGAATATATGGAAAATTAACATATATGTATTGTTATTTTACCTATACAGGTGGACAGATGATGCCTGGTAGGAACACTACCAGCACCAAGGCTAGTAATAATGGCTTCATTCTCAATGTGACTACCTGGAAAATTAACATATATGTATTGTTATTTTACCTATACAGGTGGGCAGATGATGCCTGGTAGGAACACTACCAGCACCAAGGCTAGTAATAATGGCTTCATTCTCAATTTGTGAATACTTGGAAAATTAACATATATGTACTCATTGTTATTTTACCAGTACAGGTGGGCATTCTCAATGTGACTATCTGGAAAATTAGCATATATCCATTGTTATTTTACCTACAGGTACAGGTGGGCAGATGATATAAATGCAGGAGGTTGGGTTCAGTCTGATCAATATCAATATCCTATAGTTTTGAAGGATTATAAGGGTCACAAAGATATCAATATAAAATTCAGGATACTTCTGGACACCCTAGACCTGAATGGGTTGAAAAGGTGGGTTCCCCTCAACGTTAAGACTGACTGTATACCATGTTGATTTTGCACATATGAAATAATACAGCTGCATTTGATGCGCAGTATTGCATACTGGTATTGAATGTCAAGCTATCATGTCAGCATTATGTAAGATACTGGCATAGGGATCGGATGTCCAAATAACGGTGCACAGTTTAATAAATGCAGACTTCAAGGGTGTACAAAATAGGCATTAATTAAACTGACACAATATCAACACGGTATCCAGTGCTCAGTTATTTTTGACTGAATATTCCCATGCGTCCCCCCAAAAGGTTCATAAGTCCCATTTGATATCCTGAATGACCTCATGATGAAACTGAAAACAAATACATGTAGAGAAATCAACCACTTTTGTGATGACTGATGATATATGATTATTCTTCCATAATTATGTAATGGCTTAACTAGGGTCACTGTCTCCATAGCAACGGGCATTTATGCTATATTGAAACAGTAGTATGTACAGGATAATTACTGGGGTACACAGAAATTCACCCCACTGAACTGATTGTTTGGTAGTTCAGCTTAGGTCTGAATTCAACATGGCTGAACCAAGTATAAAAGCTACAGAGTAAAGAAGCATAGAGTGCAACTTATTTGGCTTTATGCTATCCTTTCATCCAAAACAACCTGTCTATTCTGTTAATAACCTTTTCATATAATTTTATACTTTTTAGAAAGTATGTCAATCCAAAATAAACCTACAACTCTCCTTCAAATATGTTGCAAATTAAAGCTTTATTCATTTAGAAGTTATCTTCAAAAATATCAGATATTCAGAGATGACAGGCCAGGGATGGTAAGAATGAATGATTTAGTCTGGCCATTAAGCATCTGGACAATAAATTAGAGTAACGTGAATGCGGCATGCCTACAGGTACATATTGGAAAATATATTTTTCCACACTCTTTCTCTAAAACCGCTCAAGAAGCAAATGAATGTCTACAGGTACATTGTGTAATATAGATTTTTCCACACACCTTCTCTTCAGCCGCTCAAGACTTAACCTGAAGAAGATATTGTTTGGATATAATTGAATGACCTAGAATGTTGTGCATTGGGTCAATACTTGATGCGAAACAGTCTGTAACTGCATGTTTAATTCATATGTTAGAAAACACACTTCAAAATTTCGGATCGATACAACTCGGCCTTCTATCAAGTATATGCTGCCATCTCTCGAATACACAAATACAATAATTACTGTTTGCTCATGAAATACAGTGGAGAAAATGAAATGCAATACACAAATAGATGTGTTCCAATGAACAGCATCTGAGTACATAAAGCCAGAGGGTCCTTACACCACTATGTAAACACACTGCCACAGCATGGAAGACCGATGCTTGCTACAGAATCAGAATCCTAACTTTAGAAGGCATGCTGCCTACTCCCTCTGGCTAAAGATTCCCACTGAGGCACTGACAAACAAATGGTTAGCCTTTACATTTCCTTGGTTTCTAGTTGGTTATCAATGCTGAATAGCCATGGAATAGTCTTTTGGACAGGCAGTTTCCAGAAAATCTTCTTTTTTGGACAGGCAAAAAATTATATGAGGAATTTTGACTTATCGTGGGTAATAACTAATAATCAAATCTTTTCCTAACAAACAATCTTCTATGACAAGACTGAAGTGCAAATTGACCTTTTTAAACAATGGGCTATTAAATGTAGTTGGTGTAAGGATTTGGAGATGATTAGTAGCTAAATCTGGAATTTGAAATTGCTGTTTTGGACAGGCATTTAAACAATCCTGGCTAAGACCCTGAGTTGATTTCAGTCCAGGTTTAATTATGTATTAATCCTTAAGCGGGGACCTACTAGAGTTGAGTTTGATGATACAGATTCAAACCACAACCCCTGAAAACTCTGCGGCCATCCATTGTTTGATAGAGAAATCAAACCTACTTACCACCCAATATATGTATAGTGGTGGAGGCATTATACCTAATTCAGGCCTAGAAAAAGAAAAGTTTGTTTCCTGTAACAGTCCGAAAAAAATAGCATAGGTAGGTCGGTAAAACACATTTCTTTGGATTACTTTTTTGTTTAAAAATGTGTTTTATGCATGTTTTACGTTGATTGGGAGTTGGGAGGGCAGGAAAAAAACTTAAGGGTAGGGTTACATGTAGCCTAGCATACTAGAGCTGGCTTATTCTTCATCAACTAGTCAAGTCATTATATAGTACATTTCAGATTTGCCAGATGGCAGCACTGCTGAATTCTCTTGTGGCTGTTTAGCCAATAACAGACATCTGGTGTGGAAATTAAGAACTAAACTGGACTCAGCAAGCACAGTGAAGTTAAGGAGACAGCTCAAGCAATATACAGAAATACAAATGTATTCAGCCTGGTACCGAGGCTAGGTTACATGAAACAAACAACTTTTTTAGGCCTCAGCATGAAAACCAGGCTACGGTGATGCATGCTGTTTTACCTGGTCCATTGACCGTCAATGGACCAGGTAAAACAGCATGTGATTGACCTTTATGTTGCTCAACCCACCAGCCCACTTTAAAAAAAAACTTCCTCTAACAATGTACCCTATTATATACCACTATCACTTGATTTCTGTCTGACCCTCAATCGCATGCAGGTCTGACCTTCCTTCATGAATATACAAGGTGCAAACCATAGACAAAACAAAATGGGATGTCAAAATGTTTTTGTTTTTTTATAAAAACAATTAACCAATTGCTAAAATTACTAGAAGTAAATAGAGTCGACTGAATCAATACTTCAAAAGTTTTTTAATTAACTTTACTGTCCTCTACCATCACTCAAACAGTCATGCATTACATTAAACCTGACCTGTCTCTCAATGTTTGCAAAGATCAAAGGATTTTGAGTATCAATATCACTTTCCACAAACTTAGGTATGTACATCTATTTTACCTAGTCACCTAGACAACTGGGCCGGCCTTGATAGTCGAGTGGTCAGATGCACCTGACTGCTAGATATCTCCCACCATTGCCTGGATTCAAATCCTTCTCTGGCCATGTGAGAAAGTTGCCAGTGACTTGAAGTTAGGTGGTGAGTTTTCCCAGGTTCTCCCATCTCGAGCACTTATGGCTAATTAGTCAAAATTAAGCCTAAATAAGGACAAAGTGACAATTATCGTAATTCCAATTAGCCTTGACAGCTTAGGTGAAATAAAAACTTCCTGCCAAGTTGTCAGTGGGCAGGTAGCCCAAATTCTCACCTGATTGAAACTGTCCCTAATAAAAATTACTGTATTTTGAATAGAAATGGCTGCACATGAAGGATTCAATTTTTATTAAAGGATTCACTGCAACCATTACTTAAACAAACATTGAAGACCCAATGATGCATCTTACTAAGGAGTAAAGATTTGTAGGCTTCTCACAAACAACTTTTTTTGCCTTGAACGATTTGCATATACATGGTAACCGATGTTTTACAAAATAAGTGGTTTAGTAGTGGTGGGAGTCAGTTGAATTTTCCCAACCGATCATCAGTCAGCTAGGCCAACCGACTATCACCGATTAATCGGTTCATCGCACTTTCATGAGAATGTTTGCTTGTCAAAGCTTAAGTTTAGCATGTTAACACTTATTATAATATTGTACTATTTCAAATTATCTATTCTATCTTGGCATCAAACTTTCTCAAGTGTTTTTGATTTATGCTATGAAGGATTATACATGTAAACAGTGCAGGTTAGATAAACTTGCATGTTTTCTTTCTTATTTTTATTCAGTAACTTAGAGACAAATTACCAGTATTTTAATAAATCAAAATACTTTTTACAATATGTATGAAGGCATTAAAAGATGTCTTTAGAAAAATAATGAAAGACACATCATAAAACACATTTCATCAAACTCATATTGCTACATTTAGAAGGAATCTGAAATATCTAGTTTGCTCAGTACCCCAGTTTTTATCAGAGTCAGTAGGTATACTTCTTGGTATGCTATTACTTACTACTTGCATGACCCATACTAGACCTATAATACAGTGCTGGCTCTTAGAAGGTATAAACAGGCCAGTAGGTCAGTACGTGAGACAAGCAACTTTCTCTGTGGGATATCTGGCAAGGAACCCTTTGACCTTAGAGGATGTGGGCTGGCTTAATGGGCTATTATACCGACTAACAATTAGGTGTAAAGTCTCCAGCCGATTAATTGGTTACTGTTAACTTGCTGACGACTTTCGACTACAGTCACTATGGTTTAGTAGGTATCACTTCATTGTATCATTCTCCCTAACCCTGTATTGTGCAGGTAAACTAACTAACAAATTAAATTATGCGTGAAAGGATACAACTCCCTCATCTAATGGATACTCAGCAAGGATTAACCCTTATGCTGCTGGTGGCTCTGCATGACCAGTAAAAAGTTGTACCATGTAGTGGTGTAGTGACCATGCCCACCCGCTAACAGGATCCAGCAGAGACTTGAACATGCGACCTCATGCTTGGGAGCAAAGTGTCGTAACCACTAAAACAGGGGTGCCTGGGGTGGGTCCCTCGTTATTACAACTGAATGAATCAGGTGAAAAATAAAATGTGTTGTTAAGATATTGAAATGTAAACATAAGTTACTTTATACAGATAAAGTAGCTAATGGTGCTTCCACCTATTATTTGTAATGGTCACTACTGTGAGCACTGTACATCTCCCGTGTGAGAGGTTCCATTGCAGGGCTCGACATTGGTGCTTGCCCCATTGCCCCGGGCAAGGGGCATTTCAGCAAAAAAGTGAAGTGGCTTGTTGAATTTCAAAAGCCTTAAATCATGATTTAGAAATTTGAACATAAAAGTAGACATTTTAAACCTTCTAGAACAACTTTGATTTTTTTCCTGACTTATTTAGTTAGCTAGATATAGCATATCTAACTTTGAAAAACATTTTTGTGGGTTCTACACGGGACATTTTCTTATATTGATTTTTTTCTTCAATTTTGATTTTATCCATCAGTAACTTCAATGAATGCATCACAACAGCCTTCATTACCTTGTCTCCACTTTTTTGTAAATGAAATATCAATCAAATGAGTGATTTATGCATGTCAAAATTGTCAATGTCCCGTGTAGAACTTTTTTACATATAAAAGTTTATTTTTCTTGAAATCTAGAAGACCTATCACAGATCCTTTTGGAATTCTCTCCCTACACATGAAAAGAGATATTTCAACATGTTCCTCTTATATTTCTTGTAAATGGAAGTCTTTAAAATGTGAATCTTAAAAAAAGTTCTACACGGGACAATCTGGTTCTACACGGGACATCTGTGCCTGAAAAACCTATTAGATGATATAAAAAAGTGTGTGAACTTTCATGAATGTATCACATAGCCTTCATTACTTTGTTTCAACTTTTTTCAAATGAAATATTAATCAAATGAGTAATTTAGATGCATATCAAAATTGTCATTGTCCCGTGTAGAACTTTTTTACGTATAAAAAAATATTTTTCTTGAAATCTAGAAAACCTATCACAGATCGTTTTGGAATTTTCTCCCTACACACAGAAAGAAATATTTTGACATGTTCCTCTTACATTTCTTGTAAATGGAAGTCTTTAAAATGTGAACCTTAAAAAAAGTTCTACACGGGACAATCTGGTTCTACACGGGACATCTGTGACATCTGTGTAGAACCGTCCCGTGTAGAACCCACCTTCTTTATTAATCACTTTGTTTTCTTAGAATTTAAATGAGAATATGACAAGAAAGAAACAAATTCATGAAGAAGAGTTTCACTGGGTCCATACAAATGTTATTTGATTAACATATGATTTGTGCAAGAAGAGGAATTTAAGATGAAATGAAGCTATCGAAAAGCAAATTTGATTTATTGAAATTGATCTGCTTAACTTGTCTTTAAGAGAAGAAAGAGTATATTCATATTAACTCTAAGGATTAAGGCTATGTTCTTGTTAAACTAGAATTTCTTATTTATGCTCTAGGGGCTAGAAAAGTACTGAAAAAGTATAAGTGAAAAGTGTCCCGTGTAGAACCGTCCCGTGTAGAACCCACTTTCTTCATTAATAACTATGTTTTCTTAGAATCTAAATGAGAATGTAACAAGAAAGAAACAGATTCATGAAGTAAAGTTTCACTGCTTTCATACAAATGTAATTTGATTAACATGTGATTTCTACAAGAAGAGGAATTTAAGATGTAATGAAGCTATCAAAAAGTCACTTCACTTTTATGTCCCGTGTAGAACCAGAGGTTTTTCCTAATTTCTGGCAAAAGTATTAGTTTAATATTTGTTATAAATATACATTTCAATAGAGTAAATGGTCAATATTTGCTTGTTGCAAAAATATTTATTGAAATGAGTTCCATTTAAAAGCTATTTAGCTCTGAAGTCTGTGTTTTGTCCCGTGTAGAACCGAAGCAATTCGTGAAATGCCCCGCAAGTAGAATTTGTAAATTATAACTGTGGGGCAAGTGAAAACTGCATCTTGCTTGCCCCACTGGGAAAGAACATTTTGTATATTTCAAGTTTACTTTTGAGAATGTGTGCAAGTTTTGTGGTCTGCCATCCAAGCTTGTCCTAGAAAATATGCTTCTACATGCCAGAATGTTCTACTTGGTTTTAAATGAAGTATTATAGAATTATTATATACAATTTTTCAAGGGCAAGTGAAAGTTGGAGTAGGGCAAGTGAAAATTGAATCTCACTTGCCCTACGGGGCAAGTCGCTGCAAAAGTTAACGTCGTGCCCTGCATTGAGTAACTTCTTTGTATGTAAAAAAATTCCTTTGTTCTGGTCATGTGACAGAACATCATGTGAGTCAGTCACCATTAAATCTTTGACATGAGAACAGCAGTTTTACGTTCTTCTTTTCTACTTCCTTCCCAGAATGGCGTACACTCTAACATGTGGAAAGAGGGGGGAGCAGAGTAAAGTAGAATGATAAGCTTAAAAGGCTTCCAGGTGACAGGAATTACCCACATTCCGCACAGAGTCCATGCGCCTGCTGCTCGAATGTCGGGACACTAAACGAGCATCTGCTGATGATCCACCCTGCATTTGTATCTATATTACACATATGTGTATTTGTGTTATAAAGTATTTTACAAACGGATATAAAACTTAATCTAATAAAAAATAATCTTATTCAGAATTAAATTATTCTACAAACTGCAGGTTATTTTATTATTCATAATTTCACTTTCACGTTTAACTAGTACCTTAGATCGACATTCATGCACATGCCTGCAGAACTCTTTTTTAATGGTTGCGAGTTGAAAAGAGTTTATAACTTCATTCATTTTTTCATTTAAGTCAACGTGAGTCGTGTGGACATGTATCTTTTGTGATATACGTATATATTTCGCATGTTTTATGGAAAAGTACATAAAACATGTAGTTTTAATAGGAGCCGGTACAGTAGCGGACGGTCAAATGAGGAGCCGCACTGGCAGCGGGCGCCCAAATTCTGTGCGGATGGTGTGTATCCCGATACCATGACTCTAACCTAATCACCTTTTATAGCACAATAAATAATTATGTAAATAACACAACACTATAATACATCATATTGCTGATATTTGATATCAAAATACAGGTGTTCGAACTGGCTTAATACGGATATGTTTTATCCAGATTTTCAGATTTACCCTACAGATCAAGGGTCCGGTCCATCCCAATACATTCACATGCAAATTTCAGTGCTTATTCCGGACAATTTGATCCATATCTCGCCTAAACCGGGCGATTTTCGAGGCACGCTCTCTACCATTTAAGGTTTAAGAGCATGCTTTTATCCGGATTGCCTATCATGAGTTGAGCTTGCCTTTCACATGATACAACATGCCCAAGACATTACCACAGAAAGCAGAAATAATGTATTTTAATGCTTGTAGTGCTATAAATGTGTACATGTAGTGATGTACTCATGCAATCTGGTTGGCAATAAATTTGGGGTGGAAGTTTAGATGTACTAAATAAATGTGATACTTTATCTAGCCCTGCTGTCCTACTGGGCATGAAGATTGCAGTTGAAAGAAATGCAGCGAAACTCTAAAGAATCCACTCAGTTAATCATGAACCTGAGAACAAGCCTACATATCAAAATAGTATCTGTGACAGAGACACTGATACTGTGAGTGTGACAGCAACACATCTGTAAATGCAAGGACAGTCCTCATGCCGGGAGTTTTCTATTGACAAAACACAAACAGTACGCCACAGAGACGGCTGAAACTTCGTTGTATGATGTAAACCATCCATGTAATGCCAAACATATAAAACAAAATTAACTAAAAAACCATAAACGCAAGAAAAATTAAGAAAATACGGCATACCTGTATCCTTAGAGTCGACGTGGACGTACCTTCGACCTCGTTTTCGGTAAGAGTGACGAAATCTAAGGATTTGTAAAACGTGATGTGATTGGCCAATAAGTGAACCCGGAAGTTTAGAGTTTTCTACAAACATGTTTATCATAACAAGCATGATACTGAATATTTACATGTTGTGTCCGAGAGTGATGTTCATATTTTCATGGCTGGTGTAATAGGGAAGAAAGGCAAAATGGCCCATACAAGAAAAAAAGGACCTGGCTCGATCGAAGTATATTTTAAATTACAACCAATGCATAAAGCAGTAACATTTCTGACTATTCAAGAAAAAAGAAAATATGCATGGATGGATCTGGAACACAGAACATGAAGCCTATTAGCACCATTGAAAAAAAAAAATATTTTTTTTTTCCTTAGAAATCCGAAAAAAAAAAAAAAAAAACCTCAAGATCCTCGTTCACAAAAAAAAATGTTTTAAATATCACGATTGTCCAGTTGGGTATGTACCAGAATTGTTCCTACAATTCTTGTACGTAAGAATTGTAGGAACAATTCTGGTTTTAAATGAATTGTTTTCAAATATCGGCAGTGTGACCTCTTTACACATTTACACACGGAGATGAATGTCGCCAGAAGGGGGTATCGGCGCAGCTTGAGGAACTTAGGTCATCTCGATGATCTAAGCATGTATGCTCCTCTAGCTGGACCGATACTCCCTTCTGGCGACGTTCACCTCCTACAATTCATTTAGTACCAGAATTGTTCCTACAATTGTTACGTACAGGAATTGTAGGAACAATTCTGGTACATAATCTATTTTTAGCAACTTTACACAAAATTTTTTTTAAAATATATTTGCGAAGGAGGATCTTGATATATATATTTTTTTTTTAGATTTTCGGATTTCCAAGGAGAAAAAAATAAATACAATATTTTTTTCAGTGGTCCTAATAGGCTTCCATACGATTCCCTGACAGAACTGATTCTAATAATGCGAACCTTGAATTTTTTAAATGCCTTATGGAAATTTTACCCTGTTGATTGGTTCAAATTACTATAATCTAAACAATCCAACACATGAACTTCTGTATTTCTTGCACATAAATTAATCTTTTTTATTTTAATTGGAATTTTGATTATGGTATGCCATCATATTTAGACAAATTGAACTCATGATGGAATCAGAAAAATATAAGTTAAAAAAAAATAATATGGCCAAAACAAGTTATTTGAATGTTTCGTTAAAACTAGTGGTAAGCTATACAAACATTAGAATTGTGAAGTTAGTTTTTGTGGTGATTTATAGCTTTGTCAAAAAATTCCCTTTGACTGGCTTTGGTCTTGAAAGTCTCAGTCACCCAATGACATTTTGGCCTCAGATATAGATCTACACAATCACAATCCCTCGATATTTATTTCTCTGGTATAAGGTAACCATTGGATACTTAGTTGACCGATAATTGATCAAAAAAGAAAAAAAATCCATATAACACTTTAATTTTGTTTTGTATTGACCTCACTCCCAACCCAGCAAAGGGGTATGAGAAAAGACTGGAAACTGATATGATGCTGGCATGGTGCACTGACCAAAAGAAAGCATAGATTGACGGATGATTACTGGCATACAAGTTATTAATATTTTCAACCTGTTGCAAAATCTTCATTTTGCAACAGATTTGAAAGAGAATTAGAAGGCCAGTAGAATTAATTGTGGCGGTTCTAACGATTTAAACCACATTAGAATTGACCCACGGAAAGGCAAGTAATTTGATTTACCAGGAATGTAGAAGCCATCGTTGTGGCAGCTTTTCCCGCAACTATAATCATGGCTTCGAAGGAGCATTTATTGCACGAGAGCATTTGTTACATAGTTGCGCATGTTGTGTCTAGTTCACCAGTTTGCAGGTAGTACTAGTTGATGCTACTGATTCCTAGAATTCCACGAATCTTGCGCCTGCATGACCGGCTCCATGGTACATGCACGTCACATCGGAGTCATGGAGATCATCGAAAAATCAAAATCAAGTATGGTGCTCATCATGAAATTTCAGTAAATACATAGTGTTTCCTACCTAGTAAATATATAATGTAGATAGAAATAAATTAGCGGACTATTATATTCAAATCAATTTTTCATTATTTCTATATCTTAATTTCTATCTTTAATTTCAATTTTCCTCCAATGAAATCCTTCGACTCAAGTTCACAGATGTATCAACAAACATGGCGGCGCCCTTTGCTCAATCCTCCTACCAACGAAAGTATGTCAGGTAAGGTACCAAAACAATTATCTGTCATCGTACTTCTTCGCTAAGTGAGACACGTATGCTCTGATTGTTTAAGTTCATTGGTCTTCCGGCTGATATGTCAATGTCTTTCTGCATTTTAAGGCAACATTGCTTCCCAGACAAGAAAAAAAGTCTCAAATGACAACTGTCTGCTGGTTTGAATCTCTATCCTCTGTCTGTGACACTTTCCTGAGCGGTGGGAGGTGTCAGTTGTGGCTGTCAAAATTGCCAGTGAGGTAACACCCACTCTCAGCTTCACAAAAGCTATTCCTTATTTTTCTAAGGTATGCAAATTTGATATGGACTCCTTTTATCACTTATTGTTTAAGTGTGGTTGTCTCAGATTTTTAAAAATGAAATGTCAAAAATGTATACATGTAATTTGTAAACATGGAGATTGAATAAAAACATTTGGGGTTACATGCCCATGGTAATTAATGCAAACAGCATAAGCAGCATATACGTATATCCATTTCAATTATCTACATTTAACTTGAACTCTTTTCCAATTACACGGATCATTTCAATTTCAATCAAGATGGAACATACACAACTAGAGTTGATATATCCATTTAAGCGAGTCAAATCAAACTTCTGAAATAAACAACAATGAATTCTTCCTCAAGGGAGAGCCAGAACAGGCACAAATGATGATTTGGTATTTGAAATGATCACATCTGATTTAATCTGTGTATACTTGTTGAGTATTGTAGTTGATTGTCAAGCCCAGGCTAAAATGTTTTGATCAGATGTGATCCAGAGGGGAGGGTATAATATAGGTTTTTCTAATTTTTACACTTCAGATTTCATAACCACTTCCTCCAGAGTTTTAGTCGAGAATAAAACAAACAAATATTTTTCAACTTTCAAATTCTATAACTTTTGAATAAATTTAAAATTGGAAAAACTGATATGAAGTCAAAATCGGAAAAATTGCGATACGCTTCCCCTCAAAACACTTTAAAAGTGTGACTACTCTCATTTGATCTTATTATGAGGAAAAGGATGTAGGCTTTTACATTTGTGAACATCTCAAAATGACCTTATATTCACAAATTAGGGTGCGGAACAGCGGCGGTTTCTCCATTAGAAAGCCTCTCCCGTCCCGCTAGATGTTAACTTGGAGTGTCCCAACTGCTGACGGGAAACCGCCACAATTTAACCCATCGCGAAGTGGCAGATTGAAAAATTGACATCAACTAATCAATTTGGTTGGCCGATGAAGCAAAACCGTGGCGATCCAGATCTTGCTGCGGCGGGAACCGCTGCAATTGAAAACTGCCCCGCTCCCGTCGCCGCCAAGTGGAAATAGGTAAAGGAAAAAAAGAGGCGAACAATTTTGCCGGCAAAATTTCGCCGTCCCGCCTAGTGGAAATGGGCCCTTTTAAAACCCAATAAGCCACCTTAAGTGGGTTTATAACAAGCCACTGTATAGCTAATTGAGGCAACCACAATGCTAATCTAAGCTCCAAGGATATCTCCTTTCATTGACATGATTTAGGAAAAGTACTGTAACTTGAACCCCCTGCAATGTATGCAGTATGTACTGCTTAATGGGTTTGTCATTCTTGACCATGCATGCTGCATATATTGTGAACAGAAACTGGAACCTGATGGAATTATCCTGCATTTATTGTAGGGCTTGGACATACTTTACTTCACAAATCTGCTCCCTTCTACATACTAGTACATAGAGAAATATGTTCCCAGTATTTTGAATTGCCGTAAACAGTTTTCAACATTCCCTACAATTATTGCCTAACTCATTAGGAATGATGTCATGATTTCATGAACTTTTATTTTCATCATCAATAACAGTGATACTTGTTATAATGTACATGTACTAAGACATAAATTCTAGTTTCATCACTCTTGCTGTTTGTGCAGTTTGACTTAAACTAAAAGATAGGTGAAAATGATAAAAATGCCTGTCAAGGAAATTTGAGTGGAAATTTACTCTCCCTCATTTGATTTTTTGCATTTTCGATTTCACTTTCCCATGGCAGTTGTATTATGTACACTTAAGGTGGCCGTAAACGTTTCGTCCTCAGGGAAGCCTGTTTTGAGATATATGTATTATGTTAATGAACCGGGTCTTACCCTCCTTATGAAAAAAAACCCATAGCTCTACTCCAATCCTAAGTTCATAATTTGTGAAAAATTTGGATTTGACAGGTATGAATAGACAGAGAGGGCAGAGAGCATGCTGCAGTGTTATGGTCATGTGACCCCAGTTAGCTGATAAGCCCCTCCCACCTCCTTATCAAAGCTACAGGAAATGGATGTGTATTTGGATTGGTAACTGATTAGAGATGGCATTTAAGGTCAGCCAGTCTTTTCTTTGTATGCATGTGTTGGTTAGAAAGGATGTCTGTTGGGTAAGATGGGCCACTTTAGCACCACAGACAATGATGTTTTAATCAATTCAAAAATAGTGTATTAGGGATTAGTCTTGGGAGGATGTTGGGTCAATCCGTCTCATACCTTCAGCTGGAACAGACACTCTATGCTCTATGGATAACTAACAATACTTTAGTATTTATCAACTTGGTTTCATTTTCAAACACATGTT
Source organism: Maea johnstoni (assembly GCA_963942565.1). Lineage (NCBI taxonomy): Eukaryota > Metazoa > Annelida > Polychaeta > Spionida > Magelonidae > Maea > Maea johnstoni. The sequence goes on from OZ012693.1 coordinate 8,087,820, forward strand.
TTTCTCAAACAATAATACAGCAATCATGATATAGTTACCCAAAGTACAATTACACCCATATAATTCAGCTATTAACTAATTAAAGCCTGGATTGTATTTTTCACAACAATTGTTGTCAATTCAGTTGGAGACAAAAAGGAGATTGAAATTGCAGGTGAATAATTGGGTTTATTGATTGATTATCACTGTGGCCTGACTGGCCTCAGCTCTGAGGAAATAGATACAGGTATGTGTGGTGTCATAATCCCCTCAGGACTCCCCATTCTAGAACAATGAGTGTGGTGTCACTCATAATCCCCTCAAGGATTATGGGAGTCAGGAACCAATGTCTAAAAATAAGATTTGCTATGGGTAGTAGAATGCAACCTTCACTTCCTCTAAGCGTTTCAAGCAGTGTAGTAGTTAATGTGGACAGTCTACTCATATGGGATTCACTAGACAAAGGAATTCTGTGTCAGACCTCAGGGAAAGTTGCCATTTCTGCTGCAAAATATGTATGGATTACTCATTCTGGATTATGTAACTTGGATCACTGGAGTGGAGATACAGCAATAGAGGTTTGTGAAATTATCTTTCTTTCAAGGCTCAGAATCTAAAAGCCACCTTGTCAGAAAGCTATGCTTTGGAAGTTTGGATAGCTTCAGAATTGGCCCTGCAACATGTTTGTCTTAGATAAATGAAGCTAAAAAACCCATATAGAGCATTACAAGCTTTTATTTGCCAAATCAATATACTTGCAGTCAAAGAGTCTGCCAGCAAAACACACTAGATAGCTGAAAATTGATTTTGATGGCAAAGTTCTTTGAATTATTAAGAATTCAAGAGCTATAATACATATACATTAGCATGCAAACAAGATGCCATTCTACTAAGTAGGCGGGGCTTGGGTGATGTCATATGCCCATATATGGAATCCAGTTGACAGGGATGTTAGGCAGGTTGCAGAAATGTACTCATTTATACTTTTTTTTGAGGTAATTGAGAAGAAAAAATGTTGACAGTTGTGAAATACAATGGAAGGTTACTTTATCTTTCCACTTGGACAAAAATAAATACATTAAAGTAGTAGCAAAAAGTTGCACAGTAACTTTAACTGTGAAATACACAAAACTGCCATTTTCTCAGCTTAGTTTTCTATAGTTTTACTCTCACGGCTGACGTGAATTTAGACACAAATCTTAATCAATTAGCTTCAAACTTTGTATATAGATTCTAAAACATGTTCTCTACAAATCTAGACGGGGATATTGCAATATCTTATCTGGTTAATTTTTTATAGTGAGTCAAAAATCAAGAAACCAAAAAAGCATTTTTTTCCTAAAATGTTGTTAGATAAATGGCCATAAAAAAAGTTAGGGGCCATATTTTACAAAACCCTTGTCTAGTTTTGAAGAGACAAAGGTTTTTTTCAATGTTTTAAAAAATCAGGTTATTATCTTAGATCCTGCTCTTAGATTTGCGTCAGCCGCGACATATGTACTGAAAATTGATTAGTCAAAGTTTTGACCCCAATTTCTTTAAAATATTTGGAGCACATACAACCTATTCATATCCTATGTATTCCTTAGAATCTCAGCTTTCTAAAAATATATAGTTTGCTAGGGGTTTAGTGTACAAATAATGAGAAATCAGCCATTATTTGAGGGAAAGTCTGCTCTCCACGGGAAACGTTTACAGCCACCTTAAACTAGGTTTCTAGTCCCTAAAAGTTGAATTCTGTGCTGACCAAGCAGTGTGTAGTACCAGGTGTAGTACCGTGTATGGTAGATAGATGGCACCACCTATTCCTCCTATCTCAAGAGATTTAAGATGTCATACTCAAACTAAGTCCTCTATTAATCCCCCATGGTGAGATATATGTAAACTAAATTGACCACCATGGCCCCTAGACTATTTGGTGCCTGTTAACAGAAAAAAGCTGGACAGAAAAATACATATGACCGCAGTGTCTTAGCCAGGATTTAGAAACTGGGTGCCTAAAATTGGCAGTTGTAAAATTTTTGGGTGTCCATATTTTTAAGGGGGACCACAATATACTCAGATTTTAACCATAAACATGTATAAATTCATCCAAAATAAGGCATGATATCATTAATTAATGTCATGGGAATTATAAGTAGATGAAAAAATTCAATTATAAGCTTGAGATTGAGATTTTTAGAAATTCCACACAAAAATATTTGGGTGTCTTGAGGAGTGGTTTTTAAGGGTTTGGGTGTCGAAAAAGGCACCCAGACACCCTGCTGGCTAAGACCATGTATGACCGCCTAGAAATCTAGGCTATATTACACCCTATTGACTACAATACTTGTTTAATGCATTGCATTATCTGCAGTACATCCTGTCTGTGTTATGTGATTAGTGTATATAGTAAATTGAACCCCTGATTATTGCCAATTGATCCCATGCTACACATGCACCCTTTGTATAGTTGAGTAGTTGTAAATGAGTGGCAATTCTTACTGTTTAGGAGTGCTGTTGTCTTAAGAGATATGTGTAGAATGTTTTGCAAGCTATTTCTAAGCTAGATGTGAGGGTTATCTTCCTTGTATAGATAACCCATATAGGGGCCAAGTTATTAGAACAATAAGAAGACCATTGGGGCCAACTTAATAAATCAATCTAAGGTACTTTGATAACATAACTTACCTTAAGCTTTGCTTTGACAAAACCTATAACCTTAGGCCAAAAAAAAAATTGTTTGTTTCCTGTAACTGTCTGAAAAGGGTAGGTTGGTCGGTAAAAATATTTTTTGGTCAAAAATGTGTGTTATATGCATGTTTTACATTGATTGGGAGTAGGGAGGGCGGAAAAAACTTTAGGGTAGGGACTTTTTTGAATAAAAACTTGTTAGGGTAGGGTTACAGGAAACAAACAACTTTTTGTTAGGCCTTAGCTTTGAAATAGAATAGTGTCTAGGTAGCAAAGATCTCTTTTGAATTGGTTATAAGTTATTAGTGCACAGGTATGCCTAGAGGAGATCTAGGTTTGAGTGGATTAATTACAGAGATTGACCCACAAATATCAATCACCGAATACGCAACCATCAGATCTCGCTTAACAGCCTCGTCACAACTCCTAGCCCAGGTGATAACGAGAACCACTAAAGAGGTACGTTTTGCACATGTGCATGAGCAAGTTCCTCTCTAATGTAAACAAATATGAGAGCCATGGTCTTAGCCAGGATTTGGAAACAGGTTGTCCAAACAAAGGTTTCATAGACTTTTGGGTGTCCAAAGTTTGGTACAAAGTTCACACTACTAAATAAATGAAATAAACCATATATATATACAGATTTTGCTTTTTAGGCCAGTAACTGCTTTGTTTGTATTGTAGGAGTGAAACTACATGCACTATCTTCTAAAATTGTCACCATCAGCAAATCCTGACCTACACTTTTGGGTGTCCAAACTGTCAAAAAACAGTGTTCTGGGTGTCCAAATGGCACGCTGGATGCATAGGAGGCTAAGCCTCTGATGAGAGCCCTGATTTGTCTGTCTCCTATTGATATCAAACTGAGGGAAGATTAGGTGTGCTCAGGGCTTTACTATGGGCCCTACACTAATTGCTCTGTGGCGACCTTACCACTTTCAGGTAGGAGTAGATTTGGCTCCTAGGATTTAGAATTTATGAGCAAATAAATCCCTGTGCATGCAGTGCTGCAGTAACAGTGTAAGCTCACCACCCCCCCCCCCCCCCCCCCCCTCATTATTTTTTTGGTCCAAAATGTGTTTTATGCATGTTTTACGATGATTGGGAGTTGGAAGGGCAGAAAAAAAATTAGGGTAGGGATTTTTTTGAATAAAAACTTGTTAGGGTAGGGTTACAAGAAACAAACAACTTTTTTTAGGCCTAAAATAAGGGGAGATAGAAATTGATAAAGGAAAAAACACATTCTCAAAGTGATCTAGTTGATAATTGATATGTCCATTTGCATACTTGGCTCCTATAATTTACCATCTGGGTGCAAAATCACATGTTCCAGGGGCAAATGCCCCGAAATGACCATTTCAAGTCAATCCCAGAATTAGGCAGCTACAGTGCTGAATATTTAGAGTCACTTAGTCAGGATTGTGAAGCAGCCAGTCTGTCAGACTGGCAAGAAAAGAAATTGAAAATACACCTCTGCTTTGTCGCTTTGACCTTCAACCTATCCAAACATATTAGTCTGACATTCTACAGCCTTTATTTCAAAGATAGCAGTACAGCAAAAGCTGTTTACATTGGGCAAGTTTCAACAATAGAAGGGTGTCAAGGGATTTTATCAATTGTTGGATACATGATTAGGTCAAATTATATTGATTGGCTGAAGAAAGAAGATATCTATCTTTCTCAACAAATTGAAATATAGGATTGTCCAAATTTTGGAGTCCTGGAGCAGTTTTGATGGGTGTCAGTGACCATCATTTTGAATATTTTCACAAGCTGATCAACTCTACCATAACAGCCTTCATAGCAGTGATAAAAATCTAGATCAATCAATAAATGATATCAATAAATGGAGTTTACACTTTTTTGAAATACCACTTGTATTTGAAAAGTTAGGTGAAACATCCAATAGACACATTTGGTTATGCTTCCCAAAGTTAAAGAATGATTAAAAGTTTTGTCTTGTTACTTTTGGGGGGAGGGGGCTCTGTCACAGGCTGGTGTGACAATTTGCAACAGTTGAACACCCCTGAAATATAGAATCATGGTTACAAATCTGACAAATTGCTTATTACTACTTTAACAAAATGTGTATGTCAAAATCGTAGTCAGTTTTGGCTGATTATATCATAAATTGTTCTCAGTTATGCCTTAACCCTTAAGCTGCTGGTGGCTTATTTGGTCAATACAAGATAATGTGAAAAAAGCTGAAAAAATGACTAAAACCCTGGCAAATGGGTACTCATATGTTATTCCTCAATGAGAGCTTTCCAATGAATACCAACATGACAGGGTTTAGATGATTTTCAAATCTTTTTGAGTTCTTATGCCTTTAACAAAAATAGTCTCAGTATCGAAAGGGTAAAATAGCCCTGTCAGTTCCTCATTTCTAAATTACACAATTCAAACCTATGAAAAGAAAAACATTTTTGATTATCATTATTATAAGTTATAAACCCATTTATGCCACAGGTCTGACTTTTATTTTTAGGAAATATTTGACAGAGAAATATTATTCATAAACTGAGATACAACCCAACCTCTAATATTTATGTAAATTTATGCTTCATTCCAAACGTATCATGAGTGCAGGCCACGCTTGTCAAATAAATCTGAAGGCCTGAGAGGGTCAACCTATTTCTTACTCTCATTGTCGCCCAGTATCGCTAAGGGCTGTCATTGACATCCATTTTTTTTTTATTCGATCATTGACATTTTATTTTTCGATTCCGATTATTTCGATTCAATTTTGAAGAACTGCACCAGGCCTCGACGCTAACTCAAAATGATACTGGCCCTGTAGGACCAGTAACACCTAGCATCTACTGGTCCTGCAAATTTTTTTACTGGTCCTACATTTTTTCTTTAACATAACAAGAAAGAACATTGGATAAAATTCACCACAACATTTATCTTTATAAATTTTAACTTCATTTATTTCAAAAACATTTGGGGACATTCTCGGGGGGAAACTTTTTAACAAGAATGTCTCCAAATGTTTACTGGGCCTGTAGGACCAGTTGAAGTCTTTTTTTACTGGCCCGAAACTGTTTTGGGGAATTTTTACTGGCCTGGGGCCATAGGTTCACCCTCAGCGTCGAGCCCTGTGCACTTATAGAATATTTTCACATGTTCCACACTACTTCTGTGTCTAGGATCCTGAGATTCTCACAATGCAAAGACAATGAAGTTTTTCTCAACACTTTTTGTTTGAATACTTGAGCTTCTCCTTAAAATTCTTATTAGAGTTGGCTAGAAATGGCAAAAAATGGTGTAAAAGGCTGAAAAAATGTGTTTCGATTAATTGACATAACAATTGACATAATATTTTTTTCAATCAATTGAAAAAAATAATTTCGATCGATCGATACTTGTCACATCAAGGACAGTCCTAGTATCGCTCATGATAAATCTCATTTGTTTTAACTGAACATAATTTATCAGAATATTTGATCTGTATTATAACGGAGTGAGAATGATATTGACCCAGTTAGATGAGAGTGGTATCAAATAACTAGCCCTCTGGTCTGATCTTTAGAACTGGCATGAATAATTCCAAATGAATCATATTGTCATTGGACAATGGATTTGCAAATCATGTAATTTCTACCAGTTTTTAGGAACTTAATTGAAATCACCTACTTGGATAGCCTGGCCACAAGACTCTATTATGATTTTACTTTATTATATATATAGAAGCCTGCACCTATACTAGATTAAGGGACCTGTGGCCTACTGTTGGCCATTTAGTTCACACAATTGCCACACGAGGGAGATTAGTGTCAATATTAATATTTCCAACTGAGCTCCTAGTATACCGCAGTGCCATCTATCCACAATGGAAGACATTTAGATATGGCCTGGGAGGCAGGCTACTACTTGGATAGTGTACATGATAAGATGGAAATTAGGATCTGTGCTGTAGCTAAGGTTGAAACAAGGGTTTGTTTGGTCATTCTCTGCTGACTGTGTGCGTAATTCAGGGGCTTCACCAGCAGGGTATCTGGGCAGCATTTTGACACCCAAACATCATGACAATCAATTGTGAACTAAATGCTGGTTGATTTTCAAGGAAAGAAAGAAACATCCCTTACCCACATATCTTTTTAGCTTGGTTCAACCCAAAACAAAAAAACAAACTTTTCTTTTAAACATAATAGGGATTGATACCAGTGTGTAGTCTTGGCATGAATTCCAACTAGCGATAGGTACAGGTTCTCAATACGATACCAAATACCAGTATGGAATGGGAAAAATTATTGTTTCATATCTATATCATATCATATCATAAAGATTTTAAAGGTGCAAAATGCCATTATCGAATGGGAAAAATTATATAAATATCAATATCATATTGTATTGTGAAGATTTTAATGGTGCCAATCCCTAATTCCAACTTCAGGAACTGAATTGACACTTGTCACTGTATGGTAGATTGTGTAATAATAAATCGTAGAGATTGAATGAGGATATATACCCATACTTTCCAGGAAAATAGTTATGGGTTGATGATATACAATTATTCTGTGTACTTACTCTTCACTAATATGTGTCGCTGGTGACTTGGGTGGAAGTCAGCTGCCTGTGTTATATGTAGAATGTCTATACATACTGATGCTTTTCAGAATGATGATGTACATAATGCTTCTTTTCACTTACTGTAAATATATGTGCTGCTGGTCACTGAGTGAGAAGTTTACTGCTTTGGTTGTGTTAAGACAGAATGTATATATATATATATATATATATATATATATATATATATATATATATATATATATATATATATATATATATATATATATATATATATATATATATATATATATATATACATACAACCATACATTTATACATCCATACATTAATACATACTTACATCCACAATGTTTGCCAGGGATTGATGATAATGGAATGATGATATATGTGCTGATTCTGTTCACTAATTGTTTTGCAGGTCACAGAGGAAGTGACCTAGTGTCATGATAGAGAGATAGAAGGCGGAAGAGAGAGCGAGTGAGAGAGACAGAGACAATCTCCATATATGTGATATGATATGATAATAGCCTCGTCATCATCATCATGACTGAGTCGCATCGATTTCACCAGAAACCCATAATTCCCCCGAGACCGGCTGCTATGCGGGATGAGTGCTCAGACCTGGAGATCGCCAAGGCGCTCAGCATCGAGACTGCAGAGGTGGAGAAGCTGAGGCGACTGGAGGAGTCCTGGAATGCGCAGCATAGTAAAAGTGGGGGTGGATCCAAGCTGAGTCCGGGCGACACGGGGAGTCTTACTCGGGCGACATCTACTCCCAATCTCAGCGAAGTTGATGGCATGAATGATGCGGGGAAGATGAACTCCACTTTTCGCCCGCGTCCGCAAGCTAATAATCGCTCGGTTAGTCCATCGCCGTATGTGGGTCTGATTCAGGATGCATCGGCTTCTACGGGGACTGTGGTGGCACCGCGGTTGGCGCCACCTATTATAAACACTAGAACTAAACAGACAGGACCTGGTTCTCATGCTGCCGGTGCTGGGATGTCTAGGATACCACCTCCGCTTCCAAAATCGGGTCCAAATGTGCGAACATGTGGCTTTCTGACCCCTACAACTGACCACACGCCCCTCATGACCTTCTCCCCGACATCTGAGTGTAATTATTCTAATTTATTAAACTTTGAACTTAGTGACCTTGATCCTTTGAAAGGATCAGGGGCAGTGGGGGCGGGATCGCAGCAAGAGAGAGGTGGATCTAGCGTGAAGCAGGATTTATCAAAGCCTATGCAACACCGAGGGCCTGGGCAGCCATTGCCACCGAGACCAGCCCCAGAGATACCCAAGAGACCTGTGGCGCCATCTATTCCCCACCCGGTGAGTCATACCGGAAGCACAGCAGGTTTCACTGCTCTGTTCCCAGCACAGAAAGCTGCAACCGCTACTCAGCCAAATTTTCATATCCAACAAAATCTTACTAGGAGTTCCTGGTCAAGTCAAACACCCCTTAGCCATTCATGGAGTGGTCGTACCACAACCACGGCACAACCCACTTGGGGTACGAGTACGACCGGGCCTGTGGTCGGGAACAACCTAAAAGCTCACACAGGTACGGTCCAAGTCTTTAACAACAATAACATGCCTGCTGTGCCTGGGAAGAGTAGTAAGAAGGATAACTTATACGACTACGTAGGACTTCCAGCACCAAAGCAAGATGATGATTATTTAGTGCCGATTAATATGCGAAAAAAGGATGATTTTAAAGTGCCTCTCAGTAAAGCGCTATCCACCGTGTCAGACATGAAGTCTCACATATACAGTCAAGTGAAATCAAAGGTGGAAGCAACAGGGATTACAGGTGATATTTTCAGTGGCGGGATCGGGACGGGATCAGCTTCCTCCTTCACCGATGGGAATCTCATAGCTTTCGCTGAGATCTCCTCCGAACATAGCTACTTGAGTCTGGAATCCTTCGATCCCCTGTGGTCGGATGAAAAAGAAAACATGTACGAGAGCATTAATGATGACATGAAAACAAAAGTGAAATCTGAAACAATGGAGATTGAAAATACCCAAAATAAACCCTCAAATTTGGCTAAGTCCTCAATCAAGGAGGATACGGGCATTGATGAGCAGGAAGGGGGAAAAGGGGCAGAGGGGGGAGATGAAGTTCTTGACCCCTTTTCCGTGGATCACCTGGCCACTGTGCAGATTACCAGGAAGAGAAAGAAGGAGGAGGTCGAGAAGGCAGTACAAGTTAAGCCGAGACCGGAAAGCGATAGTGCAATAGAGACGAAGAAAAGTCCACAGCGACCTCCACAGCCAAGGTCAAGGTCACTCTCACATGTCTCCATCTTGGTGAGTATCTTACTTTTTTTTCAACTCCATTATGTTGATATCTCTCTGACATCAGGAATTTTCCGATAATATTTGATGAGGGAATGTTAGTAAGAACTTAAACCAACGACTCTCCTTCACATATTTCGCAAGTTCATGCTTATTTCGAAGTGTTTTTCAAAAATATCATTGATCCAGGCTAAACTTTTCAATGTTAGCTCTAGGCAAGAAAGGGTTAATTGTGTGTTTAAAACAGGCTACAGTTGACTGTACAGTTAGTAGTCCTATCACCACCGACAACAGCTGAGTGAAACTCGGCCCTGAGGCTGTGCTGCAGGGTGGTTCATTTCCAATGCTTTTTTTACCCAGCATGCCTGCAAGGCCGTACAATTCATGGAGTATTTTACAAATATCTTTCTAACAAAAGCAACTTAACCCTTCCAATGCTAATAAGGCTACCTTCATCCAAAGCACAAGGATGTAAAGATTTATGAAAAATATAAAAACCCTGTCATGTTGGTTTTCATTAAAAAGCTCTCACTGAGTACTCTCAGATGAGTACCATATGCCAGAGTTTCAGTCATTTTTCAGTTTTTTTTCCATCATTTTGTTATAACCAAATTATCCACCAGCAGCATAAGGGTTAAGAGAAATATGTGGAGGAGAAATGTATATCAGGATTATTTCTTTATTATATCATCAAGATTATTTGTGAATCGATGCTATATAATTCAATCCCTATGGTGCTTTATGCTTAAAAAGATGATACTTTTTCTGCATGAATGGGCTAGACAGACTGAGACCCATATGCTTGGGAGAATTACCATGAGAAATCAATCCTTTTGCTTCGGCGTGTTTGACTGAATGACTTTGACAATATTGGTGCTATCTTTCCCCACATTGATTGATACAAGGTTTTGTTAGAGAGTAGTCACCCTCAAACCTCCTCTTCTCTCCTACTTCAATGATCAGCTACTCATTGTTGATAGCGTTGCCTAGGCAACCATTGCAACTGGCTGACTTATCCATTAACGCTCTGAGACTCACTAAGATGTAGAAAAATAAATTTCTTTTTTCGAGAAAAGGCCAAAAAAATGTTTTTCAAATAAATGTTGTAGGGAATGAATGGATAAATCTATGAATAAATCATTGAATAAATCAATGAATATATAAATTAATTGATAAATGAATAGATACATAAATAATTTAATAAATGAAGAGATAAATAATTGAATAAATAAATAGATAGATAAATGAATGAATGAATAAATCAATGAATGAGCCAATAGATAGATAAATAAATATATGAATGAATTAATAAATAAACAAATAAATTAATAAATGATTAAATGAATAAATGGATGAATAAATAAATGAATGAATGAATGAATAAATGAAAGAATGAACAAATAAATAAATACAATAAACAAGTAAATAAATAGATAAATAATAGATAAATGAATAATTGAATGGATTAATGGATGTTAAAAGGAAATAGTGGTATTTCGACTGGCCCTTTTCCTTATTAAGTATGAGCTGTTACTAACATGTCAGAATGACACTGTATAGCACAGACCAGCATGGGGCACGGTTGATTTCTGCTTGCTGAGTCTTGTGGTGGCTGGGGATGCCGAAGAGCCTGATAACCCACATATAGTAATTGCAATTGAATAATACAGTTAGTTTCACATACCAACTGCAATCACACTCAATTATTTCACATTCTAAGCAATAGTAAATTTAAGTACGGCTAGATCAGAGCTTGAAATTAACTTTTGTGATAAAGATAATAATAATGATGATAATGATAAAAATGTTGATAATAATAATAATAATAATGATAATAATAATAATGATAATAATAATAATAATAATAATATTGATAATAATAGTAATAATAATAATAATAATAATAATGATGATGAAAATAATAATAATAATAATAATAATAATAATAATAATAGTAATAATAATAATAATAATAATAATAATAATAATAATAATAATAATGATAATAATAAACTTTATTTAAAGAGGTTAACTCAGTCCTATGGTAAGGATCTTCCCTGAGGCCCTCTGGCATGATTGCAAGTAGACCGAAGGCCCCAGGGTTACAAATATTTGTTGTTTTATGTTCCTCAAAACAGCTAGAAGTGGTGGAAAATGTAACAGTATCCTGAATAACAATGATTGTTGATACAAATGACTTGTTAAGAAAACAAATTGATTATGAAAATATATGACTCAAGTATTTCATTTTATTAGCCCTTGAGTATTTTGGCATGCTTGGGCTAATAAAGGAAGTGGTGATTGATTATGAAAATATATGATTCAGCTTCCCCTGACAATATTATTGCGCCGAGGACGCAACGGGTTGTCAGCAGGTCCGATGCTTAAGTAGCCACCCGGCTCTCCACCGCTAACTTAATCACTATCATAGCATGATGAAAGAAGAAACAATAAACTTGAAACACTTTAACTTACTCCACTTTCGCAAACTGCTCTGATACTCGCTTCAGCAACCATGGGGTCACTGAGTGCAGGCAGGAATCAAGATCCGGTGTTGTACAGAATTTATCAGGCCATTTATCTATTTGGGTAATTCATTTTAATACACATCAACTTGATTACATCACTAAAATCATTGTCTAATTCTTTAAAAATGGTTTTAAAACTCTGAGGTGGAGCACCAAATTCCAAAATCCCAACCCGGACCTAGGCCGGATTCACAACCCGGATCAGTCTGCAGCACTGTAGTCAATAATGAGCAGCTTTTTCTATGCCAGAATGCTATAATATTTTATTAGCCCTTGGCTACTGGACCACCTTTGTTGAGCTTAATATAAGGACCTTGTTTAGCCAATTCATGCTTAAGGTTTCCTCTAGAAATTGTTGTCTGTATCTATGATACATTTGATGATAACCTTTTGAAATAAAAACGATCTTATAAAATATTTGAAGGAGTGTTGTCGCTAATATTCAGAATAATAGTTCTTAAAATATTTTCCCAACTTTGATTTTGTCTGTAGGATTTATCAATATTTTCAGACTTCCTTTTGGCTGCTGTGAACATTATTGGGTTAAAATCATGTCCGCAATAATTTTGATATTACTGTTTATTTGATTGTTTATTGTTTATTGTTTATTGTTTTTGTTTGTTTACAGGAACAAGATATCAGTCAACATGATGTTGAGCATGATGAGGCCTTGGCATTCTGCCACATGGTTGCAAGGTATGGGCAAAAAATTTGCAAACTTTTAAAATTATTCATACTTTTCTTTCTTCCTTATTAATGCTTATTTAACCCATCCAATGCTAAGGCTATTTTCGTCCAAAGCACACAGACTTAAGGATTTTTGGAAACCATCTAAACCCTGTCATGTTGGTACTCATTGGATAGCTATCACTGAGTCCTCTCAAATAAGTACCCATGTGCCAGGGTTTCAGTCATTTTTCAAGTCTTTTGCATCATTTTGTATTGGCCAAATTAGCCACAAGCAGGATAAGGAAAGGACTTTTCTGCTGATACCTTCATACTAACTGCACCCCTCAGCTTCCTTTAGCCAAAAAAAAATTCCTACATGTTGAAAAAGTCTCAATCTTATTCAAAACAAAACAAATATTTCTAAAAATTTTAGGGTTATTCTTTTCAATTCAAGGGTCTAAAGTGATTATGTGCTCTGGAAAAATTGAATATTATGTAAGACTCAGAAATATTTAAAAAAAATATATTTGAAGAGGGATTTTGAATCCGTATGGAACCAAGAACTTTCAGTCAGACTTTTCTCCAGAAATATTCATTAAGATATTTCGCATGCTCTGACAACTTTGAAGTTTATGCCCGACTAAGAAATATTTTGAGAAAATATTTGAAGAGGGATTTTAAAACCTAATGGGATCAAGACCTTTTAGTCAGACATTTTTCAAAAAATAAAATTCATGTTTCATCAAGATTTTTCCAAGTTTATCAGACCATGTGTACATTTTAGATACTGTAAAACCCATTATTCTCGCGCTCCTTTTTATTTCGCGCATTTCGCGCTAGGTGATGATAATGCGTATATTGCTGGCGCTGATATACATTCAAAATAGGATAACAATACCCCATCTAGCGGTGATACAGTATATGCGTGTAATTGAATGGCCGCGATCAGATCTAGACGGTAGTTGCGTAAATAAAAATGTGCGTGGTAATAAAGGGTTTTACAGTATATGAATTGATGAAACTAATTCAAGTCAGGAGTCCTCCTTGTAAAGTATCCTCTGGACCTGTGATAACTATACAATGATTTCTCCAAAAGAATTTTTTTTTTTAATGGAAACTTGAGTTTTGATGAAAAAATAAAAATTCTCTTTCAAATCTTTTCCAAAATACACTTTTGTCAGACATTATTATGACCAAAGATGGTTTGTCACTAACTGCTTGCTGTCTCTCATCATGTAAGAGGAAGTTGCCTGGGACTTTGGATTAGGTTATTGTACTCTTATCTGGTTTCCTCCACTACTTCCGCCTAGTGACAATAAACAATATCCCAAATTCCAATGAAAACCTAGCTTCCACAGGCTTGAATGCATTAAATTAAATCTGGGCATGAGTGGGTTTACCCATTAATCCTTAATATCAGTCTTGAAATATTTGTCTGGATCTTTGATACTTTTGACAATAAGTTGGAGATGAGTGATTTTACGAAATATTTGAAGGAAAATTGTCCGTAATTTTCTGATTACCATTTCTCCTTGAAATATTTCCAATCTATGCTTTTGCCTAAAAGATCCCTCCAAAATTGTCAGGCTGCTTTTGGCCGCCGCGAGCCTTAATGGGTTAATCCTACAACCTGTATTTAGCTACCTGTGTTCCTGGCTAGCTCTAAGTAATTAGGGCTGCCTCAGGTGATGTACCTGGTTAATTACAGGTAACAGGTTCCTGTACCTGTGATCAGCTCAGGGAAATGGATATTAACCCTTATGCTGCTGGTGGCTAATTTGGCCAATACAAAATGACGCAAAAAACCTGAAAAATTAACTGAAACCCTGGCACATGGGTACTCATCTGAGAGTTCTCAGCGAGAGCCATCCAATGAATACCAACATGACAGGGTTTAGGTGGCTTTTAAAAATCTTTGTGTTTTCGTTCTTTGCACAAAAGTAGCCTCAGCATTAGAAGTGTTAAACCCATATTCCCCATAGCAGACCAAAGTGGTCAGGCTATGTTGGTGATATCTTTCTGAGAAAGCATCTTTTGGAATCTATTCAAAGGATAAATGTTGATCAGAACCAAACTAAATATCAAACCATTCTTCGATATAGCTGACAAAAATGGTCAGACTAGTTTAGAGAAATCTTTTTGAGAAAAAGATACTTTTAATCTTTTTGAAGGCGAAATGTCAATTAGAACCAAACCTACGCATCTTCAGTTATTTTGTGAATACAGTCAAACCTGCCTCAACGACCACTTCTCTTAAACGACCACTTGCCTTGAACGACCGTTTCAAATCCCCCCAAGGCTATTCCCTGTATATATTACCTTGATTAAACGACCACTTGCTTGACGCGACCAACGACCATGAAATCTTATCCCTAGGAGTAAATGAACCTTCATTCAACGGCCACTTAAATGCCTAGACGCCTTTTATATTGGAAAGGGCACAATAAAATAATGAGATAATCGGTAAAATTGAAAGTATATCATTTCTGAGGGTCCTCAATTAATGATATAGTTCAACTTTTATTTTTCTGAATTGTTTATTCTTAAAATATTAATGACGAAATTTCAATAAACGCAGCTAAACATAACAACCTCAATAATACCTGGTCATTGTTGGAAATTCTATGTTTTTTCATAACCTCGCTCAGAAACCTCAACCCCTTCTTAAGAGGGCACCTCTTTTAAAGACCACTTTTGACATTTCCCTTGTGCGGTCGCTTAATAGAGGTTTGACTGTATATTCCTAATTCATTTTTTCAAAAGTATCATTTATCTAGATGATATTATCAAGGGATTCCAAGCAACTTCTAACAAATACTTATTAGTCCTACAGTCTTGTTGACCTACACAGGTAAAAGATGACGGGCCCGTTACGGGCCTGTTTTTGGATCCCTCAATATATCTACATTTCAAGGCTTGAAAACCCGCAACTGACCCATTATTTTTATTATCTATACGGGCCCGCAACGGGCCCGTTATAACGAGCCCGTTACGGGCCTGCTATAACGGGTTCTGAGCCCGTAACGGGCCCGTTACGGGCCAGTCAATATAACAGGCCCGTTTGGACCCGTCAATTTTTACCTGTGTACACTCTTTTGTAATAAAACCAAAAATTCTCTAAGATTAGAAAAATAACTTCTTTAGATATATTGGGAATTCATGTTTTAATCCTGAGTTATTTTGAAAAGTAGCATAGGTCCAGATGACACTTGTTATGCAGCCCTCTAGGCATGAAAGGGTTAATCCTAATCTGATTCTGCAGGCTTGCCACATCTATCTATATTATTGGCTGCATGCACCTGCTCTCCTAACTTCATCCATTGAGTATGATTAGGCTATCACTCTCAATTTAGCCTATTGTTTAAAACTTAACTCTTTCTTGCACAGAGTTCCTCTTGAAACTATAATAGATTCACAAAATATTACCTTTGTAAGGTGAGCACTCATAAAAATTCCTACTTGATTTGTTTTAAGAAAATCCGATTTGAATATTTTCCCCCAAAATAGATTGTTTTTGAACACTGCAGGGAATGAATGTGTTAGTCAATTCATGTCCATAGAAATGAAACTATTTTGTTAATATTTTGGTGGAAATGTTGGTTAAACACCTAACACACAACTTTCCAAAGTATTTTTGTGGATTTATTCAGTTTATGCTGAAGCTATTTTCAAAAGTATCACACTCTATTCTGAATGGGATGACACTTGCCTAGGAGACCCCAGGCATGTTTGCATGATTGTGGTACATAACACAGCTAGCTTGTTATGTGAAGGTGACTGATGCTAAGTGTGTTATGTATTCATATATCATGTGATGTACCTATCCTCCTTGTCATGGTGATGCTCATCCTCCTCCTCATCATCCTTTTTGTCCTCCTCTCCTCCCCTTCCCTCCTCCCCTTCTCCCCTCCTCTTTTCCTTCTCCTCCCCTTCTTTTGCTCCTCCTCTTTTCCTCCTCCCCCTCTCCTCCTCCTCTTCCTCTTTTCATCCTCCTCCCCCTCTCCCTCCTCCTTCTCTTCTCCTTTTCCTCCTCCTACACTTCCTTCTTCACCTCCCCTCCTCTTCTTCCTCCTCCTCTTCTCCCCCTCCTCTTTTCATCCTCCTCCCCCCTCTCCCTCCTTCTCCCCCTCTTATCTTCTCTTTTCCTCCACTTCCTTCTTCACCTCCCCTCCTCTTCTTCCTCCTCCTCTTCTCCCCCTCCTCTTTTCATCCTCCTCCCCCTCTCCCTCCTTCTCCCCCTCTTATCTTCTCTTTTCCTCCACTTCCTTCTTCACCTCCCCTCCTCTTCTTTCCTCCTCCTCTTCTCCCCCTCCTCTTTTCATCCTCCTCCCCCTCTCCCTCCTTCTCCCCCTCTTATCTTCTCTTTTCCTCCACTTCCTTCTTCACCTCCCCTCCTCTTCTTCCTCCTCCTCTTCTCCCCCTCCTCCTCTTCCTCCTTCTCCTCTTCCTCCCTCTCCCTATCCTCCTCCTCCCCCTTCTCCACCTTCCCCTCCCTCCCCCCCCCCATTGGCTGCTGAGGCCTGGACCAGCTGTGCTCAGCCAGATCAGAGCCACAGCTGGCAGCACGTTAACCAAGTCATTCCTATAGTGCTCAAATTCATCCTGATTACTGACCATCATGCAATAAGACTGTCTGTATTAAGAGATATCTAGTCATCCATACTTGAATTGGTCAGACAGTTTTATTCATCCCCTGCAGTGCCCCTAAACTATCATACCTATTTTGGTGATATCCTATCCTATAAAAATAGTGTGTAGTATGATTGTTTAACCCAAGCAGGAACAGAAGATTCCTTCACATATTTCTAAAAACATAGCTTTGTTATGGAGATATTTCCATGCATAACATGCACTGTCAATGTTTCAATTGTTAAGGGGTTAATTGATAATACAGACAGTTTTATTGCATGATATATACATATGCAAGCCATCTGAGCTCCATTGCACAACTCATTCACACTCCAAGCCCCCAGGTGGTTTGGCATGAATTGCATAATTCCTGAAAGCCATGCTGGATTTCTTACAGTATCTGGGTGAAGGTTTTCTGTTCTTTTTGTATCAAAAACGTAATCCTCCCTTTAAAATGTATTGAAATATTGGCATTATTTTCATGATATTAGTTGATTTTTTGAAGCACTCAGGGTACATTGTGCTTTGGGAATTTATAGGTTGATTATTACCTTAATAGCAATAATAATGATAATAATAACAACAATAATAATAATAATAATATCAGTAATGATAATAATAACAATAATAATACTAATAATAATAATAATAATAATAATAATAATAAAAGTAACAATAATAATAATGATAATAATAATAATAATAATAATAATAATAATAATAATAATAATAATAATAGTAATAGTGATAAAAATAGATAAATAAATAGATAATTGAATAAATAGATAAATTGATGTATTTTATAACTAACATAAATAGTGAAACCAATGCTTTTGTTGATGTTGAGATATTGGGTAAAGGATTTTTTATTAGGGAAATGATATGTATCAACGGAATCCTGCATATATTTGTTCTTAACAGATGGACTAAATTATGTACTAACATTTATATGTATCATCTGTTATTCTGCTTCTATTGTCATTTTTACCTATGCAACACTCACTTCCAGTTTCAAGTTTTCAATATTATTTGATTTTTGTTTGTCTATATTTTAATCCACGCTTTCTCATGTAAGCATACTTATTTCCATTGAGCTGAGGGAGGAAAAAAGTGTAAAAATACTCAATAAATGCAATATTTACTATAAAATCTGGAAATACTTGTACAAGATAGTCATCATTATTTATCCATATTTAAGTGCAATGAATGAAAATGTAAAGCAATGAATGTATTATATACCTATTTATATTTCACAAATCTTTCTTATTTCATTTTCTAGTTCATTGTATGAATACTTGTGTTCAGACATGTGTGTTCCTCTATTAATATAATATGTCAGTGTGCTTGCTCAATTGTTTGCTTACTGTGTTCCATCCTGTATTTAATTGTTAGTGTTCCCATCCCTTATCCTAATACCAAAATACCAATTTTATACTAATGAATTTGATCAATAACCAATGAATTTGTATGAATTGATTGATTGATTGACTGTTGGTGATTCTGTTTTCCTTGTGCCTCCACAGATTGGACCAGTTAATATTTGAAAAGTAAGTACAGATCTGATGTATGTTTGCATGAAAGTGTTCTAGTTGCGACTTCTCTTGCTTGGAAGAAAAATATAGGAAAAATGATTAATATATATAGCATGTTTTATGTCGCGTTTGAAATTTAGCATAATTAGATAGAGGCATGTTAAAAATTTAAGAACATTTTATTTATTGTATTTTTGTCAGGAGGGGGGGGGGGGGGGGGCAAAAACCGGAGTTGATACAGGATTTAAAAGCAGGGGGGTGTCTTTTCTTTATGAGAGACTTATCTTTAGGCAAAATTTGTAAAAGGCATTTTGAATATAAAAATTGTTATTTGTGAGTTTGCATTTTAACATGTATAGAGGGTTAGTTGTAACCCTCAAACTCCCATGATGCACTTGTGTGTGGCAGGTGGTGCCTACTGCAGTTAATTAACAACAACAGGAATAATATATAATAGATGGGTATACTTGCTATCCAATATGATTATGTTCATGGAATAGAGCTATGCATTGTGGCCATTTTGAGTATTTATTGTAAATTTTCGGTAATTTGGGGATAGTGTGGTGAGATTGTGGACATTTTGAGTATTTATTGTAAATTCTTGGTTATTTGGGTTAAGTGTGGTGAGATAGCGCTGCTAAATCAGCTTTAATATTGGCTATATGTGAATAAAGAGGGCAATTATAATCCTATCCACACACACCTGTGCACACTCATAATCAGTTCTTCAGGTAATCAATTAGGGTCCATTGTGATCTCCAGGTGTCATGCTGATCCTGCCTGTGGGAAATTTCTCCATTTGCTGCAAGACCTTAACAATAGGATTATTTCAGACATCTTGCTGTCTCTAATGGAAAATGCATTACAAACTGCAGTGCCATAGGCACTCTTGTAATAAGAGAAAAAAATATCACATAAAAAATATCACATAAGTTTTTTTGCACACATGGTTTTAACTTTTGCAATACCTTTTTGCTAAGGCTAACATTAAATATTTGTCTACTATTCCCTTGAAAAATTTAAATTACAATGCCATATCAATGCGGATATCATATCAGTATTGATATGTGTATCAGACTGATGTGTTGTATCATCACATGGGATGAATAGAGTCATTCCATTGGCTAGTACTAAGTTATTAACCCTTATGCTTCTGGTAGTTAATTTGGCCAATACAAAATAATGCAAATAACCTGAAAAAAGACTGAAACCCTAGCACATGGGTACTCATCTGAGAGTACTCAGCATGAGCTATCCAATGAATACCAACACAATAGGGTTTAGATGGTTTTCAAAAATCTTTGCATCCTCTTGCTTCTGACGAAAGTAGCCTTAGCATTGGCTAGTATCAAGGAAGCATAATAAAGCCATTAACCACAGAGTTGTAGCAATTCTAGCCATATTGTGAGGGGTCTCCCTGCAGGGATATTGCAGGTAATTTGCCTGCTATAAATGCTTCCTCGGCCTCTTGGAGGAGTGGACCCTAAGGAGGACAGCTAATGGCCCTCTATTGATTACGCTCTAGCTCGCCACTAGACTGGGGCTCACCATAAATTGCTGCTCTCCACATCAAGCTAGACTTCACTCTAGTGCTGTGTCAGTCGCATAGGACAGCTGGGTTCAAAACAAACTTATGTGCTATGCAGCACCAAACCACTAGCAGGAACTTAGCCAGGACCTGTCCGATCCTGTCTCT
This sequence comes from Maea johnstoni, assembly GCA_963942565.1. NCBI lineage: Eukaryota > Metazoa > Annelida > Polychaeta > Spionida > Magelonidae > Maea > Maea johnstoni. Next base: position 8,108,366 of record OZ012693.1, read on the forward strand.
TGGACAGGCAGTTCCTTGAAAAATTCATTTTAAGACATAAAGATTTTGCATAGGATAGCTATGTTCAAAAGGAACTTATGTCCTATGCGACATCAAGCGATTGGTATGATAATTTGCTGCTCTTGCCATAGCTAGACTTCACTCTAGTGCTGTACGTTGTAGTCGCATGGGATAGCTGGGTTCAAAACAAACCTCTGTTTTATGCAGTTTAGATGAAATTCTTCAAGCAATTGGTATGATAAATTGCTGGTCTCGCCTTTGCTAGATTCCACTCTAATGTCACAAAAATCAGTATAAGATTTCTGGGTTTAAAAGGAACTTCTGTTTCATACAGTATAGATGTTATACTTCAAGCGATTGGTATGAAAAATTGCTGGGCTTGCTTTATGTTTAATTCTAGCGCTGCAGTCACATGAGATAGCAACAATAGCAGGGTTCAAAACAAACCTCTTAGCTATACATTGTGGTCACAATAGCATGGTTCAAAACAAACCTCTTAGCTATAAATTGCGGTCACAATAGCAGGGTTCAAAACAAACCTCTTGGCTATAAATTGCGGTCACAATAGCAGGGTTCAAAACAAACCTCTTAGCTATAAATTGCGGTCACAATAGCAGGGTTCAAAACAAACCTCTTTGATATACTGATAGTCACAATAGAAGGGTTCAAAACAAACCTCTTTGATATACAGGTAGTCACAATAGAAGGTTTCAAAACAAACCTCTTTGATATACAGGTAGTCACAATAGAAGGGTTCAAAACAAACCTCTTTGCTAGGTAGGCAGTTTCAATAGTAGGGTTTAATTCTCTGCACTACAGCATAGATGTTATACTACTAAAATGGGGAAGTCAGCTTTAATTTTCCTGCTATTATTTTAGGTTATCTACTGGATAAAAAGGCAGAATACTGGGTCACCATATGTTTGAAAAGGTCACAGAAACCACAACCTTGTCACTAATTTTTCAGAAACTGTAGTATGTACTTCCATGGAGAGTGTTGACAACTTAACAAGCATTGAATGTCATTTGGGATCCATTATCTAGCCCTGTTGTTTGGGCAATGCTGATCTAAGCCAAATCACATGACATTTATTTGTGTAGTGGTCAGTTATCTCATGTGGAAAATGGTTCTAATTCTGGCTCTGTTAGTGAAAGGTCATTCAGAGCAGGCCAGACAGTACATCTTCCTGATTGATGTTAGTGAGGACTGGGTCCGCCTTGGCCTAGTGGTTATTGATGCCTGACTCCCAAGCATGAGTTCACAGGTTCGAATCTCCGCTGGGTCCCCAAGCGGGTTGGCAGGCTGCTATATAAATGTGCGGCATTGTGTAGGGCTGCCTATGGTCCTTCTGCAACTGGAAGACCCCTTGGAACTATTTGGGTAGAGAAGGAAATTTCTTCCCGGTTCCAGGTTTCTATCTTGTCGCAATATGACAGCTGTTGAAAGCGACGTAAAAACCCATTCCTTCCTTCCTTGATGTCAGTGATTGGTTGTGGCTGGATGAAGTGATAGAGAGAAACAGCCAAGTCTGTCATGGATACAGTAAAAACTAGTAGATTCTAGGCTTTTATGGCCTTATCTATTTTGTGTATATTTTTCACCATGCAGAAAGTACACCTCAGGTGGTCAGTTCTGTGTTTTCTCACATAGCATGTCATAGTATGAAAGTATGAAACCACAACTTTAAGGAGGACCCTATGGTGCCATCTATGGGCCATTGCCTGCATTACACCACACATCCCTCAGAAGGGAACGTTGATACATACTTTTCAAGGGAATGGGGGGGGGGGGGGTTGGCTCCTTGCATGAAAAGGATAAAATGAGGATATGTCTATTGCAGGAATAGGTTTATTGCGTGCTGTGAGAAAGTTGCCAGTGACGCGGGGTTAGGCGGTTGCTTTCACCGGGTCCTCCGGGTTCCTCCGGTTTCCTCCACCACGTACAACTGACTAGTCACGACTTGGCCACAATATGGCAGAAATAGTGTCGAAAAATCAAAATATTCCAAATTTTATAGGCTACTGTCTGAGCATCTCAAACACTTGTCTGATACTTTGGAGAAGGTTAGCAGAGGATCTATGCATAGAAGGGTTAATCCTTATGCTGCTCGTGGTTTTTTTTGCCAATACAAATTGGTGCAAAAAACCTAAAAAATGACTGAAACCCTTGCACATGGGTACTCATCTGAGAGTGTTAAGCAAGAGCTTTCCAATGAATACCAACATGACAGGGTTTAGATGGTTTTCAAAAATCTTTGCATCCTTGTGGTTAGGACAAAAGTAGCCTCAGCATTGGAAGGGTTAAGATGAAGAGATGTCCAATGCAGGGGTCTGGTCTAGGAGGTGCAAGTGGAGCCTCTTAATCACTTGCCCCGCTCCACCCAGGATGTGAAGCGAGAGAATTAGTGCCACTCCAGCTGGATATTGCTGTCTGGGTTAACCTGTTAATGCCTGCACCATGCAGCCGGAAGCCTGACAATTTTGGTGAAATCTTTCAGTTAAAAGCAAAGTTCGAAAAATATTTGAAGGAGAAATGTTAATCACAACACTACCAACATCCCTTCTTGAAATATTTTGTAAAATCATTCTTAATTCCTTAGTTATTGTCATAAGTAGCAGTTATCCAGATGACAGTTGAAAATATTGGTGAAATCTTTCAGGTGAAGGCAAAGTTGGGAAAATATTTGAAGGAGAAATGTTGTTCGGAACACTACCAACAATTCTCTTTCAAATATTTTGTAAAATCATTGTTAATTCCTAAGTTATTGCCAAAAGTATCAGTAATCCAGACGACAATTTCTAAAGGAACTCTTAAGCGTAAATGGGTTAATGCACGCAGAGGGACATAGCTACAGCCTACAACTTCTAATCTATTTCCCTCTATGATGAAAATTTGATTATCCAATCATTGACTTCGGGACCTAGCGCGGCCGGGGACCAATGACTGTAGCCGACTTTTCTAGAGCAATTTGTACCATTCACTCAAAGTGTGTATGATTAATATGGAGATGGGAATTTATTGAGTGGTTGGGGAAAAGTCAGAAATTAGACCATTTTTTAGTCTGCATGAATGTGCAACTTGAGTTTTGAAAATGAAATTGTTTGGATGAGTTATTTCTGTAAGGTGAAGTTATGTTTTAACTCTTTTATGCCTGAATGTGGGTAAATTTCATCATAATTGTCAGACTGCTTTTGGCCGCTATGAGCATATAAGATTATGATGATCTCTAAGCACAAATGGGTTAATTTGAACCAGAAATTGAGTCTGTAGCATAGTTCTGTACATCAATCCATAGAAAATCAAATCAAATGGGATGGGTTTCACATCTTGTTAAATTTGTTATTCCAACTGCATGCCAATTTTAGTGATTTCATTCACTTGCTTCAACATTGAACTTAAACACAAATGAAATAGGGATCGTCTGAAATTCAGCAAGTCAGGTAATATTATGTGTTTGGCAAATTTACCTCTGCATGTAACTAATGAAAAGTCATCAGTTTAGCCATAACCCAATTAATTATCTGAATTCTGAATAGAAGTTCATTTATTAGCACTTAACTCTATTTTGTGGAAACTTTAAAATTTTATGAATTGGAAATAATTATCTTTTTTGAGAGTATTTTCACAGCAAGCAAGAGATGTAGCACTAGGGTTAACATCACTGAGTGTGTTCCAAGAGAATGTGGTGAAATTGACTTCTGTTTTGGGATTTTCTGATTTCTCTGTATAGATGTATTGAATGCTAATTGATTTGTTGCCTTTTATCTTAATCTATGCTATCTAGATACTTTATTTTGAAAGCATGCACTTTTTATAGATCTTTGACTCCCACATTCAGCTTATAGTTGACACAACCTGACTTTCTGCCTTCTCCACACCTGAAATCTTATAACTGAGACTAAAACAGGGATTTATTGAGTTAAATTCAATTGTTTATTGGGTTGTTAAGATTCCTGCAGAGCCCTGTCCTAAAGAGTCTTGTTCTTTAAATGTTTAAAATGACCTGTAGAATATCCTGCCTATTTTGTTTTGTTGGAAAGGTTTTTGTATTGTATTCCTAGTTGTAGCAAATTATCCCACTTTCCTAAAAGTACTCTCTACCAGGATACTTAGTGATTTACTGCAGGCACCAACATAAGTTTCAGAACTAACTTACCATGCCAGGCAAGTAGTTTTATGATTCTAACTTGCCCGACATAATTTCTGGCTTGCCCGAAATAAGTTATAACATATGCCAGAATGTCATGTATTATTTCTTGTGGATTTAATGATTGTAAAACCATTTTCTTTTAAATTTTGTTGCAATGTTAGCAAATTTCTGGGTATTTGTGCCATTTTTCTACATAATAAAAATGTAAAGTGCTCATAAAATCAGCTTGCCCATTCGGGCAAGTGAAAAATAAAATGTACTTGCTCAAAAGCCCTTTTTTCGAAGATTCACTTGCCGGGGCAAGCGGGCTAGTACTTATGTTGAACCCTGTACGTCTCTTTCTCTTATGTATATCTCCATGGTCTCTTTCTTAGATTGGTCTGTATCATTTTGAAATTATATCTGACATTTTGATCTCATGACTCCTTTGTTTTCCCATCATGGTAATTTATGATAAATCATATATTTACATCCTTCTTTATTTTCCCTCTGTATATGACTTAGTTTTGTCTTTTTCTCAAATGATAAGAGTATGTACAACATATTGGGATTTTATCATCCATTTTTCTCCAGGCATGAAGAGTTTTATTTCAGCTGTCTTGCCCTTTTTCTTTATATGAAATATAAAATATTATTATCTAACTATTGCATTTTCTTCAAATTGGGCCTTAAGACTATAGATTTGACAACTCTTTCTATTATTCTTTCTATTCTCCTCTTTTGTCATATAAAATCAGATGATGATATAAATAATGTTTCAGGAATTTGTAATCCATTTCCAGGGAATTATTCACTTATCTTAAGTTAATGAATAACATGCTTATCGTATTTGAGTGAATTAGCTTATTGTATAAATGCTTGCATGAATTTTGTGGTCGTCTTTTGATCGGTCTTTTTATCAGAACAGTTTCCTGTGTTGTAAGTGATATGCAATTGTTTGCCTGTATGAAGCCCCTATTTGCTGTGTGTTTTATGAACTATGTATGTATGTTTTGACTGGGCTACTTGTATGTATAGGTATTTCCTCACCCTTTTTATGCCCTGAGATGCCTGATGGTTTGACAATTTAGTATCAAGCTAGGTCAGGTGCATACACTATCTTAAGGTCAACCCTTCCAACGCTACAGCTACTTTCATCCAAAGCGCAAGAATGCAACGATTTTTGAAAACCCTCTAAACCCTGTCATGTTGGTATTCATTTGAAAGCTCTCGCTGAGTGCTCTCATATGCGTACCCATGTGCTAGGGTTTAATCATTTTACAGCTTTTTTGCATCATTTTGCCAAATTTGCCAAATTAGCCACCAGCCTCTTTATGGTGGTGTAATGGGCTGGCCACCTGATACCAGGCTAAATCATATTACTTTAGTCCCATGAAGAACATGGAGCGAGTGTTGGTAAAGTCCCTGCTACGAGATACAACTTTCCGCTGTAACCCACTTTCAGCCTATTGTTTTTAAGGCGAGAAACTAGATAGCTTCCTTGTTATCTGTTCATGCATTGTGTTTCTCTTGATATTGTCATCTGGAAACTAAAACAAATTTGTAAACTACAACAAAATAAAACTGATATTTGCAAAAAAAAATGAATACGAGTTGTAGGCTGACTTTGGAAGAACATATCCTCCTCAAATAAACTTTAAAAGATGCCTGTATCGGAACGATATCATCGAAAGAGTCAGGCCTTTTTTTGCCGTGGTGATGAAAATAACAGTAGAATAAGATGAAATTTGCAAACAATTTAAAGGAGAGTTGTAGGTGACTTCTGAAGAAAGTTGAAGTGATGATGATATCCTCAAAATATGAAGTTATGAAAATAACAATAGAATAAGATCAAATTTGCAAACAATTTGAAGGAGACTTGTAGGTTGACTTCTAAAGAACATATCCTCTTCAAATATTTTTCAAAATATGCCTTTGTTGGAAATTTATCATCAAAATAGTCAGGCCTTTTTTTGGCTGCTGGAGGCATGACTGGTTAGATATTTGGCTCTAGAGGGCTGTAGAGGGCTGTAGAGTAGCGACCTAGGGCAGATATTGCACCCATCACTCTCTGCAGTCACCAGCATTGCCAAGTGCTTGGAAGACTGCCATTACAATTACATTATACAGGCTGCTCATCCAGGCACTTAGGGACATTGACCCTTTCATGCCAATAACGACCAAAAATGGTCTGACAATTTTGAAGATATCTTTCAGTCGTAAGCATATTTTGGAAAATATTTGGAGGAGAAATGTTCGTCAGAACACTACTAACAACTCTCCTTCAAATATTTTGTAAAATCATTCCTTATTCCCAGAATATTGCAAGTGCCATAGATCCAGGTTGCGGCGGCCTGACAATTTTGATAATATCTTCCACACGGAAGAATGTTTGGAAAGATATTTGAGGGAGAAGTGTTCTTCAGAACACTACCAACAAGTCTCCTTCAAATATTTTGTAAAATCGTTCTTTATTACCAAGGTATTGTCAAGTGCCATAGATCCAGGTTGTAATTTCTACAAGCCCCTTAGGCATGAATGGGTTAAACCATTGATGTTAAAGGCTCCTCTAGAAGCTGTTATCTGAATTTACAATACTGATGACAATAAATAGGTAATAAAGAATGAACTTACAAGAAAATTGGAGATTTATTAGAATGGAAAATAAACGGGTTACAGAGATAGTGCAAGGATAGAAGAAGCAGCCTTTTAGTCTAACCTTCTGCATCCCTACCAATTTACCGTAAATTCTTGGTAATATGGGACACTTTTTATTTTTCACAATTTTATGGATTGATGGTCCCATGTTTTCAGAGAAAGATTTACAGTGTTTTCCATATTTTGTGAAATGGCAACAGTTGTTGATTAAGGGTTGCCCAGATTTCCTTGTAATCATTTTGCAAAATAATTATAGTGGCCCAAATTCCTAGGGTATAGTCTAAATTTCCAAGAATTTACGGTATATTCTACTTTTTTCTATCAATTTTCCCATCCTGATTTAATCCTCAAGTTAACATATTTTTTGCCTTCCAGCAGGGATGTGTGAATTCCGTTTCAGATTGAAGCCTGGCTATCGACAAGATGACTATCCAAATAATTTGTGTTTCATAATCAGACTGGCCAAAGAGAGAATATCCCCTATGATGCTGTGACATTCATTTCCATGTGGTTTCCTTTCAGATTGAAGGCCGGCTATCGACAAGGTGACCCTCTAAGTAACTTGTGTTTTATCATCAGTCCGGCCATAGAGAATATCCCCTATGAGGCTACGACAGTCATTTACATGTGGTTTCCTTTCAGATTGAAGGCCGGCTATCGACAAGGTGACCCTCTAAGTAACTTGTGTTTTATCATCAGTCCGGCCATTGAGAATATCCCCTATGAGGCTACGACAGTCATTTACATGTGGTTTCCTTTCAGATTGAAGGCCGGCTATCGACAAGATGACCCCTTGAGTAACGTAGGTTTTATCATCAGTCCGGCCATTGAGAATATCCCCTATGAGGCTACGACAGTCATTTACATGTGGTTTCCTTTCAGATTGAAGGCTGGCTATCGACAAGATGACCCCTTGAGTAACGTGGGTTTTATCATCAGTCCGGCCATAGAGAATATCCCCTATGAGGCTACTACGATCAAGCTCGTGGTCAGCGCACGCTTAGCCCCAGAACCAGTGGCCTTCACATGTGATGGTGAGTACTAGCTTCCCCTTTAGACCCATGACTGCTAGTGGCTAATTTAGCCAATACAAAATTATGAAAAAAAACTGAAGAAATGGCTGAATCCCTGATACATGAGTTCTCACCTGAGAGTATTGGTATTGGTAACACATGTAGAACTTGATGAAAATCTTTAACATATTCATGCTTGCAACAACAGCCAGACTTTTTTCTTGGGGGGGGGGGGGGGCATCTTTCAGGCCAAAGTATGGAAGATATTTGAAGGAGAAATGTTCATCAGAACACTGCCAACAACTCTCTGTCAATTTTTTTGTAAAATCATTCTTGATTCCTAAGTTATTATCAAAAGCATCATCAATCCAGACAACAATATTAGACGGATTAACTCTCAAGCATGAATGGGTTAAGTCACAATATTTTGAAAAGGAAGGGACTTCCTTTCTATAGCAGGCCAGACACTATAAGAGGTCCTCTGGCGAAGTGTTGTCTGGAACTTTCCCACTTTAGAAAATAACTTAGGAATTGATCATGATTTGAGAAAATATTTAAAAGAAATATATGTCAGTTGGGTTCTGATCAACATTTCTTTTGATATCACCCAAAAAGTGCTCTGCTAACAAAAATATATTGCCTAAAAAGCCAGCATGTTTTTGGCTGGTATAGGCATCAATGGGTTAACCCAGGGTGACCTGCTTGTTTGCAATGTTATTTATAGAGCACATTATGAAAATGAGTCAAGCAAACTAGTGGTTTTGATCCAACCTTTTCATGCCTAGAATTCAAAGTAGAACTCATTGCATGGGATAACTGTACTTATCAAGATATCTGGTGAATAAAATGCAAACAAATTCATTTGAAGTAGAGTTCTTTGTTAGGCCTTGAATAACATTTCCCTAACTATTTCATTAACATTTCCAATGCTAAGGCTTCTTTTTTCCAAAGTACAAGGATTCAAAGATTTTTGAAAAACATCTCAAACCCGCCATGCTGATTTTCATTAGATTGCTCTCCCCGAATTCACTCAGATGAGTACCCATGTGCCATGGTATCAGTTATTTTTCAGCTTTTTTGCATCATTTTCTATTTACAAAATTAGTCACCAGCAGCATTAAGGGTCAAAGATGCATTTGTTGGAGAGATACAGCCAAAGAGGTTGGCCCGAGTATTGGCCACTGAAGGCATGAATGGGTAATAGGATCTGTTTGTATGGGCTACATGTACATGCTGATATGTTAAGCTTTACAAACCACACTGTTGAAAACAAGTTAAGCAAACAAGTGGTCTTTATTTAAGATTGTAGCTCCCACTCTCAGCACTAACACTTAATACTACCATGACCGGAGTTGACCTGGCCTGTGAAAATGCAGGCAATAGTGAGATTTCAGCATATTAACCCATTCATGCTGGAAACACACTAGGTGGGCCACACTACATTGGTAGGAAGGAAGGAAGGAGTTTTTGCTTTGATTTCAACAGCTTAGGTCATATCGCGAAAAGATTTTTTAGGTCTAGTGCATCGTTTTGTATTGGCCAAATTTGCCACCACCAGCATAAGGGTTAATTACAATGTGACCTCTGGTCAACACTAATGTCAAGGAGATATCCAGACATGAATAAGTTCAACTCACTTGCATTTACCAATGTAAATGCTCATTACTTATCTTGCGTATTATGTTTGTTCCAGTGCAAGCCCAGGTTCAGCACATTATCAGCCATGTACTGTTTACCATATCAGAGGAGAACATGGGCAGTGTCTCCACAGACGACTACATACTCAAGGTGCATGGCCTCTCAGAATACATGGTCAAGTAAGTATCATAATGTAACTAGTATAAGGAATCATCTATGACTACATACTCAAAGTGCACGGCCTCTCAGAATACATGGTCAAGTAAGTATCATAATGTAACTAGTATAAGGAATCATCTATGACTACATACTCAAAGTGCACGGCCTCTCAGAATACATGGTCAATTAAGTATCATAATGTAACTAGTATAAGGAATCATCTATGACTACATACTCAAGGTGCACGGCCTCTCAGAATACATGGTCAAGTAAGTATCATAATTTTAGTTAGGAATTTAGGTTAGGAATTGTCCATTGTTTTCAACATCATTGATCATTCAGAATTTCAATCATTCAATCTTCCCCCTCAGGTATTTTCCCCAAAAAGCTCAGGTCAATATATTACCAAAATATTCAGGATGAAAAAGAATTTTTCTGTGTGAGAATCCACGTACCATATTGATTGTATATTAATCAGAGCATTGAGTTGATCCCAGGATCTTAGCCAGGATTTAGAAACTGGGTCCCCAAAATTGGCTATTGTAAAACGTTTGGGCATCCCTTTTTTCAAGGGAGATCACAATATACTGAGATTATAACCTTAAACATGTGTTTACTTATTAGAATAAAGCATACTATCCTTATTCGATGTCATGGGAATTTTATTGAGATGGAAAATCTTCAATTATATGCTTGAAATTGATTTTTTAAGAAATTCCAGACCAAAATATCTGACTGTCCTGAAGGGTGATTTTTTAGGGTTTGGGTGTCCAAATGCTTGCTGGCTAAGACTATGGTTGGTCCTATTATGTTGGCATTCTTGCTTGACACATGTGGATTGTATTATTTTGTATGGTTTCAGTGAGACGTGCCTGGGTGATTATGTCTATGTCCACAACTGTCTCAAACTGGACATGGACATCAAACTGACCCTCATGGAGATTGGGAAAGTCAACCGCACATTGCTCCGGACAGTAAGTATACACTGTTTAGTATTTTGATCTATATTCTTGGACTGAAAAGTGTTAAAGATATTTTGCTTTACCTATTCATGCCTGGTGAATGGACCGATGTTACTTTCGTTCTAGTGATTTGATTCATTTTTGAAAAGATGAGTTTGAAGATGCACCTAGAAAATAATTCTATAATTTCAGACAGACAGTAAAAGATCTGTCATTTGTATGAAAAGTTCATAATTCTATAAGATCTTGACTTTACCTGGAAGCATGCCCAGAGACAACTTTTTCATGACATATACAGTGTTACTTTGTGATATCACCAGAGAGATGGAAAGCTGTTTTCATGTGTCTGATAACACTCGTACTTAATTCTAAACATATCCACTCAAAACTATATTTGTTTGATAATCCATATTTTCAAAGTTAAATTACAGCAAAAATTATGTTATTTGCATTCCTTTTATACTTCTATTTTGGTTCTTCCTGGTGAAAGATATATATATATATTTAGCCATTTAGTATAAATTTACATGTTGCAAAACATTTTTGTGTCCAACATTTGACAAAACCCCATTGTTACCCCGCTTTGTTAATACTGTATGATGCATGTACGGCTATGTATATATGTGTATATATATATATATATATATATATATATATATATATATATATATATATATATATATATATATATATATATATATATATATATATATATATATATATATATATATATATATACAAATAAATATACATATCCATATATATCAATATTGACCATTACAGGGTGCTGATGACCGGCAGCCAGTCTATATCCCTAAACCCATAGATCGCAGCAGCAAAGGAATCACAGTCACCAAGTAAGCATGGGGATTGACTTGCCTTATTAGTCAAATTAATACTTGTTTTTTACTTGCCCAGTAAAAAAAATGATTAGCAACTTATTTTAATGCTGGGGATTGATAAAATCAATCTTACCTCTAGGCTGTCATAGCTAGCCACTTGATTAGATATTTGTGTTACCATTTTGCTTTTACAAATATTATTTCTCTTTTTTTATCCAGTAATAAGGCTATAATGATTCTAGTTTTGGGACTGTGAAAGAGAAAAAGGAAAAGGGGGTATGCAAGTATTCATGCATAGCCCCCACCTATATTATGTTATTCTTGTGCAAGCTATTGATAAGTGGGTACGGTTGGGTCCTAAATCAGTGCATGTTACAAGTAATATGAACTGACCCCTCTTTTCATTCTTTATGAAATGTCCTTGTTAAGTGAGTGTTTGATATAAGTGGTTGAAGATTTCTTTCCCTTATTCTATGACTAGCATATGAATAACATATGTTTCTGTTTGTGTGTAGGGAGGCCTTGAGTATACTGATGGAGACATTCTATAAGGAGGTTGACAGGTTACAGGAACAAGTCCTTCATGTAAGTAGACAGCAGATCCCATTTACCGTATTCCTCCAATCAAGCACTCAGACACCAAATGACCACATCCCCCCCTTCTTCTGAAAAATGTTGGAAGGGGTAAGCCGTGTGTGGGATGCGGCTAAATGGAATATTGCCAATACCCCTTCTGCAAACTTTTTCCTAAATTGCTTCGTGCATTTGCGCTTATTCGGAGGAATACAGTAATTCATCAATACTTGCAGTGGCCAAAAGCAGCGTAACAATTTTGGTAAAACCTTTAAGGTGTAAGTCGCCTTGGGAAAATATTTGAAGGAGAAATGTTCAATAGAACACTATCAGCAACTCTCCTTTAAATATTTTGTAAAATAATTCTGATTTTCCCAGGTAATGTCAAAGGTATTATTGGTCCAGAGGACCATATCCAGAGGAGTTTTTAAGGATGAATAGATAAAACCAAAAATACACAAACAAGGTTATTCTTAAGGAATTGATTTTTTTCAAGATGGTTGAAAAACTGTAAAGGTATTTGTAATAATTTGTATTTGAGAAGATGCCATGTATATATTTTTCTTATACAATTGTATTTACCTCATTCCCAGACGGATCATGAGAAGCTGAATACTAAAGGTGTTATCCAGTCAGTGAAGGCCATCTGTGCCATACTGTCCAAGGTAGAAACCATGGATATCATCAGTGCCGTCCAACAGCTAGAAAAAGCCACACAGGTATGTGTCACATCAACTTGTAGAATTTCTGATAAATATGATTTGCATTATTAAGTGAATTTGATTCAAATTATCCAACATATTAATGAGGCTAAACAACTTTGATTGCAAAACAAAAGATATTCTGAATTTCCGGATTGATTCAGTAAACAATAGGTTTCATACTCATGTAAACTAAACTTTTAAGATACGAAGGGTTTCATGACAATTCCCTTAGGTTGTTTTTGCAGGTTCATAGTATTAACAGATTGGCTTTTAACAGCCAAAATAAAAACATTTATTCAAAATCTCAGTTTAGTCCTATTTAGTTCATATTTGATATGTTTACCCTTATTGAAATAGACTATAGCCTATGAGTTATTACTAAACTAGAATAACATGGGTTGATTTTCTTTTTTATTATTGGCATGTGAGAAATTTGCCAGTGACTTGGGGTTAGGCAGTGTTTTTCACCAGCTACTCCGATTTCCTCCACCAGTTACAACTGGCTAGTCACGATGTAGCCGCGATATGGCATAAAATTTGACGAAAAATCGAAATTCAAAATTCAAAATATTAACTTCTGTGTTTTTGGGTTCCAGAGTGACAACAGCAGTTTTGTGTCTATAGATAAGACTGACGATGGATACACAATGAAAGACCTTAAGGATCACAGGTAAGTGGGAGATGAATCTCTTAGTAATTACAGTAATTTTATGACAAAATTTATTTCCATATCCTCCAGTTTCATAACAGAAACTCTGTTTCATGGCAGAGGTATAATGAATTTGTTCATAGATTCAAGAGAATTCTTGTATTCACATGATAAGAGAATAATTTTTCCTTCAAATTCAGCTGGCAGAAGGCTGATATATGCCTTATTTAGGAAATACCTCACGTTGTGAAACCTGTATATAGTGTACCAACCTATCATGGGGATGTGTAAAAAGGTCAAAGGTCACCCCAAGAAACAAAGATGAGTGGTTAGATGCAAACCTTTTGCACCTTACCTTTACCACTTCATGATAAACAACAATATCTTCTTAGATGAAATAACAGGGCCTGCCCTGATGGCTGTGTGGTCTAAGGCATTGCCAATGACTGATGGCTGTCTCTTACCACTTTCCAGGTTCAAATCCCACCCAGGGCATTTGAAAAGTTGCCAGTGACTTCGGGTAAGGCTGTGGTTTTCGCCAGGTACTCTGATTTCCTCAACCAGTTACAACTGGCTAGTCACAACTAAGCCGCAATATGAAAAAAGAATGACAAAAAACGAAATTCCAAACATATGAAATAACAGATTTTACAGTTAATTGAAAACATGCATTTTACACTTTGCTGTTGTTTTTAGTGGTGAGAAGAATAAGTGTGAAGAGATCCAGTTTGCCTTGGAGGCTCTTGTCATGGCAGTCAAACAACTGGTGACGATGTACTGCACCACATTCCAGACAGACTTCAAGGTAGAAGAAGATGAGGTCAATGAGGAACGAGGTAAGCTGATTATGTAGTAAATGAATATTTCAAAATATTTTTAGATTTTTTTTTTTGAAGTTCAAGAATTACTTTATTTTCTATTCTGATGTTTGTCTTCAGATTCTATTCAAATTGATTGCAGTTTTTTGAATAGTTTAAGATATATATATATATTTTTTGAAATTCAAGAATTACTTCATTTTCTATTCAATGTTTGTTTTCAGATTCAATTCAAATTTTCTCTGCTGTGGTCATTAGATATTATTTTAATGTGGTTTGTTTTAGAAAATTTAACAATTTTTGAATGTTCTATTCAGTTTTCTCTTGTTAGATAGTTTCAATTTTGCTTTCATTCCTTACTTATTTACTTATTTCTATAGGCCTTAAACCTCCTTGGTGCATTCTAAGTTTTAGTTTTGTTGACTGTGTTTCAGTGAAGAAGTGTTTGCCTGGCTACACAGATGCTGTTCTCGTTCATGTGTCCACGGCTCACATACTGTAGAATTGGAAATTCTCATGATTCTAAGTTTTTATTTTGTTGACTTTTTCAGTGAAGAAGTGTTTGCCTGGCTACACAGATGCTGTTCTCGTTCATGTGTCCACGGCTCACATACTGTAGAATCGGAAATTCTCATGATTCTAAGTTTTTATTTTGTTGACTGTCAGTGAAGAAGTGTTTGCCTGGCTACACAGATGCTGTTCTCGTTCATGTGTCCATGGCTCACATACTGTAGAATCGGAAATTCTCATGATTCTAAGTTTTTATTTTGTTGACTGTTTCAGTGAAGAAGTGTTTGCCTGGCTACACAGATGCTGTTCTTGTCCATGTCTCCACGGCTCACAGGATACCTGCTCAGTGGATAGGAGTGTAAGTACAGCACTAAGCCACTAGCCCTTTGAATTCTTCTTTAACCCATTTATACACAGTTCTCCTTGAAAAGTGTCACGAGGATCTAGATAACCATTTCTCCTGCAAAAATGCTTTTGTCAGTATGATATTGCTATACCTGTATAAGTGGCTGTTGATATTTTTATTGGTTCAATTGAGTTCAATATAAGAAAAGGATGTAAACTAAAAAAAATTTGGTTGTCATAATCATTACTACGATTCCCAATGGCCATTCCCAGTTGGCTTTGAGATGGTTTTTCATTTTTCGTTTTTAGGTTAAATGACCATAATCGAACCACCCAACAATAAGAAGAGGGTTTAAACAATGTATTTTTAAATTTCCATTATCTTTACTACCTTTTACATCCTGAAACTCAAAACGTTTATTGGCTTGCTAGAATATCTACATTTTTAACAGCATCCCTTTTTTGTAGGTATGAACTGTATTGTATCAAAAATATATTTCAGTGCTGGAATATCTGCATTTTGAACAGCATTCTTTCTTTTCTTCTAGGTATGAACTGTATCGTATCAGCTGTGGTCTGTATTATGGCGGTCAGCTCCTCTGTCCTGAAATCTCCACCTCCCTCAAGGCTTTTTCCAAAGCCTGCTTCCAGGACTCAGTGCTGTGGGATGAATGGTACGTACCTGCTGCCAGTACTTTACCTTTACAAAAGTAGCCTCCTTTTAACCAGGGGTCTGCCACTGGTCTACCACTAGACCTGTGGCAGAAATGAGTTGATGTTTCAGTTTCCACGGTCTGACCATGGGTCAGTGGTAGACCCGTGGCAGTCCCATGGTTGACCATTACCACCATTTAAACACAGGTCTGCCATGTGTCTACCATGACATGTGGTAGTCATGTGGCACTGCCTAGGTTATGTGGTTAGAATGTGGTAATTACCTGGTGGACCGTACATTATAGACCAATCACTAGACTCACTTGTACCACAGAACACTAAACCTAGTTTCTGCCACACCTCTGGCACAAAATGTTCCAATTCCAATTTTCTTTTTGTAAGGGTGGGCGAACAGTTATCTTCGCATCATTTGGAAACCAAGGCACTCGCACCCCAAAATATGTTGCTGATTAATTCCCGTTGTTTGAATTACATGAAAATATTTCATTTCCCTATAAATTGTATGAGATTACTAAAAATTGTTTTCTTGGTTGTAAGGTAACACATTAATTATTGATATCTTCAAATTTATTTAACTTTAATATTTCATATAAAGTCTGAGATAATGAGTGTTAACTGTGCCACCTTAACAAAAAAGATAATGAGGCAGTTTGAAAGAAATACTTTTGGTTTTGGGGTTGGATGATCATTAAATATATTACGTAAAGGATTTCTCTGTATTGATGGCATTTCATATCCGTATCGTTTTGATTACTAGGTTGCAGTTTGGGGAGGTGACGTTGTGTTCCTTGCCGCGGGAGACAAGATTGTGCTTTACTCTGGTCGGCGTAAGAACTCTACCGGCTGATGAGAAATCTGCCATGGCTGGAAAACAGGTTAACAATGCTCTGGGATGGGTGGCTATGCAGCTCTTCAATTTCAAAAGGTAAGATTTTATTTTATATATTATGATATTATACATATTGTACATATTATACGTATTATTTTATATTTTATTTTCATCCCCCTTCCCCCTGTAGAGACTTGCAGATATTTAACCACTGCCCTGTGTTCTCCTATTTTAATTCATAAGGGACTTATGATAATTATTAAAATAATTCACTGAGTAAAGAATTATCAGAAGTCCTCCTCTGGCTCTGCTCACCTGTGTGATAATAAAGATGAAATCTGCATTCTTTTTGATGTTATCAATGGAAACTAATGGTAGGTCACTCATTGAGGAATTCTGTCAATTAATATGGGGAAAAATAGTCACATTGTGCACATTTTATGTCATTAATTCTCAGGACAAGCAAAAATATCTCTTAGATAATAAAAATTGTGTTAATTAGCCCTGCTCAGCTAATGTAATTTTTTGTTAATTTTGAGTCCTGCAGTGCTAATTGGATTAGGCGGTGGCACATTTTGAAGTCATTTATTTGTTTGTTTTGTAACAAAAATACTCATAACTATGTTACCATTGACCCATAAACCATGCATATGTTCATTTTAGGTTTTGTCTTATCTATTTTGAACATGTTTCTATCATGCAGCAAGTTTTGAATGCATTTTGTTCAACAGTGAAAAGTTTTAAATCAGTGCAGGATGTTCAATGTAGACAGGTTAAATGTGGCCTACAGGAACAAATTTGGTGTTCAATGTTCAAGGTAGACAGGTGTTCAATGTATTCAGGTAGCCTCCCTTTGATTTCCAATGGGAGTGTGCCGGGACATGAAAAATTGTTCAATGTATGCAGGTATTCACTGTACACAGGTGTTCAATTTGGCAGGTTCCACTGTATTTACTCATTTTTCTCTCTTGTTTATTTCAGTGTTCTGACAGTAGGGAATCACCTGCTGGCCTTGTGGCCGGATGGCGTGGCTCAGCCGACCGGCACCTGCCACTCAAACACAGAACTACCCAACAGTGTGCTCCTCCAGGTCAACCTACCGGACTTTGATGTGGACATCGTCTTCCCAGAGATAGAGCCAGCAAAACTGCAGTAAGTCTTTCATATATCTCATGACTCCTGTTAGGCCTAAAAAGAAATTGTTTGTTTCCTGTAATGGTCCAAAAAAAAGGGGAGGTAGTAAGGTAAAAAAAAATGTTTTGGATTTTTTTTTTTTCAAAAAAGTTATTTCATGCATGTTTTATGTTGATTGGGAGTTGGAAGGGTGGAAAAGACTTTCAGGTAGGGATCTTTTTGAGTGGAACTTTGTTAGGGGAGGGTTACAGGAAACAAGCAACTTTTTTAGGCCTTATGCACTTGGTGGTCCTCTGGTTGGATTTATACTGGACTGTGTTGCGAATCATTTGAAGATTTCAGCTCGATTAATCAATCATAATCTCGGTGCTTTACTGTATATACTTCCTGTTCTACTTTCAGGGAGGTTGGTGATTTTGAGAAGCTGCACGCGTACGACCAGGAGAAGATTCAGGAGCTGGTGGCCAAGGACTCGATCACGCAGTACTCTGAGGAGGAGAAGGAGTACCTGTGGGAGCAGCGGCACTACCTGTACCACATCCCCTACGCCCTGCCCAAGATACTCCAGGCCACGCGCAGCTGGGATAACACCAGTCTATCGGAGATCTACGGCATGGTCACACGCTGGGCAGACCTCACGCCAAATCAGGCGCTGGAACTACTGCTGCCAAGGTGAGTGGTCTACGCACGCATACACACACACACACACACACACACACACACACACACACACACACACACATGTACACAAACATGCATACTCAAGTGGTTTGTTGGTTTTTGGCACTTTTACATATACCCTTAACTTGAGGTTATTTAGGTTATACTTCTCTTTTTTATAGATGATTCAAAACTCAAAATGCAATTTCAAGCCCTTTCCTTGAAGTAATTTGTTTTTGTTTTACTTTGATGAAATATTCCAAAAGTATTTTTTAAAGATTGTCTCTGCCTTGAAGACAAACTCCCTATTTAAGCTGATCATGGAACAAAAAGGTTGATGATATGATGATCATCTGACATTAATTGATTTACATTAAAACATTGTTGTTGTTTTTTCTCCACAGTTTCCCTGACCAGCAGGTGCGGCAGAAGGCAGTTCAGTGGATTGCTTATCTCTCGAGTGACGAGTTGAACGACTATCTTCCTCAACTGGTTCAGGCGCTGAAGTTTGAGTGCTATCATGACTCTGCGCTGGCCAGGTTCCTCATTGAGAGGTCTGTGACGAGTCTACGCTTTGGACACCATCTCTACTGGTGAGTAACACTTTTCTATTTGATTAGAAGAAGATTTTTATCCAAACTAAGGCCAGTCTAATTAGATTTTTGGTCTTACCGATGCCCAACTGGTTTTTGGACAAATTCCAATAAATTGAAATTCCAGAACTTCTTTAAAAATATTTTTTTAAATTTCACGCCGACGTAATTCTGACAACTCTTTATGAAAAAACTACTTACTCACCCGCAAAAAGGCCTTGGTTTTTACGTTTTCAAGGCCACTTTATTTCTTCCGATGTAAAAACTGTCCGTAGACCAAGAATTCTGAAGTTTTTTTTGCTTTTTTTCTCGCCTGATGAACTTTTTTGGTGCAAAAAATCTGTAAGACCAAAAATCAAATTGAACTGACTTTATTATGACCAAAACAGAAAAAAAGAGAAGGAGATGAAGTTGAGATCGAAGAAGATTATGGTGATGAAGGAGGAGAAGACTATTTTCATAAAAGTTATTTATGGACTGAAAAAGAAGAAGAAACATGGCATAACTAGTTAATTTAGCCTTCACATGCTCAGAGAAAGAGAAGAAAAAGAAAACAAAAGAAGAAGCTGACAAAGTAAAAATATAATTGAATTCCGCATAGATATATGGCACTGTGGTATGTTATTAGACAGGGTTCATTATAAGTACTAGCCCGCTTGCCCTGGCAAGGGAATTTTTGAAAAAATGGCTTTCAGGCAAGTACATTTTAGTTTTCACTTGCCCGAATGGGCCAGCTGATTTTCTGAGCACTACACATTTTCTATGTAGAGAAATGGCACAAATACCCAGAAATATGCTAACAATGCAACAAAATTTTAAAGAAAATGGTTTTACAATCATTAAATCCATGAGAAATAATGCATGACTTTCTGGCTATATAGTTTATTTCGGGCAAGCCAGAAATTATGTCGGGCAAGTTAAAATCATAAACTATTTGCCCGGCATGGTAAGTTAGTTCTGAAACTTATGTTGGTGCCTGTTAGAGTGGATGAGTATGGATGTACTAGATAATCATTCCTCTGGTCATGCATGCTGTGGAATGGAATAATAAGAAAGAAAGCTACTTTTCATAGTAACTTTTATTCAGTAAATACTTCATTTACAGTCATTTACATTTGATAATTGTGTGATATATCAGACATTTAGATTAACATAATGATTTTAGATTTGTGCCAGTATAAGTAATCCCATTGAAAAATAACGCCTATTAAATATTTGGATGAAAACATAACCAAACTCATTACTTTGTGTATCTGCCGTGTCAAGGCAAGCAATAAACAACAAATGTGAATTATGCAATCATTCGTAACTAGCACACTCAAATTGATATTATATATTCTTTGGACGAAAGTAGCCTTAGCATTGGAAGGGTTACTGACTGAATATAGATCAATATGGTGAAGAGCAATAAAGGATGTTGCATGTTTGTGGAACTTTGATTCTTATCCTGCAGCAAGTTGTAAAACGTGTATCCGTAGGTGCCATATGCCTACTGCAGTGTAAGATCATAGATTAGATTGCTGCAGAAATCATTCATAGAAAATATGTCACAAGTTGGAAAATGGCAGCTTCTCTCAAGACAACACATTCAAAAGACTATTTTTAGAAGGCTAACTTCCATAATTCAAGGAAAATTGTGTTTTTTATTTTGAATTTTCTTTCTTTCTTTTCCTATTTGGAAAAGTTAGATATGAGAGTGTGGTTAATTTATAACTCAAAAGCATTTCTCAATTCTACTGCATGAGGATGGATTTGAACAAGGGCACCACAATAAGTGCAATTAATAAAGAGATTAGAATGCCTTTGAATGTCATTTCTGATCTGGAGGTTCCTAAGGGTGATTTACGAGTGTTGTATCTGTATATTTGGATGATTCCGTCATCCTGCCCTACTGCTAGATAGTCCCCGCTGAGGGAAAGTGAGCAAGGGCACTTGACCAGTTCCTCACTCAATACCTCCCGGAGGAACTCTCCATCTTGGGAGAGGAGAATGACCCTACTGTTGCCGGTGTCTGCGATGAGCACTTGACCGAGACGGTCAGTTGCCACCCCTTGTGGGCCCCTCAGCATCCCGATTTCGCTGCCATAGCTCCCACCATACATCCACTGGCACCACACTCCACCAGGTGGCAGCACTTCAGTGGCTCCCTCTGGTGGCAGCAAGGAGAAGCAATAGACGGCATCAGCGTGGTGATCGGAAACAACAAATCCATTGTCTTTAAAGGGAGCGATGTGTAAGGGATAGATGAATCTTGCCATTGCTGTTGTTGTGCTTTGTTCGTCTTCATGTGGAAGATGGAATCGACTAATTTTCGCACTCAGTCTGTATCTACCATCATGAGATGATTGTCTCAAGACAGTGATGTTCCCTGCGTGGGGGCTGCATACCGCAATATTCCAGTTACCCAAAACACACACTCCCCAGGGACCATCCAACCCTGCCCCTTCACCCAGCGTACCTACATACTCTCCATCGCACCCGTAGACTGAAATAATATTGGCGGCCCAATCGCTTATTGCCAAGTTCCCATTTGGCAGCACTGTGATCTCCCTCGCATCTTTCAGGAAAGACTGGTTTTCTCGTTGGCTCGTATTTGTGTCATAGGCCAATCCTTGTCTGTGGTGTACCTGTAATTTACCAGGTATACCTGTGACAAGCGCTATACGCTCTTCATTCATCAAGGCAACTCCAAATACTGGTTTTCTTTCACAGCTCAAACATGACGTTAAGGTCAATTTTACGGGATAACCCTCATTCGTATGTTTTGCCACCATCCTTCTCAAGACATCAATCCTGTTATGAATAGAGTTATTGATGTATATTGGTATGATCCAAAACACTTGTCGTACCCATCGCTTGGCCTCCTCAGCTAGGCGTTGTGAACAGGAAAATAGACAGTGAACATTTCCAGGCATCCAGGTGTTCCTAGAACTCCTAGAATTCAAGGTCTCCTCATTCCCATGCCAGAAAGCAACCACCTGTTTGATCTCCTCGAGTAAAAAGTTCACTGGAAAGTCTGTTATACCATCATGGGAGAGTGTGCATCGTCGTCGACATTTGGGACACTTGAATTCCCTGCTCTCTGTCAGTGTGTGTTGAATATGTGTCTCTAGGCACAATTCACAGAAACAATGAAGACAGGGTAGACTCCTGGGGCGTTTGAATGTATCGAGACACACCGGACACTCCACCACTTTCAGCAGCTCAGCATACATACGTGCATCCATCCTCATTGATGCGTGACGTCTAACTCCCTCTCCTGTTACCTGTTTGTTATTGAACATTCTGTGCATGCATTGACCTATATGTGTACTCATTGATCGCTACAGCATACCTTTATGAGCCTGACTTTTTCAGTTATATCTTTTTTGATGGAAGCATTGATATGAAATGTTTGATTGAATTATATTCAGCAGAACCCAACCAACAAATCCCCATCAAATATTTTGCAGATATTTGCTGTATCCATATGTTATTTCCAAAATTTGTTAACCCATTCACACTTAGAGCAGCCAAAAAGGGCCTGACAATTTTGGATGTATTTTTCTAACAAAAGCATTTTTTGGAAAATATTTGAACGAGAAATGTTAATCAGAAGTCAAACAACAACTCTCCTTCAAATATTTTGTGAACTTTTGTTTTATTCCTAAGTTATTTTCAAAAGTAAGAGAGTAGCAGACGACAATTTCTGGAGGAACTCATAAGTATTAACCTGATACTTTCTTTATTTATACATCTTTGTAACACTGTATTTATGAATGTGGGCCAGCTTAACCTGGTGCCAAGGAAAATAAAAAAAGTTTTAAAAACAAAAAACTCTTAAGTATTAATGGGTTAAGATTCAGACGACAATCCTTTCAGTTTGAAGTTCACGCATGAATGCATTGATCAAACTTAACAAACATGACTCATGACTGCTCATCCATGTGATCACCCAACTCAACTGACTACTTGAATATCAATCCTAGGAAATAGTTACTAATGGTTAACCCATTTACACTCAGGGCGGCCAAAAGAGGCCTGACGATTTTGGAAATGTTTCCCTTACAAAAGCATTTTTTTGAAAATATTTGAAAGAGAAATGTTGATCAGAAGACAAACGACAAATCTCCTTCAAATATTTTGTGAAATTCGCTTCATTCCCAAGTTATTTTCAAAAGTATGAAAGTAGCAGACAATATTTCGAGAGGAACTCTTGAGTGTGAATGGGTTAATCCGGAGAGGGCTCCATTGAAAGAAGTACTGAGAGGACAGTACAAATAGAGAGAAGGGGGAAGGCAAGTGTTGCGGCAGGGCGCTAAAGGCTGCAGGGGAGTAGTAGAAAATGAAACAGTGGTAAGGATCCGTGCACCAAAAACGTGAGTGGCTGGCGCACAAATCCAGGCCTATAGAACAGATTAGTAGAGGTGGAGGGTGAAGGTACAGGGCACTGATTCAACCCCCTTAACCCATTAACCCAGTAATGCTTAAGGATTTCTCCAGAAATTGTCGTCTGGATCTCTGATACTTATGACTACAATTTTGGAATTAAGATTAATTTTACAAAATATTTGAAGGAAAGTTGTTATTAATATCCTGATAAACATTTCTCCATCAAATATTTTCCTGATTATGTTCTTGCCTGCAATATTTCATCAAAATTGTCAGGCTGTTTTGGCAGTATCGAGCTTAAGATAAGTTATAACCGAATAAACAGAACATAGGACTTACAAAAAGAACATAGTTGATTTCCCTGGGGTATATTTTCCTAGGAAATGCAACACCCTACAGGTGATGCCAAATAAGCCACACATTTTTAATACTGCCACTTCATAATGTCGACTTGGAGAATGCAAATAATGCTCCCTGGCTGAATGTTGACACAAACGTTGGCAGTGAAGCACTGGGCTATTGTTATCTGTTATGACTTCAGAGCGCAATGCATACTATACAGCTGCTGAGATAACACAGCTTATCATATACACGTCCCCCCCTCTCTCTTATCCTCTACCCCCACCCCCCACTCCCTCTCTCTCCCCTCTCTTTCCTCTCATCTATCACTCTCTCTCTCTGTTCCCCCTCTCTTCCTCTACTGACCACATTGGACTTCATATCGCAACGCCTAGTAAACTCCTTCATAGCAGCTGCTGGGATGACAGAACATATCATATACGCGTCCCCCCCTCCTCTCCCCCCCCCCCATTCCCCTCATATACATGACCCCCTCCCCTCCCCCTACTCTCTTCTCCCTATTTCCCCACCTCTTTCTCTACTGAGCCAAGCAGACGTTATATCACAGCGTCTACTATACTCCTCCTCTGTAGCTGCTGAGATAACACAACATATTATATACACGTGCTCTCTCCTCTCCTCTCTCTCTCTTCCCCTCCTCTTTCCCTACTGACCACAGTGGACTTCATTGCGCAACACCTACTACATTCCTCCTCCTCAGCAGCTGCTGAGATAACACAACATATCATATACATGTCCCCCATTCTCTTCTTATCTCTTCCCCTCTCTCTTCTCCTCTCTTTCCCTCCCTCTTTCTCTACTGACCACAGTTGACTTCATAGCGCAACACCTACTATACTCCTCCTCCTCAGCAGTTGCTGAGATAACACAACATATCATATACACGTCCCCCCTTCTCTCTCTTCTACGCCCCGCCCCCCTTCCCCTCATGTACACGTCCCCCCCCCTCTCTTCTCCTCTCTCTCTACTGACCCCAGCAGGCTTCATAGCGCAACGCCTAGTGTACACCTCAGCAGTTGCTGAGATAACACAACATACCATATACACATCCCCCTTCTGATACTTATGACTACAATTTTGATATTAAGATTAATTTTACAAAATATTTGAAGGAGAGTTGTTATTAATATCCTGATAAACATTTCTCCATCAAATATTTTCCTGAATATGTTCTTGCCTGCAATATTTCATCAAAATTGTCAGGCTGTTTTGGCAGTTGTGAGCTTTAAGGGTTAACCTTAACCCCTTTAGCATGTGGTTTTAAAGGTTTGAGTACAGGCCTGATCTTTTTTAAGAGGTGATCTCCTACAGAGTCACCTCTTCATGAAATCACAAACGTTGTATCCCCATCGCATTTGTTTGCTTTTTCAATCATGATTGTTTGTTTATCTCTTTTGTTCTTGATGAAGTTCCGAGAAAGCCTAGTTTGTGCTCATTGAGGCTTTTCTATCTTTTCCTTTTAGATTACCTTGTTAATCAATGTCCAACCTTGACACAGTTTCTTTTCTTTTTGTTCTTGTGTCCTTAAAAAGTTGCTTTTTTGGCAATTTGTTATTGACATTGGACTGATGCTCTGTCATCTAGCACAGTGGGGAGGCAATTAAGAACTTAACATCCCTTTCAAGGGTCATCAAATGGTCATTAAAGATAATGACCCAGGACACCATATGCCTTCCTCCACTGTAGGACTTCCTCCCTAAAGAGAACACTCAATCCCGTAGCTTCGGATGAGACCAAACGATAACAAAGGTTGAGCGAAAAAAATTGGCATAAAAATTACAGCAATTTCAACCTGTTGCAACATCTTTATTTCTCAACAGAGTTGAAAGCAAATTAAGAAGCATGTAGAGGAAATTGTGACCGATCTAATGTAAACCGCATTGATATTGACCCACGGAAACGCGTAGCTTCGGATGATTTTATTTCATAACGACCAAAAGATAGCATAGATTGAGCGAAATAAATTGGCATAAAAATTAAAACGATTTTAACCTGTCGCAAAATCTTTATTTCTCAACAGATTTGAAAGCAAATTGAGAAGCATGTAGGGGAAATTGTGGCAGTTCTGACGATTTAAACCGCATTAAAATTGACCCACAGAAAGGCGTAGTTTCGGATGATTTTATTTCATAATGACCAACAGATAGCATAGCATAGATTGAGCGAAAAAAATTGGCATTAAAATTACAACGATTTCAACCTGTCGCAAAATCATTATTTATCAACAGATTTGAAAGCAAATTGAGAAGCATGTAGAGATAATTGTGTGGTTCTAACGATTTAAGCCGCATGAAAATTGACCCACGAGAAGGCGTAGTTTCGGAGGATGTTTTTTCATACTGACCAAAAGATAGCATAGATTGAGCGAAAAAGAATTGGCATAAAAATTACGACGATTTCAACCTGTCTCAAAATCTTCATTTCTCAACAGATTTAAAAAGCAAATTTAGAAGCATGTAGATGAAATTGTGGCGGTTCCAACGATTTAAACTGCATCAATATTGACCCACGGGAAGGCGTAGGTCCGTATGATTTCATTTCATACTGACCATAAGATAGCATAGATTCAGCGAAAAAAGTTGGCATAAAAATTACAACGATTTCAACCTGTCGCAAAATCTTTATTTCTCAACAGATTTAAAAGCGAATCAAGAAGCATGCAGAAAAAATTGTGGCGGTTCTAACTATTCAAACTGCATTAAAATCGGCCCAGAAAAAGGCATACCTTCAGATGATTTCAGTTCATACTGACCATAAGATAGCATAGATTGAGCGAAAAAAATTGGCTTAAAAATTACGAATTCAACCTGTCGCAAAATCTTCATTTTTCAACAGATTTGAAAGAGATTCTCAGGACAAGTAGAATGAATTGTGGCTGTGCCAACGATTCAAACCACATTAAGATTGACCCATGGAAAGGCAATTTATTGTTACTGTGAACATATAGCTTTCTCCCATGGCTTTCCCTGTTTCCGCGTTGATATAATCATGACGTCGCGTAAGCATTTGTTACTTTGTGTCACGCGCGTGGTGCCTGATCATCAAACAAACACTATGTTGATACAATTTAACGGAGACAGTCCATGTTTATTACGTGTCAGACAAAGCAATTTTCAAAAGTTGAATAGATCTGGCTGCAAAATATGCTCTGTAGATGGCGATACTTAATCCCAGAATTCCCTGAATCTTACGCATGCGTGACCGGATGTGCCACAACGGTACGTCACATCCGGTCATTCAGCCGTCGGTCAAAACTTTTCTGGTACACATACAGATTAGATGTATACATTGTATCTACATATGTGTACGTATACCTACGTTACATGAATGCTCGCTTGCGCTAGCTAGCGACACTGGCGCGCTCGCTAATATGATGCTGGCATGGCCAGGAAGTGAGCGCGAAGCTTCGGATGATTTCATTTTTGTTCTGACCATAAAATTAATTGCATAAAATTACTATTATTTCTATCCGTCGCAAAATCATCATTTTGCAACAGATTTAAGAGAGCAGTTAAATCCTATTGTGAGGTTTTGAAATTTGAAACCTGGCGAGTAATTTAATTTTTGAGTCCATAACAGTGGCAACTTTTCCCGCGACTAAAGATGTTATAAAACTTACTAAGATTTCAACCTTTCCCAGAATCTTCATTTTTCTACAGATTTAAAAGCAAATAAAAGATTTAAAAGAGAAGCATGTAGAGGATATTGTGGTGATTCTAACGATCTACACCGCATTGAAATTGACCCACGGAAAGGCGTAGCTTCGGATGATTTCATTTCATACTGACCAAACGATAGCATAGATTGAGCGAAAAAATTGGCAGTAAAATTACAACGATTTCAACCTGTCGCAAAATCTTATTTCTCAACAGATATGAAAGCCAATTAAGAAGCATGTTGAGGAAATTGTGGCTGTTCTAACGATTGAAACGGTATTAAAATTGACCCACGGAAAGGCATAGCTTCGGATGATTTCATTTCATACTGACCGAAAGATAGCATTGAGATTGAGCGAAAAAATTGGCATTAAAATTACAACAATTTCAACACAAAATCTTTATTACTCAACAGATTTAAAAACAAATTGATAAGCATGTATAGAGGAAATTGTGGCCGTTATGACGATTTAAACCGCATTAAAATTTACCCACAGAAAGGCGTAGTTTTGGATGATTTAATTTCATACTGACCAAAAGATAGCATTGAGATTGAGCGAAAAAAGTTGGCATTAAAATTACAATGACTTCAACCTGTCGCAAAATCTTCATTTCACAACAGATTTAAGAGGGAATTAAACGGCAGGTAGAATTAGTTGTGGCGGTTCTGATGATCTAAACCGCAAGAAAATTGACCCACGGAAAGGCGAGTATTTATAAATTTATATTTACAGTGAACATATAATCCACCACCGTCACTGTGTCAGCATTCCCCGACGGCGACTTCGCATGAGCATGTGTTACTTTGTTGCGTAGTTGCGCGTGATGCCTGATCGAAACGCTATTTTGATTCAATTCGAAGGGAACAGTCCATACTTATTACGTGACAAAGCAATGCTCGAAATATGAAAGGATCTGGTGGCAAACTATGCCCTTAAAGCAAAAGGTGATGTTCATTTCCCAGACTTTCCTGCAGACTGCAGAAGCTTGCGCCTGCGTGACCGGATGTGCCACAACGGTACGTCACATCCGGTCGGTCAAAACTTTTCTGGTACATATACAGATTGGATATATACATTGTATATACATTGTATATACATACGTACACGCACGTTACATGAATGCTCACTTGCGCCCGCTATTATTATTATTATTATCTTCATCATCATCATTTTTATTATTTTCTGTTTTCAGGTTACTAAAGGAAGCGGGTGAGAATATTAAGTTCCACAAGCGTTACCAGTTAATGTTTGGTGCGCTGATGAGCGTTGTCGGGGACGCCATGCGTAAACAGTTCCAACACCAGGAGGCGCTGGTGCGAGCCCTTTCCTCCATCGCGGAGAAGGTCAAGACCGTCAAGGACAGTTACAAAGAGGTGAGCACTTTACTTCCAAATTTGGTATTTTGATTACCGTAAATTATAGGAAATTTAGACCACCCTAAAAAATTGGGCCACTAAGATCATTTTGCAAAATGATTAATGGGAAATCTGGGCAAGCAATTTAACGACAGTTACCATTTCACTATATAGGGACCTACCAGTCTCGGAGTACAAAAATCTTGGTGGCAGAGATGTGACAATTGGTTCAAAAATATTGTCAGCAGATGGCGCTAACATATATTTTATTACATAACATCAATGTCTAACACCAGGATAAATCTCTAGGTATTAATGATTGATGGTGTTACTATAGTGCTATTGTTATGTATTGTTTTGTATTGTTATGTATTGTTGCAGAATGTGCTGATAAGAGAGCTAGAGCAGGTATACAGTCTACTGGAGGAGGGAACAATCCACCTCCCCCTTAACCCCAGCATGGAGGTCGCAGGGGTCGACTCAAAGGTCAGTCAAAGTCAAAATATTTAAAATAAACTCTAAATCTTAAACTTGTCGTCTTCATACCCTTTTCATTCTGGTAGCTCCCAAAACCGCCAGACTGTTTCTCTAATAAGAGCAATATTCAGTCAGAAATATAATGAATGGGTTAATTATGATTTGATATAGTTGATACTGCAATTCTTAAGATATTATTTGAGGAGAAAGATCAGTATTGACAGCAGGGAGTTGGATTGAATAGTTTGTGGCATACATGTTCAAATAACGTTCAGATAATTCATTAAAGAGATTTGCCGTTCAAGTAAACATATCACCACCAGATATATATGACAGGATTTCTTATGTATATCTATCTAGACATCCATCCATATATATATATATATATATATATATATATATATATATATATATATATATATATATATATATATATATATATATATATATATATATATGTATATATATATATATATATATATATATATATATATATATATATATATATATATGATAGCTTGAGTCACATAATATGTTTGACTTTCTTTTTATTTCAGTCTTGCTCATATTTCACTTCTAACACGTTCCCTCTGAAGCTTGTCTTCAGGAATGTAGATCCCAAGGCTGTCTCCATATACACCATGTTCAAGGTAAGTTCATTGATAGGTTCAATGTATCTGTTAATGGTGTTTTTAAAGCAATTATATTGCGTCTCCTAGTAGACTATCTATTTTTGTAAATAAAAAGTTTTGTTATTTGAATAATGGCATTTATTGATTTATCTAATGCTGTATCACCTTAAAGCTGTTGCCAAATGTAATTACTAGAATTATATTCAGCATCATGTCCATGTGCAATAGGTGTGCAGGGTTTTGTTCAGTGTATCCTAGTGTAGGAAGTCCATTTTCAACAAAAATCAAAGAAAAATGGCAAATTTAGGAAGTTAGAAGTGGGATACCTTAGTCATAGAACTTTGTGATGTTGTACCACACTCAAAACAATGCAGAGTAAAATAATGCTATGTCTCTATGCCTCAGCATTGGAAGGGTAAACATGAATGTTACTGTTTGTTTCAGGTGGGAGATGAACACAAATCAAAGAAATATGGGTAATTTAGGCAAGTTAGGAATCTGAAAGGGGGATTCCTTATAGTCATAGAACTTTGTGATGTTGTACCACACTCGTAACAATGTAGATTAAGATAATGCTGTCTTCATGCCTCAGCATTGGAAAGGTTAAGATGAATGTTACTGATTGTTTCAGGTGGGAGATGACCTTCGCCAAGACATGCTGACCATGCAGCTGGTCAACATAATGGACAAACTCTGGCTGCAGAGCGGTCTGGATCTCAAGATGGTCACCTTCGATACACTCGCTACCAGCAACAAGAAAGGTAAGACCCACAGAGGAAATATCTGGTCATTTTCAGACTCTATGCACTGGAAAACCTTTAGAATTAGTACTTTCTTGACATTTGCAATTGAAAGAGACATTTCCACCATCATTTCGGCATTCTCATTGATGTGGTTCAACCTGTGTCAATTTTATGACACTTTCTTTTATTTGCTTGTTTATGGGGGGTGACAATAGTCTTATTGTTTTTATGGGTGAGACAATGGTCCTAGTGTTTATTTCTTTGTTCTTGCAGGTCTAGTGGAGCTGGTGACTGAATCGGAAACGCTGAGGAAGATTCAGATGTCGTTTGGTCAAGGTCTGACGGGATCCTTCAAACATAGACCAATTGCCAACTGGCTGCAGAAACACAACCCCACCGAATTAGAGTACAACAAAGTAAGATTTTGAGAAATTCTTCTTTGATAAGTGTCGTTTGGATCTATGATACTAAATTGCAAATAGTATTGAGTTTAGCATAAATTTCTAAAGGAGAGTTGGGTAGGATTTTAGTCAGCATTTCTCTTTCAAATATTTTTTGAAAAATTCTTTGGTTAAAAGTAAGACTTTGAGAAATTCTTCTCTGACAAGTCAGGGTGCAACATAGGTTCCAAAACATTACTTGTCGAAGTGGTGCAAGCTGCCCCTAAAGTTTACTTGCCCGCCGGTACTTGCACTTGCCATGCCACTCTGTTAAACAAAGGTGAGTTACATTGCAAGGACTCTGCCCAAAACATTACTTGCCGAGCGGGGCAAGTTAGGGTCTTGTCCCGCTTGCCCGACTGCTGTTTTTGCCCAATTCACTTGCAACTTGCTACGGGGCAAGTGGTTATGTCGCATGCTGCAAGTGTCATTGGATCTATGCAAATAGCTTTTCAGATTTGTATAAATTCATAAAAGACCTGAAGGAGAGTTGGGTTGGATTTTGATCAGCATTTCTCTTTCAAATATTTTTTGGAAAATTCTTTGGTCAAAAGATATCATCAAAATAGCCAAGACTTTTTTGGTGCAATCAAGCATGAATATATTTAAAGGAGATGGCTTCAATTTATACCTTGAAAATGTTTGTGTGTATGTATTATATTTGAATTTCTGTCGCGTCTTTGCATTCTGCTTGTTTCTGTTTCCAGGCAGTAGACAATTTTTGCAATAAGCATGAATATGTTTAAAGGTGATGGCTTTAATGTATACCTTAAAAATGTTTGCGTGTATGTATTATATTTGAATTTCTGCCATGTTTTTGCATTCTGCTTGTTTCTGATTCAAGGCAGTAAACAATTTTACGGCATCCTGCGCTGGCTACTGTGTCGCCACCTATGTCCTGGGAATCTGCGATCGTCACAATGACAACATCATGCTGAAGGAGAAAGGACACATGTTCCATATTGATTTTGGCAAGTTCCTTGGAGACTCGCAAATGTTTGGAAACTTCAAAAGGTCCGTACTTCACAAGCTTTTTTTTATTTTTAAGTGATAAACTTAAAACTTAGTTATTACCAAACTCTAGAATTATTTTTCTTAAGACACATATCCTCAAGTTAACAAATCTATAGTTGTTTATGTTCAGATACGCGGGATTAAAGCTGTAACAAAATACTCATAAAAACCTCTCATTCTCAGTGTTCAAAGCCATTTATTTTGAAAGATGAAACATTCCTTTTCTTTTGAAAACCTGTGTTTTAACCCTTCCAATGGTAAGGTTACTTTCCGCCAAAGCACAAGAAAGCAAACATTTTAGAATACCATTTGAACCCTGTCATGTTGGTATTCATTAGATAGCTCTCACTGAGTACTCTCAGATGAGTACCCTTTGAGTACCTTGCCAGGGTTTCAGTCATCTATCAGATTTTTGCATCCTTTGGTATTGGCCAAATTAGCCACCACCAGCATAAGGGTTTTAAATCAGAATGCTGACATGATTCAAGACCTGAAATAAGATTTAAAAATAATGGCTTGAACAATGTTTGTTTCTGAACTTCCAGAGATCGCGTGCTGTTTGTTTTGACGGCCGACATGAACAATATTTGTTTCTTAAATCGCAGATATCGTGTCCCGTTAGTTTTGACGGCTGAACTATATTTGTTTCTGAAATTCCAGAGATCGCGTGCCGTTTGTTTTGACGGCCGACATGGCCTATGTGATCAATGGAGGGGACAAGCCGAGCCAGCGCTTCCAGAACTTTGTGGACCTGTGCAGCCAAGCCTTCAACATCATCCGCAAGCACGGCAACTTCTTCATCAACCTCGTGGCCCTCATGACATCCTCGGGAATACCGGGCGTCACCCTCGATGCCTGCAGCTACATCCAGGGGGCGCTGATGCCAGAATGTACAGACGCCGAGGCTACGGTCATCTTCACAAGGTAAACTGATGCCAGTGTTATTATTTGTGAGGTCTTTCATGGCCTCTGTCTATGGAGTTGTCTAAAAAACATGTGGAGAGTGAATTTTTACAACTATTATCAACAATAACATTAGTGGTAAATAAAATACCACTCGATTTATTGCTAATTTCATGTAAAACAGTTTTGCAGTGAAAAAAGCATTGGATTATATGTGGAAATTGTACCAATTCCTCACAGGATTTATTTTTCAAAGCATACTGTGTACCTCGTACGCTATATTTTGTAACTTGAAAGCAATGCTTTGTTTTGAGAAAGTTTTGGTTGGAAATTTTTGTACCTAATGTTTTTTCAAATTATCATATATTTTATGTTGATGCGTTATGTTTAGAATTGTGAGACCTTGTGTACACTCCAGGTGGTACCGTGTATTCCCATGTTTTCTGATATTTACGAAAAAGTAATAGTGGTCTAGATTTCTCACAAACTCAACTGCCATGATTGAGTGACCAGTGAGATCTAGCAGGTGAGATTGCGGCATGGTTAAGATTTCTGAATAATTTTTTTGCAAAATAATTACAGTGGCGCATATATTTCCAGGACGGTCCAGATTTCCGAGAATTTACGGTAATTTGATTGATTATTTCTATTCCACAGAATGATTGAGGAGAGTCTCAAGTCCACATGGACGCAGATCAACTTCTTCATCCACAACCTGGCGCAGCTTAAATTCTCCGGCCACAGTGAGGGGGCGCTGCTCTCCTTCATCCCCAAGACGTTCAGCATGGATATGGACGGCAAGATCAAAAACATTGAGATATTCGGTTACCAGAAGAGATACAACCCAGAGAAGTTTTATGTAGGTTTTTGTATAGATTCAAATGTAGATTCAATGAAGATTCAAATCATGAATATTTCTACTTTTATTCCCTTTTATTTTAGAAATTTTGTAATTCTCAATTTCCTGAATTTGCCTGATGAAATATTTAGACTTGTACCATATAAAGTGATTTTCAACCTATTAGTTTTCACCTAGAAGAAAACAATGAAATTTTGGTATTATTATTTTTCTTTAATAAGCCTGATGAAATATTTAGACTTGTACCATAAAAAGTTCTTTTCAAACTACTAGTTTTCACCTAGAAGAAAATGCTGAAATTCTGCATGGGATGAATCTTTGTACAGTATTTCTTGAACTCTGTGTTTTCTCTCAGAAGATAGAAGGAAATTCTCCATCTGATGAATCTTTATTGGAGAGTTATGTACATTGTTTTTCTTCATTCCAGATCTACATCATACGAGTGGATAGAGAGAACCAGAAGGTTCCTTGCTTCATTTTCCGCCGTTACTCAGAGTTCTACGAGTTCCACGAGAAGCTATGCATGACATTTCCCCTCGTCCACCTACCCACTTTACCTGGAAGGTTAGTATATCAAACCATGCCATTTATCCTACTCTTAACCCTTCCAATGCTGATGCTACATTCGTCCTAAGCACAAGGATGCAAAGATTTTTGAAAACCATTTAAACCCTGTCGTGTTGGTATTCATTGGATAGCTCTCACTGAGTTTCTCGCATATGAGTACCCATTTGCCAGGGTTTCATTCATTTTTCAGGTTTTTTGCATCATTTTGTATTGGCCAAAATGATACAAGATAATGCAATAACCCTTTAAAAATGAATGGCTGAAACCCTGGCACATTGATACCCAACTAAGAGTACTCAGTGAGAGCTATCCAATGAATACCAATATGATAGGGTTTAGATGGTTTCCAAAAATCCTTGCGTCCTTGTTCTTTGGACGAAAGTAGCCTCAGCATTGGAAGATTATGATTTTTCTCTATCATTATGAATATCATACAAAATATTCATCTAGATATTTAATCTTTGTCTAATTATATCTCTTTAGGATGTCGACACTGATATCAGTTGGAAGGTGATACATATCCAGTATTGTATGGCATATCCTAAAATCTTGGGCTTGGTATTGTTCTCATAGCTTGGCATTAGGTCTATTGTCTAAGGACATATACTTTACCATGGACATGGTTACTACCCTCATATCATGATGATACATATTGTCACATGACTCCATTGTGTTTGATTTTGTTTTCATATCATGACAATGGACCTATTGTCATATTACTCATTTGTTGGTCTTGGGTGTGTTACCTGCTCACATGTTAGGACAATAGACCCATTGTCATATGCCATATATTCATTGGTGTAATTTCTGTTTTCTAATCATGACTTTAAGTCTCTTGTTCTGTTACCTTTCATTTTTGTTTGAGTTTTTTATTGGGACAATTGGATCATTGTCTATGACATACCAATTGTCATTGACATGGTTGGTGTTATCTCATTAGGGCAATAAGACCAATTAGTTGCATTCTTGACAGATAATTCCTCTGTCTTTGCATTTTCTTGACATGCCACCAAGAAATGGCAGGGCCATTATTGATTCTGCCTTTGAGTGCTTTAAATTTGAAGGATCTTGGTATTACACTTTCATCCTATGGTTCTTCACTTGAAACTCTCTCTATGATTTCATGAGAGCCACGGTTTTCCCTTTATTGTTTACTACAAATGGCTCGGGTTTAAAATTGTTGTTGGTTGATGGTCTCCCAGATTTCATTTTATGATAGATTTTTAGCCATTATATTTTGGATGAAAAGGAATATTGCTCACCCGATAAATGTCAATAAAGCTGTTAGTGCAAAACATGGTGTCTGTCAGAGATATTTGCATAAAGTGGCACCATCTTGATGATCAGCGATATTATTGCATGTGATTAACTTTACAAATGAGTTTACGGTATACACATACAAAGCAAAAAGGAGACATTACCTTAAAATGATGTTATATAAGATTTAATTCATTATTTCTGATGTGCACTCCTACGGTTCAGATAACAAAATATCTACTAAATGAATTTAGAATACCTAAGTATATAAGATAATCAGTGAAGTGTATTAATAATAGCAATGACCTGACCAAGTTCTTCCATTGCAGTGCAATATGTGAAACATACAATGAAACCTTTCTTTCATAGACACCTAACAAAGGTGTTGGCATTAAGGGGGCAGCATTATATGATCAGTAATGGGAAAAAATAGAAGTACGCTTTACCCTTCCAATG
Organism: Maea johnstoni; assembly: GCA_963942565.1. Classification (NCBI taxonomy): domain Eukaryota; kingdom Metazoa; phylum Annelida; class Polychaeta; order Spionida; family Magelonidae; genus Maea; species Maea johnstoni. The sequence goes on from OZ012693.1 coordinate 8,144,350, forward strand.
CTAAGGCTACTTTCATCCAAAGCCTCAATAATGCAAAAAAAAAATTGAAAACCCTGTCATGTTAGTATTCATTGGATTGCTCCCTGAGTGCTCTCAGATGACTGACTACCCATGTGCCAGGGTTTCAATCATTTTTCAGGTTTTTGGCATCATTTTCTATTGGCCAAATTAGCCACCAGCAGCGTAAGGGTTCAAGGGTCTATTTCTCTATTGAGACTGCCCATTGTAGAGAGTGTCCACTTCTAGGGGGTTCACTGTAATTGTGCTGATATGTGCCCATCTACGCCTGGTGATAGAAAATAGAACTATCTTTAATTAAATGACCATTCTGCTTCTATTTCAGGCACTCTGATCTAAAGTCACTCAGAAGGTGATCATAACACTGAGTTTATTTCATTTTCAGGATAATTTAAAATTAATATTATACCATAACAAAACTTAATTAGTTTACCACACTGTTATTTTTTTTTTGTATTGGTGATTTGATACTTATTATTCAATTACACTAATATTTTGTATTGATAATGTGATACAATTGAAAAAATATTGATTGCATTTGTGATACTCTATACATTCTTTTGAAATAATAATTTAATTTCATTGGGTTTAAATCCTGTATCTTGTACATTCTAAGTCAATGCTGTTTTTGTCTTTTTATAGAATCATTGTTGGCCGTACCCATATCAGGGATGTTGCAGAAGCCAGGAAGACAGAGCTGGAGAAATTCCTGAGGGAGCTCTTGAGCATGGCACCAGAAATCTCAGAGGTGAGTATGTGATAATTGAAATGATAAGATAAAATAGAATCAAATGAAATGAAATAGAATAAAATGAAATAGATTAAAATAAAATGAAATGAAATGAAACAAAAATTTTGAAAATAAAATAAAATAAATAACTTAGATTAAATGAAATGAAATAAAATAAGATTGAATAGAATTGAACAAAAATTGAATTAAATGAATTGAATTAGATAATTTTAAATTATTAGATCAGATAAGTTAAGACAAGACAAAATAAAATGTGCTTTTATATAATATATTCCACAAATAAAAATGGAACTAGGGACGTTCCTGAGAGAATGGACACCAGAAATGTCAGACGTGGTAATTTGTAAACTGTGATACATGTAAAACATGACTGATAAGACAGTCCCCATACATAATACAAGTGAACTTGGATATGACAGATTCAATGGGACCAGGAAAATTGGTCCGTCATATGCAAAATCCGTCTTATACATATGACGAATACTTGATATGCATCGTACTGGGACCATGCATATCGTCTGTCATATGCAAAAATCTGCCGTACATTGGTCCGTCATATCCAAGTTTACCTGTTTATCATATGATTGAAAGTATAACTAGAGAAATTCTTGGAGAGGTGGCACCAGAAATCTCAGAGGAGAACATTTACAATCTGTGGGAAATTTAGATGCAACTGATGAAATGGTGTACATATATTATATAATGTTTAATTTAAAAGGGAACAAGAGAAAGAGCATAGAAGAAACAGAGAGCATAAGGAATCTGAGGGGTGGTATTACACAATAATTCACAGGGCCTCTAGTTGTTTTTCTTCTATATCATGTATTATATATTTTTTCAGCATGATTTGGTCTACACCTTTTTCCACCCCATGCTCCGTGATGAGACTGATATTGATAAGACTAACCTCCGAAAGCTCAAAGGTGAGTGTATCTACAAATATATCTACCTTTTGTCTTCATAATATGGATTCTGATAGATATTTCTGATCAAGCCAAGCATTTTTTTTTAAAAACAGACAAACAGTACTTTACAGTACTATCATATGATTCGATTTTCAAAGGTGATTTTGCAGCGATTACATATTTTAAAAGATTTGCAGGATATTAAGGATTAGGCTTTAGGCCATAGAGTTAAAAATTGTTCTTCAAGGTAAAGTTACTTGAATGTTTTCCATGAAGTTTATTGCAAATGTTCTGCTATGATTTTCTTGATTGCACTTCAGAACCAGCCAGTGCGATGCCCATCCAGAAACACATCCAGGGGGAGGTGAAGCTGACTCTGCAGTACAACAGTAAGAAGAGCACCTTCACTGTCATGGTGCACCACGTACGAAACCTGGTATGTACAGCATTGTAGAACTACTTTAACCCATTAATATTCACACAGGCCAAAAGTAGTCAGTCAATTTTGATAAAATCTATAAGAGAAAAGCATAGTTAGGAATATATTTGATGGAGAAAAATTGATCAGAACATAACCAGCAACTCTCCTTGGAATATTTTGTTAAATCATTCTCAATTCAAAAGTTATTGTCAATAGTATCTTATGTCCAGTTGAAAATTTCTGGAGGAATCAAGTGTCAAATATTTTATCCAAGTCAATATACATTTCATACCAAATTTTGGTTAGCCCTTCCAGTGCTGAGGCTACTTTCATCCAAAGCACAAGGACGCAAAGATTTTTGAAAATCATCTTAAACCTGTCATGGATAGCTCTTGCTGAGCACTAAGATGAGTACCCATGTGCCAGGTTTTCCATCATTTTTCAGGTTTTTTGCATCCTTTTGTATTGGCCAAATTAACCACCAGACGCATTAGGGTTAATTAAATATTTTTGATGAATGATCTTACCCCTATTTTTGACTTGTTCATTTCAGGCTAACCTGGGTGGTGAGGCACCCGACCCCTATGTGAAGTGCTACTTACTACCAGACCCTATCAAGGTGACCAAGAGGAAAACCAAGATAGCCAAGTGTACATTCCATCCGACCTACAATGAAATGGTGAGTGTCTTCTACCTCAGATGAAAATAACATGGATTGGTCATAGGGATGGGGACCGGAGACCGGTCCACATGTGATACCGGCCTGTGCATTGCGGTTAACCGGTCTGAAACCGGACCCCTCTCCATGCGGTTCGGTTTTCTATGCACGCTGGAGGCGTAATAAAACTGTCAGCACTGCTGGCCTCACAATGTCTGTCAAGTGCGCCGATCAAATAGCCATTTCAAAGTGGCGCTTCCTGTTCTCTGGCCACTTTCACTATGCGCAGAAGCCTTCTGAGCATAGAGAAACTGGCCATGGAACTAGTATATTGGAACTTACAAGTTCAGGCAAGTTCAGCCACGCATTCCATTGCGTAGTTTCGTATCCAAGAAATGTCATTAATAAACCGTTTAGGAAACCGTGATAAAACCGAACCGTAGAAGCAAAACCGAAAACCGAACCGAACCGTAGAATTCTCAACGGTCCCCATCCCTAATTGGTCACTACTGACTTATTACCATACAGCCCATTGTAAAGCCCTAGACACGCCTAATCTCGCCTCAGTGTGACGTTTTTATGAGACAGACGAATTAGGGCTCATATTTTGTTTACATTATAGAGGAGATATATGCCCACATAGGCAGAATGCACCTCTTGAGTGGTTCTCGTCAACACCTGGGCTAGGAGTTGTGTCGAGGCTGTTCAGCGAGATCTACTGGTTGCATATCTGGTGATTGACATTTATGCCTCTACCTTTTTCCTAATAGGGGAGGTATTGTTAGCCAAGTGGTCTAGGGAATTGCCACTGACTGGTCAGTGTGTCTTACCACTGCCAATGCTTTTGAGTTGATACCTCTCAGATAAAAGTATGTTTTGTAAAACATTTGGTGAAAGCATTTTCATCAGAACTGAACTTTTATTCTGAAGTTTGTGAATTAATGATTAATTCCTTAACATCATTGTTTAAGACAACAATTTCAGAAAGAACTTGTAAGCCAAATGGGTTAAAACCAACAGTAATAATAAGTAAGTAATGATGATGATGATGATGATACTGATGATGATAATAACGATAATACTGATAATAATATTAATGATAATAATAAAAATCGTAATGATAATGATAATAATAATAATAATGATAATAATAATAATAATAATAATAATAATAATAATAATAATAATAATTATAATAATGATATTAATAATGATAATAATAACAATATTAATAATGATGATAATAATAATAATGATAATAATAATAATAATAATAATAATAATAATAATAATGATAAGAAAAATGATAATTACAATATTAATAATAATAATATTGATAATAATAAAGATGATAATAGTAATGATAAGAAGAAAAAGAAGAATATATTATAATGATTATGATAATAATCATTATAAGAATGATAAACATAAGAATAATGAGAACAAGAAAAGAAATAAGTACCATGTTGTATTTGTGTTTCAGTTGACATATCGTTATCCTCTGGCCGACATCAAGCTGCGAATGCTTCAAGTTACTATCTGGAACTATGACGTGCTGAAGGAGAACGCCTTTCTGGGCGCTGTCTACATCAAGATGAGCGAGGTGGATCTCTCTCAACCAATCACAAGCTGGTATCACCTCGGCAAACTAGGCAGCTTCCCTGGCTACTAAAATATTAGAGATGTTTTTGTGAGGTCCGTCGTTGACCGCACCTTATTTGAAATATTTGAGATTTTTTTGTGAGGTCCGGTGACTGACCGAACCATATTTAAAACCCATTCACATCTGAAATGCACACATTGTCCGACAACTTTGAACGTAGTTCATCAAGTAGAGTAATATTTGAAGATAATTTAAGGTATTTTCTTAGGGCCAACAGAAACAATCACTTTCTGTCAAGGATTGCTCCAGGTATTACTTTATTATCAAGGTACTTCCATATGTGTCAGACTACGGGGCTCGAAATTAAGGTGTTTTTTTCCAGGGAGCATGATTGCATCTTCAAAAGCTACATTAATGTAGTACATCTTTGAGCTCCCTGCAGAAATTTGAGGGAGCCGCAGAAGAATTCAAAGGAGCCCCCTAATTTTGAGCCCTGGACTGTTAAGGTATGCGGTTCATAGTCTTGTATCCACCGAAGCGCTCACACAACCTTCCTCCCCTAGCAGGCCTGTACACACATACACCATTTCAATCCCCCGAGGGATATACCAGAGCAGTTGGCTGCATATAGCGCACAAGCTCTAAGCACTGCCTTATTAATGCTAGGTACCCATTTTGCAGTTGGGTAGACTAAGGCAATATGGAATAAACTTATTGAAGACTGGGGTTGGGAGTAGAACAAGAAATTTTCCCGGTGTTGAGTTGTGGAGTTCCTTACCGCTTGTGACGTAAGTTCGTCAGTAAACAAATGTGCGTTCCTCAGTCCAACAATATGTGTGTATGCTTGTTTGCCCGGCACGCGATAACGTTGCCAAGCAAACAGTAGCAGGTGGGTGGACCATGATGTGGCGCCACCTGGATCAGAGCTGTTGCACTAATCCTATTGCGGTTTCATGCAAAGGTTGCAATCATCAGAGGAGGGGGGAATGGTGGGGATAATAAACTATTGGGTTTGGTTCAAAAAAGTGGTAAAAAAGAGAAATACAGCCTGCGATCACAGGTAGATGATATATAGAGTAATTTTGATGCCGAAAGAGAAATTTGAAGGGGTCAACAGGGTAGATCTACCCTGTAACTATAAAGGTACTGAGGGTCTAGAAGACTAAAAACGCACATTTGGGAAAATAAAGTCCTATCTACATTTAAAGAAGAACTGAGCTTAACTGGATGGGTAGTTGTGATATAATAAAATATGAACAGACTGGGGTTAACAACTAACCAAGCAGCTACAGGATGTATGTGTACAGATCAGGGCCCTATGACTGATTAGTCAAAAACATTGAGACCCATTGGGGTGGTGGATCTGAGTCTATGGATCCATAGCTGCTCAAGATCAAGTCTAATGGTGAGAGATTCCTTAGAATCAGGATCTCTTCTACCAAATTGTAAAACATGCAGTGTAATGTTGTTGAGGCCAGTATGGTCCTCTGAGTTGTAGTGTCGACCGACACTATGAGTCCTATTGTGTTGTGAGATGTACCTGAAGTGTTCGCACATGCGTTCACTCAATGTGCGTTTTGTGTGACCTATGTACTGTTTACTGCAGATTTTGCAGGTAATGCAGTATATGATGTTATTTGTTTTGCAAGAACAGCACCGGATGGTGTTGTAGCTGCGCCCAGTGATAGGGCTGGTGATGCGGCCTGAAGTGTCAAGTTTGAGACAATATCTGCACTTAGCTCTAGTGCATTTGTTGGTGAGATGCTTGGGTGGTGTGCTAACCACATCCAGTGGATTCTTAACCAGGGCCCTGACCAAGATATCCCTGATGTTTTTAGGACGTCTGAATCCTTGAACTATCCTCCAGTCTAGCACTTCTCTAGTACTGGATGACTTGTCTAACATGTCCCAATTCCTGTGGACTATGTTACCCAGAATTTTACCACTAGGGTGGTATGTGGTGATGAGGAACACCTTGTCAGTGTCCTCATCCTCATTGGATTGTCTCTCTGTGACCAGGAGTGTTTTGCGGTCTATATGGAAGGCTTTGCTAAAGCTCTTCTGTATAGTGTCTGAGGGGTATTTGGCTTTGAGGAAATATCCAGCCATTTGTCTAGCATGATAGAGGAAGTCCTCCTCCTTGCTACAGATTCTTCTAAGTCTGAGGAATTGACTGAAGGGTATTGCAGATTTGCAGTTCCTAGGGTGGCATGATGTATAACTTAGATAGTTATGAGCATCAGTAGGTTTAGTGTAGAGACTGGTAGTGATAGTGTTGGTGACATTGTCAATAGATACAGTCGTATCAAGGAAATGTACCGAGGAGACAGAGATCTCTGTCTCAAATTTGATGGAGGGAACACAATTGTTCAGATGCTCCTCAAATTTCTTAAACTCTTCCATGCCATGAGGCCATATCTGGAAGATGTCGTCTATGAAGCGTACCCAAATGAGGGGTTGTTTGTGGTAAGTATAGACATACTTACGCTCAAACCAGCCCATAAATGTATTCGCAAATGAGGGTGCCACTTTGGTACCCATTGCTGTGCCACCTACCTGCAGGTAGTGTTTGCCAGCAAAATCAAAGTTGTTCATGGTCAGAACTTTGTGAAGGAGTGTAATAATGTTGTCTGTAGAGGGTTTATCATGTGTGGGTCTGAGGCGTGTAAGTGTCTCTCTAGTGGCCTCAAGACCTAGGTCATTGGGTATGTTGGTGTACAGACTCGCCACATCCATGGTGATGAGAAGACAGTCTCTAGGAAGAGTTCCTAGATTCTGGAGTCTGCACAGAAAGTGTGTAGTATCCCTCAAGTAAGAGGGTAGCTCTTTGACTGTGGGTTGTAGGAAGAAATCCACTAGTTGTGAAATTCTTTCTGTCGGGCAACCATTCCCGGAGACTATAGGTCTCCCCGGGGGGTTGTCCAATCTTTTGTGAATCTTAGGCAGCATATAAAAAAGAGACGTGCGCTCTTTGTCAATGCGGAGAAAAGCATGACATTTGTCATCAATGACCTAGGTCTTGAGGCCACTAGAGAGACACTTACACGCCTCAGACCCACACATGATAAACCCTCTACAGACAACATTATTACACTCCTTCACAAAGTTCTGACCATGAACAACTTTGATTTTGCTGGCAAACACTACCTGCAGGTAGGTGGCACAGCAATGGGTACCAAAGTGGCACCCTCATTTGCGAATACATTTATGGGCTGGTTTGAGCGTAAGTATGTCTATACTTACCACAAACAACCCCTCATTTGGGTACGCTTCATAGACGACATCTTCCAGATATGGCCTCATGGCATGGAAGAGTTTAAGAAATTTGAGGAGCATCTGAACAATTGTGTTCCCTCCATCAAATTTGAGACAGAGATCTCTGTCTCCTCGGTACATTTCCTTGATACGACTGTATCTATTGACAATGTCACCAACACTATCACTACCAGTCTCTACACTAAACCTACTGATGCTCATAACTATCTAAGTTATACATCATGCCACCCTAGGAACTGCAAATCTGCAATACCCTTCAGTCAATTCCTCAGACTTAGAAGAATCTGTAGCAAGGAGGAGGACTTCCTCTATCATGCTAGACAAATGGCTGGATATTTCCTCAAAGCCAAATACCCCTCAGACACTATACAGAAGAGCTTTAGCAAAGCCTTCCATATAGACCGCAAAACACTCCTGGTCACAGAGAGACAATCCAATGAGGATGAGGACACTGACAAGGTGTTCCTCATCACCACATACCACCCTAGTGGTAAAATTCTGGGTAACATAGTCCACAGGAATTGGGACATGTTAGACAAGTCATCCAGTACTAGAGAAGTGCTAGACTGGAGGATAGTTCAAGGATTCAGACGTCCTAAAAACATCAGGGATATCTTGGTCAGGGCCCTGGTTAAGAATCCACTGGATGTGGTTAGCACACCACCCAAGCATCTCACCAACAAATGCACTAGAGCTAAGTGCAGATATTGTCTCAAACTTGACACTTCAGGCCGCATCACCAGCCCTATCACTGGGCGCAGCTACAACACCATCCGGTGCTGTTCTTGCAAAACAAATAACATCATATACTGCATTACCTGCAAAATCTGCAGTAAACAGTACATAGGTCACACAAAACGCACATTGAGTGAACGCATGTGCGAACACTTCAGGTACATCTCACAACACAATAGGACTCATAGTGTCGGTCGACACTACAACTCAGAGGACCATACTGGCCTCAACAACATTACACTGCATGTTTTACAATTTGGTAGAAGAGATCCTGATTCTAAGGAATCTCTCACCATTAGACTTGATCTTGAGCAGCTATGGATCCATAGACTCAGATCCACCACCCCAATGGGTCTCAATGTTTTTGACTAATCAGTCATAGGGCCCTGATCTGTACACATACATCCTGTAGCTGCTTGGTTAGTTGTTAACCCCAGTCTGTTCAATATGGAATAAACTGTCTTGCCCAAGAACAGACCAAAGTGCCCCGGCCGGGAATTGAACCAGCGACCTACTGATTACTAGTCCGACACCTAACCAGCTTTGTCCCCAACTGTGTGTAAATTCAGGTGTGAATGGATTAACTTGCTACAGAGTTGACTTCCATTAGAGGATATTCATGGAGTGGCTTTCGTTTCTGCTTTGATATTAGAGAATACAGTGGCATCCTTGCTAAAAAAAATGACCACCTACAATGAAGGTCAGCCTTTTTAAACTGAGCAGCTTCTCTGGTTTCTGAATTATTGGAGAACATAAACCCAGCCTTGCTTAACCCATTCACACTCAGCGTTACCCTAGAAAGTATCGTCTGCTACTTTCATACTTTTAAAAATTACTTGAGGATAAAGCGAAAGTTCACAAAATAAAGGAGAGTTGTTGTTTGACTTCTGTTGACTTCAAATATTTTCCAAAAATTGCTTTTGATAAAAAAATATTTCCAAAATTGTCAGGCATGTTTTGGCCGCTCTGAGTGTGAATGGGTTAAAAGACCACCTCCAGAAGAGAACCACCCTTGTGCCAACATTTAATTTTTGCACTAAATTTGATACACAACTGCACGCCTGATTGCCACCCAGTTTCCTGGGCATGGATGCATGGATGACCTTGCAACTGAACGTATTGTATTTCACAAGCTACTTCGGTCATTAGATGTTTTTGGCTTATTCTTTTGAGATATTATCTATGGGTGTTTGTACAACCAGGCACCGGTTGACTGGTGCAGGAATTAAATGTCTGTACAGCTTCCTTGGTTACATGAGTTAAACTTGCTAACAAGTTCACCTTCTTCAAAAGAATATCTCATTAAAAAAAATATCATTAGGCTGCATACCAGACTTGTGAAATTTTGAAAATTTATGCAACAAAAATTGTTAAAAAGACCACTTCCTGACATGTGTGATATGTGGATACTAGATCTGATTGTAAAGAAAATTGATATACAAATTGATTTGATTGTAGTATGTGTATGATCTTGTTCATGTATGTTTTGAAAGGAAAAGGAATTGCTCTGCCTTCAAAGTGTGTGGTATTCATTCTAAAGATCCAGCATAAATATTGTTATGCATTCTTTGTCACATCCATGCATACGTGATCTTATTAACACAGACATGCCTTGAGCTCTTATTGACTAGTGTCGTCTAGATCAAAGATACTTTTTAACCAATTCACACTCAGAGATCCCCTAGAAAGTACCGTCTGCTACTCTCATACTTTTCAAAATAACTTGGGAATAAAGCAAAAGTTGACAAAATATTTGAAGGAGAGTTGTGGTTTGACTTCTCTTTAACATTCCTCCTCCGATTATTTTCCAAAAAACTCTTTTGTTAGAGAAATAATGCCAAAATTGTCAGGCCTGTTTTGGCCTCTCTCAGCGTTAATGGGTTAAAAATAACTTCAAAATCAACTGATTCCATGTTTATTCAAGCAAAGAAACAGGTGGCACAAACCAAAGGCCGAGGGCATCAAAAGTTTTAAAGAAACACACAAAATAAAGCATTAATTCACTAAATATTTGAAGGAGAGTTGCGTGTTAGGTTCTGCTCAACATTTGTCCTTCAGATATATTCCAGAAAAGTCTTTGGTGGCCAGAAAGATAGTAGCAATATAGCCATGATATTTTAGGTTCTACAAGCATGAATGGGTCAACAATAAGAATGATATCTTTGTTAAGCAGGCGCTTTTCAAAATGTCAGCTTGTTACTTGGTGAAAGAAAACATTGTTTGTTTTATTATTACATTGAATTCTCCATTGTCTATCAGGGCTAGGGAAGAGTCTAATTATAGATTGCAGGGCTCGACACTAACAGTGAACCGCTGGCCCAATGCCAGTAAAAAATCCCAAAAATGACTTCGCCCCAGTAAAAACATAAATCAACTGGCCAGTAAACATTAGGGGACATTCTTGTATTAAAACAAGTTTTCCCCCACTGTTATGAGAAAAAATTCTAGGACCAGTAAAAATTTTGCAGGACCAGTAGATCCTTGGTCCAACTGTACCTACGGGGCCAGTAACTTTTTAAGTCAGCACCGAGGCCTGCATTGTATTGAATCAACTTCATTATGGCTTATTTGACTTCAGAGGTGGTGTTCTTAACTAGCACTCTCTTCATGCAATGAAATGTTATTGCAAGTAGCATCGTTTTGATGGTAAGCCTTAAAACGCACTGGTGACATCTATAAGATATTGATTTATATAATGATAATCTACATGTAATCTTCCATGACTGTTGTGAATGGTGTGTTGTGAATGTAGTTATGACAATGAACTGATATTACAAAATTGCAAAGGTTAAGTGAGATGACTTTATATCACTTATTACGTTGTCTTTCAAAGGATCTATGATGAAATTGACACATTTATATGAGAGAGACTTATACTTGAAAATATCTTGGTGGATATGTAAGGCTATTGTTGTTTGTGCATCGGCTTGTTCTTCTTACTAGTCGATCTTGTATATACATGTTATTCTATGTTAACTGCCTTATTGCTTAATACTCTGCACCATGATATTTATACATAATGCACCTACATATTAAGACTGTGTATTTCATCTACACCTATTTATCTTTTCCCTCTTTTGGGGGTTCTGAAATCCCCCTATCAAATGAAGCAAAATCATAAAGGTTTTTCCCCCAATAGCTTCTGTAGGATTAATTTTGATAAAATGTTATGGAAAGGTACCAGGATTTGCTATTACCACAAAGGTTGTTACTGAGCCAATCTGATGCCAAGGGTTACAAGTTACTCATATATGTAACAACTTTTTAATTGTCAATGATGATTCGTCATCATAATTAAATTTAATAATCCAGCCATTCAGCCAGCTGGACAGCCCAGCAGTGGAAAACACAATTGGTTCCAAATTTTACCACTGGTGGCATTGTGGTGCAAAAGGGGAGGGGGGGGGGGGGGGGGGGGTGGGGGTTCAGAGAAAACTTTGGAATTGTAACTCAGAGAGATTTGTTGTGTATATGGTAATTGTGTTCCTGCTCATTGCACATTTTGATGTTTGTCTTGCACACTAGAGTATCAATTGGAGCATTCCCCGGCACATGTTTATGAATTTGAATGGTCTGATGATTGAATTTGTTGGGGTTGAAGGTATACTTACATGTAAAAGGGGGTTAGTTATAGGAATAGATCATAGTTTAGCAGTGTTAGTTGTGTAACCTGACATGGGTGGATGGTAAAAGGGTGAAGTCAATCTACATGCCAAAGGCGCGTAGTTCGACAAGCCCTTCGATGGCCACCCATGACAGGTTAGACAACAAGCACTGCTCAGCTTTGATCTATTTTATTATAACATGGCATTACTCATTCATCAGTAATTTTTAGCCCTTAGATAGGCAAAAATATCCCTAGGTCACATTTTGACTTGCTGAAGTGGTTCAGGCAACATTGGGTGCTTACCTATTTTAAAATCTAACTGGCATTCTGATTGGCTGCTCACTCGCAAGCTCGATTTGTAAACTGGTTTCTGATTGGCTAACTGGACCTTGTATCTGTTGTTTCACAATACCTGGCTTCAAAAATGGGAAAGTATGACATTCATGTTATGATAAACCCTTAAACCCCTCTCAGTGTCTGCAGGTGCTAAGTTGCTAACTGCTGTCTTTTGCTATTTTGGTATTAAGGTTAAAGGCTGGTCTTCCATTGGTCTTTTGGCAATAAAATGGTTGATAAAACCCATTCATTCTTACATATCCTGGAAAAGTGTCATGTGTATCCTTTGTTACTTATGAGAAAAAATGGTTTTAACCCTTTAATATGCTGCTGATGGCTAATTTGGCAAATACAAAATGATGCAAAAAATCTGAAATATGACTGAAACCCTAGCAAATGGGTACTCATCACAGAGTACTCAGCGAGAGCTTTCCAATGAATACCAACATGACAGGGTTTAGACTATTTTCAAAAATCTTTGCATCCTTGTTCTTTGGACAAAGGTAGCCTCAGCATTGGAAGGGTTAGAGCATCCAATTTCATGATGGATAAAGGCTAGTTGTAGGTAAAGTTACGATCTATATTTTCTTATCATGATTTCTTTCAGTAGATATCCTCAAAATGGTCAGGCTGTTTAAGGTGCTTTGGGAATGAATGGGTTAAACATCGAATGAAGGGTCTAGAGATGTAGATTGAGTGAAAGCAAAATCAACACACTGAGGTGTAAATAAGCTGGTATGGACTGGTAATTGGTATCTTATTTATGTATTTCTAAAATACAAGAATATTAAACAGATAAATAAGTAATTAAAAGGATATTTTTGAAAAATACCTTATAGTTTATTCTTTTTGATCGGTATACAGTGCAGCCTCAATGAGACAAACCAATTCATTTTATCTACCTTACTCTAGGTGTGAATATATATGAAAACAGTGCAGAAAAAATCAAGGATGAACGGAAGGTAATTTGAAACTTTGAATAGGTTTAAAATTGGAACACTTAAAATTCCATATTTTGTTTGCTTTTTTGTGAAATGGCTATGAAAAGATTCTATTGTGTTCCATTCTTAAATGATTCAAAATAGTTCAACTGTGTATACAGTATTGTTCATGAATTCTCACCATATATAAAGTCACACCTGCTTGGGGTGCAGGCATGGTCTGACAAATTTAAATATATTACTCTTCAAATATTTGGTAAGTGTTAAAACCATTCATGCCAAACAACAATTATTAACCCTTATGCTGCTGGTGGCTAAGTTGGTCAATACAAATAAATGCAAAAATCACTGAAACCCTGGCTTATGGGTACTCATCTGAGCGTACTCCATGAGGACAATCCAATGAGTACCAACATGACAGGGTTTCTCAGAAATCTTTGCCTTCGTACGCATTGGACGAAAGTAGCCTCAGCATTGGAAGGGTTAAGAGATTCTACAGGCATGTATGGGTTAATCCAATGGGTAAATCTTTTCCAGACAATTTTTTCTTGATATACTGCTTTTGTTATCCATATATTTCCACATGTGTCAGACCATGTGTACACTCCAAAAGTGAATAAGTTAAGGAAGACAACATGTCTGTAAAGCCTAGTTGCAAACTCCTCCCATTAGTGAAAAATACACAAATTGAAGGATCACCAGTTTTAAAGACTTCAGGTGAGTGGTCTGTTGCACAGGTGAGACTGTGTTTGGCTTATCATATTCTAGTTGTGGTTGTAAGACATTCATATGTACACAAAAGGGTTGCTGAAAATGTCACAGATTTGCTTCATTTTTCTGTCAGAGGGTACTTTTGGTGAAAACGTTGCTGCTTTGAGATGATTGCATGTTTACTCTAAATGAAGTATTATGACAAATAAACTATTTATGCATATTAAAATAATTTTATTGTTTCACGGTTGTTGATTTCATACAATTTCACAATGCTTTTATACAAGATCTTTCCCATTGAGTGTGTACGGAGGTTGTCAGTGATAATGTGACATTGAAGAGAGTATGGAAACAGCTCTAACTTTCCCTGCTCCAACCAGTGGATAGCCCATAAGCCATTCATTTTATCTTACATTATCATCCTACATTAAATGAAGGACCCCAAAAGGATTATGGTTCAAAGAATATTTCTCCTTCGCTATATATTCCAAATAATGCTTTTATCAGTAAGATACTATATTACCAAAATAGGCATAGGGTGATTCAATTGATATTGACCATGAATTCACTGGCAAGACAAATCTAGTTATCAGAGATCAGTTTCTGGGCTGAATATTCAATCTGCACATGGACTGAAAATGATTACCACTAACTGACCACTGTATATATATATATATATATATATATATATATATATATATATATATATATATATATATATATATATATATATATATATATATATATATATATATATATATATATATATATATATATATATGTATGTATGTATGTATGTATATAAAAGAAAAGGAGCGAGTATTCTTAAGTACAAAGGGTGCTACCCTGAGATTCCATACCGTTCAGCAGTAATAATACACATTATTGCTACATGTATAAAAATATATATTAGTATCTATAGAAAAGATCCTTCCAATCAGTCAAACACTATGAGTGAATATTCTTTTCCTATGTCAGATCTTAGATGAATAAAAGAATGGATATGTAGCAAGAGACCAATTACTATATGTGCTATCATGAAGACCTGGCTATGCCAGGGTTCTCGAATCTGACCTCAGTGTGACATCACTAGGATATAAATAACCAATGAGGGCTCTTGTAGCGTTTATATTACAGAGAAACTTGCACACCAACATGCGCGGAACACGATGTTTGTGCAATTTACTGCAGCTAGCTTGCTCAGGTTGACCGGCTGGTTTCATATCCACTTGTTTTTTATTCATCTAAGGTCAAATATCAGAGGAGAGCTGTAAACATTTTGTGAACAATGAATACTCCACCAATAATCCCATTGACAAAAACATCTATTTCATTGACAGAAATCCATTATGATTGAAACAATCAACCAAATAACTTATTTGGAAGCTTTGAATACCAAGGAATTCCTAAGATTTCCTTAAAAATGCCAAGACTTCCTTGGAACTCATTCAGTTTCATGTACAGGTACATATATTTATATACATGTACAACATAGTAAAGGATTGGTTATGGTAGGTAATTAGCAAGTATTCATTAAGGATGTCACCCTCTCATTTAGCATAGTCAATACATGTTACATACATAGGAACAATTGATTACAATAACTGGTAATCAGCAGAATATCACTTTGGGCGGGACACCTACAACGTATGTTAAGGTAGTGAGCTGTCACCCTGATTGCAATCCATTACTGTGAACTATAATCAACTTGCAATTTAAGGATTGATCTTGCCTTTGATCTTAACCCTGCTCTTGCTAACACCGGATATATCCGGTGCTGCATATCTTGCCTGTGTGACCAACACCGGATATATCCGGTCTTTGGGTACCCTTGCACTTAGCAAAATAAAAACTACATAGGTCGATTAAGGGGTATTGAATTATACTAGATATCAATGTTTTACCTCTTACTATGTTTTTATTTCAGTTTGTGAAGCACATTATTGAAACTAATAAAAATTTATGAAATACTTTTAATTTGGTGGGTAGACCCACAATATCCCTGGTCCCAGGGAATAGGTTCTCCCATATGGGGGTCTAGCATGACAAGGGTTAAAGGGTTAAGCCTAAAATGCCAAATAGGGGAAACCATGATAAACTTGTATTTTATCCTATAATATGTTTTGTACCAATAAACATTTACTAAATTTGCCAATATCAAACTCTTGCTAATATGAGTGTTTTTTAGTATCACATGTATAATAAAGAAGTCGCTGAGCCCTATGGTATATCAAAATCCTCTCCACTTAGTAACTTCTTCTTGACACAGACTGGAAGTTCAAGCCCTTGGATTTGGGAATCTGTCCAATGTTGTTTTACATGTTGGAGACATAGATGCTTGAGACTGTAGACTGAAAGCAGAAAATAGATGGTCACTTGTTGATATGATAGGAATTGTTGCGCAATTATAGGACCGGAGATTGGATACCAAGTTTGGCATAGAAATAAATAGCCTTGTTAAGATTAGCCAATTACTTATGGAAGTTACCCATTATCTATTATAGTCAGAGACAAATAATTCAATAGAGTGAAGTTCTCGGAAATCATTACTATTAGGGGTGACAATCTTGGTACAATGAATTGTGCACAATGTTTGAATACAATCCTTCTAATTGGGATCCATTGGCCTAATCGTAGTTGACTATTAGTTGGCTGAAGGTGCAGTTATCACTACTGAATTCAGTATGTGTGTAGATGTTTGTAAGGTTAATAAACAAATGATGTGTAATTTCTTAAACAAACCTTAGCATTCAATAGAAATAAGTGGGTATTGTGTTGTTTTGGACATAATTAATACAAAATGTACTATATACATATACATGTAGATAGAAAATATTCAGAAATTTCAGATAATGAAAAAAAAGTTATAGTTTTTTAAGGGATGAGGGAGACATTTATATATAATTTATTTATCTTTTAAATGGTAAATAAGAAATGTTACCCTTGTACCTTGAATATGCATATGGACTGTGACCTCAGCCTCTTCATCATCATCATCATAATCATCAGGTGGGGGTGGAGGCAAGAACACCACTCTCCCTGACAGGAGAAGCCTGTCACCTGTATCAGCATCACGACAGATCCAGGGGTGTGTCACGTAGGTATTCATCCGTGTGTACTGTCCATAGTTAAAGACGCCATAAGACACGTCTTCTCCTTGGTAATTTTTCCAAATCAGCTCGGCTCTACGTGAGCTTTTGCACACAAATCTCACTTTTGAGGGCATATTCGCATTCTTAGATTTGAGTTCGTAGGCATCTCGAGAATCCATCCTATAATCCTTGTTCATCGTTGTAATTTCCTAAGCTTAAGTTGCAAAATCAATAGTCTGTGCAGTTTTGATCAGATTGTTTGATTTTATCGATTTCAAATAGCACTGTGCAGTGTCATGTATCCATGCCAAGATAGCCGTTTCCCCGTGTCTCCTGTCTCTCCTGCGATGCGGTCCAAATGAGTGAATGACCGCTGCCGACCGATGTAAACAAACCACCAACCCGGAAGTGACATGGGGATTCCCCCATGTGCACAAATTTCTATGACGTCATCAATTAATGCAGGGTTCCCCAGAGCGCGCTTTCTAAAACGAAAACGAAATCATACAGCTGCATTCGAAACCAAACCTCTGTTTTCTGTGTTAAAAGTGGTTACGGTGTCTAGATCCCCTTTTACTTTGTATACACAAAGTGATAATGCAACGATCAGCGCGCATGAAGAGGGAAATCCAAGTGTTGGAGCGTAGTCCACCGCACGGAATCTCCTGCTGGTGCAAGGATGGCTGCCTGGACAAGTTGGAAGCTCGTAAGAACATAAAATGTTTATTATATTTTCATAGAAATAATTTGGAGACCGGTATCGTGCTCCATTTTTCACAGGTAATCGCACAAGAAGCCTACCATGATTGGTTGATGGCTGTCACTTGTCCTCAGAAACAGTAGATGAATAAACTGAAAACTGAGAGCAGTAGACAGGGAGTGGGCACTGTGTATGCATCATCAAATTTCGCTGCCTCTCACTATCTGACCTAGATAGGATGACATCACCCAGCCAGCCAGCCAGTCTCTCTGCTGCATGCTTACTGCACAGATCACGTGACCAATACAACCCCAGGCTACAGCGAGTAACCCGAGGCGCAGATGCCGTAGAGGCTAGCATGCAGTACCTATGGGGTTGCGGATCAAGGGGATGTATTTCTCTGCTGAAAACAACATTCACTCATGACAGGAAATGGTCACATAGAACTTTTTAAAGTCACTAGTTACAACTTTCAACCCTCAAGAGCACACTTAAACTCCTATACTAAGCTGCAAGCTGGTGTTTCATATACTTCCTTACCTAAAATGGCTAAATATACCACTTTTTTGTAGTTATTTTTCTGTACTTAAGACTGTCTCTTCTTGTGTTAACACCCCTCCTACACTGCCTCAGTTGTCTGCATTTGTTCCATAAAGATAAGGACCTGCACGGCCAGTACCTGCCAGATAGATAGCGTTCTCTGGGAAGAGCGAACGGCAGGAAGCATAGCGGCAGCACAGTGTGCCTTCGCCGGCGACATTCCACAAGTGGAGTGGATGCGACAGTGCTCTATGTGCACATTTCCTGTAATGTCACAAATGATGAAACACCTGGACCACCACAACATCCTGGTCGACTCATAGCATGGTTTCAGGAAGAAAAGATCCTGCGAAAGCCAGCTCATCCGTACAATCGATGACATCACAAAAAGGATGAACGACAAGACCCAGACAGATGCCATTCTACTGGACTTCACTAAGGCTTTCGATAAAGTCCCTAGGAAACGTCTACTCCTCAAACTCTACCACTACGGTATCAGGGGTAAAACGCTTTCCTGGGTTGACGCCTTCCTATCCAACAGATCTCAGAGCGTGGTACATGTGAACTTGGATATGACAGACCACTGTACGACAGATTTTTGCATATGACGGACGATATGCTTGGTTCCTGTCCGATGCATATCAAGTATTCGTCATATGTATACGAAGGATTTTGCATATGACGGACCAATTTTCCTGGTCCCATTGAGTCTGTCATATCCAAGTTCACCTGTAGTGGACGGAGTAACATACGACAGTGCCACGGTCCTGTCCTGTCCCGCATGGCAATGTTTTGGGCCCCCTACTCTTCCTTGTGTATATCAATGACCTGGCTGAATGTGTATCCCGGTCGCTTCGCTGACGACACCCTGCTACATAGCCTGGTTATGTCGCCGGATGACATAGTTGCACTTCAGGCAGATCTATCTGCATTAGAGGAGTGGGAGAACATGAATTTCATGTGAGGTCCTCCATATAACCAACAAGCATAACCCAGTCGACTCAGAGTACCATCTCCACTGAGTCCAACTAGGAGTCACCAAAGCCGGAAAATACCTAGGTGTCACCATCTCTCCAAACCTAACTTGGAATAAACACATAAATATGGCGGCCAACAGCTCCTGAGCATTCCTAAAGCGAAAAACTCAAGAAATGCCCCAGTGGCATAATTAAGGAACTTGGTTACAAAACCCTAGGCAGACCCATCATCGAGTATGCCTCCCCAATATGGGACACGTACACCATCACATCCATCAACAAAATCGAGATGGTCCAGAGGAAAGCAGCTAGATTTGTCAGTCGCCGTAGCCCAGCGTTACAGCCATGCTACAAAGCCTTGGGTGGACCTCCTTGGAAAGACGCAGGACGAAGGCTAAAGCTATGATGATGTACCGGATAGTCAATGATCTCATTGATATCCCCGCCAAGACGTACCAGTCAGCTATCCGCTCCGCCCACAAATACATCCAACCAGCCACACGCATCGACTGCTACGAACACTCCTTCTTTTCATCAGCCTTGAGAATCTGGAACAGCATCCCCAGCAACGCTGCCCTTTCCAGCACCATAGTAAGCTTAAAGGCTGATGTGGGTTCCCTTGGTCTCACTAAGGCCATGGGGCTGTTTTGGACAGGCATTTTTGAAATCCTGGCTAAGACCCTGTTTCACTGACTGTCCAGCAAAGAAAGAAACATGAACCTTGGTCCACTTTCACTACCTGTCTATCCATCTTTCTAATTGAAACAGGAATGCTAACTGGTCCACGTTAAATGATGAAAATGAATAGCTATTTTCTTGCAATTACCAGTCAATTCATGACTTATTTAATAATTTAGACTTCTCTCCCTTATTGTTCCCCTATATTCATTAAATATCTCCTGTCTTTTGTAGAGATCCTTGGAGGAGATGATACACCTTATAGTGGTGGTGTTTTCAAACTGGATGTGCAAATACCAGAGAGGTAAGTGATTAAGGGATTGGAACTGTGGAAGGCAGGAGGGACGTAATGCCAGAAATGTTCTAAATAGGCCTTCACGTAACAGGTTGTTTGAATATCCTTAGCAAGTGGTAGAATAAAAAATAGATATTTGGACAAGTTAAAATGATTAGTACACTCATCTATACAAATAGTATATTTGTGTAATCATGTCCAAATCAAATAAAGTAAAATTTGAGACCTACCTGCCAGAGTTGGTAATTGAAATTTGATTCATATATATATGGAAAGTCATAGCCTGCATTCAAGAATGTCTCAGACCTTCACAATAAGGTGCAAATAAAGACAATAACAGTAATTAGATTTGAAAATGGACAGTTGAATTGTTTTGGTTGGATGGATGGTTTCTTAATCATTCTTCTGAGCATTTACAAGTGTTTGTGAGTTATTGGGGCAGAGCCAGGGACTTAGCAAGGACCCTGAAAGCCTCCCTTTTGGACAGGCAAAAAATTCTATGAAGAATTTTCAAATTTGACTATTTTTTGGTAATATTTTGGGTAATATTTTTCTAACAAACCATCTTCAATGATATAGCTGAAGTGTAATTTGCCCTTTTTGATGCAATAAGATGTTAAATATAGTTACTACCGGGTATTAGGATTTAAAGTTGATTGATCGCTAAATGTGGACGGTCAGAAATCTTATGGAATCGCTGTCTTCAGTATCTTGGACATGCATCTTTAAAATCCTGGCTAAGACCCTGGCCAGGGTCATCCTTTTTTGTGAATCATGTAGATTTTAAAATTGTTTAATGTTTTTCACCTTAATTTCCATCTTCTTAAGTTGAAGTATATTTTGACCCTTTAACAGGTACCCATTTGAGCCACCTAAGGTTCAGTTTGTCACCCCTATCTACCACCCCAACATAGACAGCGCTGGCAGAATCTGCTTAGACAGCCTGAAAATGCCACCAAAGGTAAGCTATTCCATATCACAATAAAACATCCATAAAATAGTATACCTGGGATAAGATTTATAAAAGTAAAAATATTTTTAAGGGTCAATTTTCCAATGTTTCGATGTAAAATACTGAACTCTGTTTCTTTGATATTACCAACCAGGAATCAGATATTCAGGTTCCTTTACCCTCTTGATAAGTTCTCTAATTTCTAATATATTATTTTTTTCTGAAGTCAAAATCCTGAATATATCTATACTTTGGAGTAATATAGACAATATACATATGGCCTTACTTGTATTTCTTATCTCTAAAAGGGGGCCTGGAAACCATCGCTGAATGTCTCAACAATATTGACTTCAATCCAGCTTCTGATGGCTGAGCCAAACCCAGATGATCCCCTTATGACTGACATAGTAAGTAAAATTGGTTCTCATTAACATTTCACCGCACAACATGGCTAGAAAATATTTAGAAAAGATATTTTCTTCTCGATTTGATACCAAACCAGTATTTGTAATGATAATGCCTACCTCCCAGGGACCTAATTTTGTTAAATTTGTACTGCCAGCTTTGGAAATTTTGTTAATAAATAGCAAACTGACTTCACTTGGAGATATCCAGGTAGCAATTAAGTTAATTTTTACATATATTTCAAATCTTAAATGATATGATACAATACTTAAAATTAATTTGATACAATACTTTTTCCCATTCAATTACGCTATTTGGTATTGCATCGAGTGGCGGCGGTACTTATATCCCTCCAAACCATTGATGCCTGTAGCACCCAAAAACACCCTAACAATTTTGTTTGTATCTTTGTAAACAAAGCATTTTTTAGGAAATATTTGAAGGAGAACCTCACACACAACTCCAAATGCTTTATTCCAAGGATATTTTCAGAAGTACAATAGGGTTAATAGAGAAAAAAAAAAATTCAAAAGTTGTATTCAAATTTTTCGATATAAATCTATGTTTAATTGCTAAATGTTTCCATTTGTGCTGTTCCCCAGGCTAATGAGTTCAAGTACAAGCGACCACAGTATACCCAGCATGCTAAAGAATGGACAGAGCAGCATGCTATACCACACAAAACACAGGTGAGTCCCTGACCCCCGCCCCCCAAACTTTCAAACTTAGAGATTTTCAAACTTTCACAATAAGATTTTTTTCTGAGTTAACATTTTTTCATTGAAAACATCAATTGATTATATTAAATATTTGATGATTAAATTCCAGATTTTAAGATAAAAGGTGAATCTTTTATGAGAAAGGTTTAAATGTTTACAATATTTTTTTTCCAAGTTAAGATTTTTCATTGAAAACAGTTCAATTCCTTATTTTTTCTCCACTGGTACGTGAACAATTATCCTTTCCAGAGCAAGGAAAACGACAGTGGAGTAGGAAACAGCAATCCAGTTGCTCCCTCTGGTGAGAGCAGCAGTAACAACATTACACTGAAGCGACCAGCACAGGATACCAGCACAACATTAGGTGACACTGCCATTAAAACACCAAAAACTGACAGCTGAAAATTATTATTTTTTGCCAATGGCTCATTTTGGCACGTGAAGAGTACCAGCACAAAAATTAGGAGACACTGCCATCAAAACACCAAAAACTGACAGCTGAAAATTTATATTTCTTTGGAAATGGATCATTTTGGCATGTGCCAGAAAAAGACTAAAAAATGTAGACAAGCATTTTGTGGAATACATTATAGGATAAATCATTGTGGACTTGGGCAGGATTCCCCCGCAACATATCATTAAAGAGACATATTTAAATACCTGAATATGTAATACATGTACCTGCATGTTAAAAGAAAATCATTGTAGTTAACTGTGTAAATTACACATGAACCTTAAGTGTAAGAACTAGGTACATATCTGTCTACATTTTATATCATTTGTATATATTTTACGTAAGGAAATAAAATAAACTGACGCCTCGCATCTCAGATTGATCTTGTGTATGTTCTTGTTTGTTTTTTTACTATAAATAAATGACAGGTTATTATTTGAATGATGAAGCACTGCTTGATTATGATTCATTGTAACTTAGTCTTGACTTAACCCTTGTGCTGCTGGTGGCTAATTTGGCCAATACAAAATGATGCAAAAAACCTGAAAAATGACTGAAACCTTGTCATATGGGTACTCATCTAAGAGTACTTGAAGTGAGACCTATCTAACAAATACCGACATGACAGGGTTTAGATAGTTTTCAAAAGTGTTCGCATCAGAGTGCTTTGGATGAAAGTACCCTCAGCATTGGAAGGGTTAAAGCAATTCCAAAAAAATAAATAAGGATTCATATTCAATTGGATAAAATTCAAATGTATACAATAGGAAAGTTCCAATTTCTTACTCGCCGTGTCAGGCTAGGCAGGTACGATTTTAACTTGCCTGTCAAATATCTCTGATTGCTATAGAAAGCACTTATATCAAAGGCAGAATCGTGCATCTGATACACCTTTATGAATGTATTCCAATATGTGCAGCTTATAATTTCATATTATTTACAAAATAGAAGAGAACATGTTTTTTCTTGTATCAAAAGTTTTTTTATTATTCCAAACTGCGCTACAAGAATAACACCCATTATTGGGTAAGAAGGGCTGTTCCGCATGAGTAAAGGAAAGAATGGGGTACTCAATACGAAACACCCTCCCATGTAATGTAACCCTAAATACAGGTCCCTCTCTTGAAAAAGAACACTCCTAACTGAAACTGCACACTTTCACCTTTTCCAGCACACCATCTGTTTGATTAATAATAAGTTTACTTAATCTCTTCTCTATAGGCCTGAAAAAAAGTTGTTCGTTTCCTGTAACCCTACCCTAACAAGTTTTTATTCAAAAAAATCCCTACCCTAAAGTTTTTTTCTGCTCTCCCAACTCCCAATCAATGTAAAACATGGATTAAACATACATTATTGACTAAAAAAATAATCCAAATTTTTTTTTTTTACCGACCTACCTACCCTTTTTTTTTTCAGACGGTTACAGGAAACAAACAATTTCTTTTTTTAGGCCTTATGTAACATCAAGACACCAAATTTCCATTTCATGTCCAGTCCACACAAGTTGAGCCATTGACCAATATATACACCCTCTCTTGTCACTTAATAAGTGCTGCTAGTGGTAACAGTTGTGTTCAGTTACTTTCAGGCTATATACAACATTTGTATTTAAGCGGGGAAATACTAAAGGTGCCTGTAACACACTAATTACATATTGTATTGTAGCCTTCAAAATATGATAATATAAAATGTTATAGAGGTATTTAACCCTTATGCTGCTGGTGGCTAATTTGGCCAATACAAACTGATACAAAAAACCTGAAAAGTGACAAAAGAAAACCCTGGCACATAGGTACTCATCTGAGAGTACTCAGTGAGAGCTATCCAATGAATACCAAGATGACAGGGTTTAGATGGATTTCAAAAATCATTGCATTCGTTAAAGAATTTTCATCTTCATATGCCAATGGTTTTAATTTTATTCTAGTTAGTTCAAGAAAATGTAATGAACCAATGGACATGCCCTCCCATTCCAGATAATTTAGTTGTAAGATATTTCAAGAAGCGATCTTATTTGAATCAGCCTGCAACGTTTATTTTAAACAGGTGTAAGTAAGTGTATGTTAAACAGGAACAGTATACACTATATTTGCATTTTAACCCATATTTCCTGTGAGGAGACATACATGTGCGCATTGTAGACAACACCCTGAATGGCACTCTTAGGTGTTTAGAAAAGTATTAGACCGACGAGTGAATCTGTAGTGCTTGCTTTAACCAACTAGTGCCTGAAGTGTCCCACTACTTTGGTAACATACTTGAAACAAGAGCATTATTCAAAAAACATTTTAAGCAGAAAAGTTGATCAGAAACCAACCCACAAATTCTCTGTTAAATACTTTGTAAAGTTATGGTGAATTCTGAAATTATCTTCTAATCCATTGCAGATACAGAGGTGATTCAAGAGGTTGGTTGAACACCCCTCACAATTTAAAATGTTGATTTTCTTGCTAAGAATTGCCACTTTCCTTTTAACTTTTCCAATGAGGTAGATCTACCAGTCAATATAAACCTTATACATTACTAACCTACTACATACTAATCCTAGATCTGTTCTGAACATGTATCATACAGTAAATTCTCGAAAATTTAGACCACCCTAGGAATTTGAGCCCTTATAGTCTTTTTGCAAAATAATTCATGGGAAATCTGGGCAGCCCTCAATCTATTTCCAGTTGCGAAAATATGGACTTAGTTGTAAATATTACTGATACAACATCAAGGCATTTTCAGAAAATATGAACCCATAAAAATCTTGATTATTAGAAAGTGTCCCAAATTACTGAGAATTTACGGTAAGTTCAGACCACACATCTCCAGGCATGAATGGGTCAAAGGATTTGTAATAATAAAAGGATAACGCAGCAGTGACAACTCTAGCTAGTTTTGAATCATCCAGGAATATACAAACAGTGGGCAATCAAATTCACACTATGTACATCAGATTCATAAATAATATAACTACAATTTACAAAGGCATTGGATATGTACATTAAATGTTTTTAAACAACAAAAGGATACTAAAAACCAGCAGTAAGGCCATATTGTATTGATTTTGTAGTTTATCAGATGCCTTTTTAGAGGAGAGACTAAAAAGAATTTTGGAATAAAATTCTCAAGCAGCTGTCAGATCTGAGAAACTCAATCAAAGGAATATGGCATTAAGGTACCCTTTCTCTTCATCACAATGCACTTTCATTTTTAATTATTTTTTATTTTTTATTTCAAACAAACTTGATATTTACATATTTTTAAAATTCATTCCAGCTCTACATATAGAGAACGATTTACATAGAACTAAGATAAATTATTTCTCAGTATCACTTGTTCCAAATGATAATATTGAAATTAAATGTTGGTTTCTATTGTGCTTCCAATTGATGTTACTTAGATTAAGAGTGCATTTCATATTAACCCTTCTGATGCTGAGGCTAATTTTGTCCAAAGCACAAGGATGCAAAGATTTTTGAAAACCATCTAAATACTGCCATGTTGGTATTCATGGGGTAGCTCTCGCTGAGTACTCTCAGATGACTACCCATGTGCTAGGGTTTCAGTTAATTTTTCTTTTCGTTTGCATCATTTTGTATTGGCCAAATAAGCCACTAGCAGCACATATAAGGGTTAAGGATTCTACAATAGAACTTGTCTACCAGATCACCCTTATAAGTCAAACACTTCAATAAATTGAACTATTATTGAAGGCTAACACAAGTATTTTCTATAATAATTCATGTGCACTTTCTGGAGGCTCACAGAAATACATTTAATTTCCTAAGTAAGTACAAATGAGAACCTCCATTATTAAGAAGCACCTATTTAAGCTGAAATCTTGAATTCATTCAAATAATAAATTTGGTACACCCTTGTTTCTAATTGCAACCACAACTTATTTTGTAATGGTTACTTTACTGGCCTGTTGGTGTAATTCTAAACTAATAAATAAATGGTTCATATCATAGCTTTCTTCCACAAACCAACATTTCACTTTAACCATCATTATGGCATATTCAAGTTTCAAAATTTTAACAAAGTAACAATAATATCAACTGCCATATATATTTCATCTTTTACTTATTTTACATACAACGAATCTGTAAGTAAAGAATTTTCTTTTAAATTCATTTCAACATTTTAATAAGAATATCCTTTTTAAAAAGTACTAGTGAGTAAGAATTAAAACAGCATATTTCTGCAAAATTTTGAAAATGAAATGGTACTGTTCAGACATAAGTAACTATTTTACTAAATGTCATGATAGACCTTGCCATTATTAAGTTAATGCTTACAAATGCACACTAATGTAAAACACCTGGAAGAATAAAATAGCATCTTACTTCCAACATTCACAATTAATTAAGAACAATGGCAGGCAACATAGACGCTAAGCAAATGCAAATGGCAAGACAATGGCCCTGGTTAATACTGAATAACTCGCACAACTCATCACACATTTTTATTATAAAGCAAAATACATTTTAAGCTCATAACGAAATAAAGAAATCTCATCTAAAATAATATTGCGACACTGTTACTATTTATTATTCAAACTTAATATCTTTACTAAAATTTTACTTTTTTTTTTGGCAAAAGTATGTTGATTAAAACAATAAACAAAAATCAACAATTATTTAACATCAAATGGTAACCATTGAGAAAATAATGATTCATTTCACACAAAACCACAATCAAACCAAATACCTTCCATTCAAAATGAACTAATCATTACCTATCAGCAATATATTAAACATTCAACAGGAGTTTGCAACATGGTTCCCTCTACAATGGCCAAAAGTAACAAAATATGCCAGAGAAGTCAACGCATATAATTGGAAAACAGATATGGAGGGGGTTTTGCAAACTGATTTGTACACAGCTTTATTATTTTATTTGGGTTGTCTCTCTTTTTTTTAGTCAACGGTAAAATCCACCAGTGGCGATATCCTTTGTCTTAACTCTACATTATATTCAGGTATTGTAGACTAAATTTCTAGGTCAAACCACAATTGTTTCCAATGTAATCCGTAACGCAATGGATACAATTGTGGTGAAAGGGGCTGCATGAATGAATAGTGGATTTTACAATACCCAATGCCCTCAGAACTCTACATTATCTGCTGACAGGGGCCTGAAGAATGTATGGTGGATTTTACAAAAGTCAATGCCCTTAGAACTCTCTTTTACCTGATAACAATGGAAACCTGGCTTCCATCTCAGTGCCCATTATTATCAGGTAATGGAGAGTTCTACAGGCACTAACTATTACATGACTGACTACCTGCAAGTTAACCCCATTATACAAACTAGGATTCTATCATCACTCCAGGGTTTATTGGTTCTCGGAGTGCATCCGGAGTGAGAAACTTCTTGCATGCAACAAATTTGAACTTTACAACTGCACGTTTGCAAAACCTTTCCTATTAACCTTAAGAATATGATTTTTTTTCTTCACATATTTTAATATTCACTGATAAGTAAAAAAGGAAATAGTTTTAATTCTGTCTTTTTCTTTGTTCCACCGGTGGATGACTTGGAATCTTGCTCATTTCATTATGAATGGTATCCAAATTATTTTCATACCTGGAGATTCACTTCAACTACAGTACCGACATTCAATTCCTGCACTAAATGCATGGGCAGTCTGGGCATTTTACACGACCGAACACCAGATTGCCACCCAGTTTTATGGGCATGGATGCATGGATGACCTCAAAACTGAGCATAGCTTTGATTCACAAGCTACGTGGGTCATTGATGTACTTGGCTTATTTTTTGACATGTCATCCATGGGTGTTTGTGCAACCAGGCACTGGCAGATGTTTGGTTGACTGATGCAGGAATTACATGGTTGTACTGTACTGTACTGTGGGAACTGATGACACTTTCGTAAACCAGTCAGCAGAATCTTACAAAACCATTTTGAGTAAGATTGGTTTAGTTCTATTATTGCTGGAGTCTCCCTGGTTCCTGTTGGATCAGTTATTGTATTGTATTGTGATCCTATGTTTTCTGTTGTTGTGTTATTTTGGCTCAGGAGTACATGGTGATAACCTCCTTTCCTGTGCCTCTGACTAACAGCACCTTGTTGAGACCCTCTGTCAGCACCTCCAAGTACTCAATATCTACACACACAGTTAAGGAATAACACATTCTGTATGAGGAAACCTGAAACATAGTTCAGATTGATTCTTAAAAAAATCATCTTGGTAAAATTTCACATTTTCAAGCAAAATTGTGATACTTTTCATAAGCAAAAATTTAGTTGATTTCAAGTGGAGAAAAAGGTTAGAGTATATCAAAAATTGCTTCATTTTCAAATTAAAAATTAAGTAAATGCAAATATGTTTCAATATTTTCCCTTGAAAAACAGTAACAAATTTCTGAGGGTCACAGTGAAAATCTAATCCTGTATTTGACTGTGTTACCCTCGTGAAATAAAGATTATTATCATTATTATTATCATCATTATTATCATTATTATTATTATTATTATTATTATTATTATTATTATTATTATTATTATTATTATCATCATTATTATTATTATCATTATCATCATTATTATCATTATTATCATCATCATTATTATTTTATTATCATTATTATTATTATTATTATTATTATTATCATTATTATTATTATTACCATTATCGTTATTATTATTATTATTATTATTATTATTATCATTATCATTATTATCATTATTATTATTATTATTATTATTATTATTATCATCATTATTAAGGATACAGTTGTGTAAGGCAGCTCTGTTCTTGGGTGGACCGGGCAGGTTAACGATGACGAGCTCAGCGTCCCCGGACTTCTGGTGGATGGTTCTGTTCAGGCGCACAGCTGTGTGCATCTTGCGCACCTTCCTTGAACACAGGCCCTTCTTGTCACTGAAAATACACCAACACTAAGTAAGTAAAGAATACCACATTAGCCAAAAAAGCACTCCAAAATAAAAACAAGGTTTCTTATGACATGGAATTTTTTGTCACTGCAAATTCACCAACACTTATCGTAAATTCTTGGAAATTTGGACCACCCTAGGAATTTGGTCCACTATAATTATTTTGCAAATTAATTATTGGGAAATAAGGACCACCCTTGCCGGTAGTTATTTCACAAAATATGGTCAACTATTACTCTGATTTGTCACTGCAAATACATCAACACTACGATAAATTCTCAGTAATTTGGGACACTTTTTAATAACTACAATTTATATGCGTTCAGGATGGCCAATGTTTTCAGAAAATACCTTGATGTTGCATCAGCAAGATTTACAGCTAGGTCTATATTTTGTGAAATGGAAACTGGCAATTGAGCAAGGGTTGCCTAGATTTGCCATTAATTATTTTGCAAAATAATTATAGTGGCCCAAATTCCTAGGGTGGCCTTAATTTCCAAGAATTTACTGTAAGTAGAGCATACCACATTAGCCAAACAAGTACCCCACAGTGAAGTGAAGATTTCTAAGACTTACCAATGTAATTATCCTTCATTTGTTCAAAATCCATACAATTTGACTATTTTTAATTTCAGGCAATCATTACCTTATTACTTGTTTTTGCATACCTTGCATTAAACAATGCACACAGCTTCATTGTTACCTTGAATTGTTGCATGCCCACCTGAGATATTTGGATTTAAACTAATAGGGAAAAGAAGTTCTATATATCTAAGGGAATTGTGTTGTTTGGTGTACAATAAAGAACCCATCGGGAAATTTCTGGACATGGCTGTCTGCAGTTTTGGGCAGAGCTTAACATATTAATTATTTGCAATTCATACAATTTGTGAATTCTTTTTTTCTTTTTTTAGCAGATCATTACCTTTTTACCTACATTCCTTGCTTCCAACAATGGCACATAGCTTTATTTTCATCTTGTAATGCTGCAATTACCCCATTTTACATTATGTAAATAAATGTGGTAGGGGGGCAGTCTTATACAGAAATATTTCGATCATATTGAATACCTTTAATTTCTATGAACGTTAATCATACAATCATACACCCTTTTTATATTTTGCTTCCAAAGTGAGTTGAATATGTCTACAGTTGGCAGTGAAAAAATGCAAAATAATATGTGATGAAATTTGTGATGCTCGATATTTCCCCTGTTGAAGTTTAATTATCTGTGTAAATACTGTGAAAATAAACATACAAGTGATTTAAGTAAAAGAGGTCAAAGGTCAAGTCAGAGGTTAAAGGTCAAAGAAAGTAGCTGATGTGAGGCTTATTGTAAGTTTAAAAAAATCCTCTCTAGATATGGCACTTAATGAATTGAATGGATTTAGTATTGGAGAGAGAGAGAGAGAGAGAGAGAGAGAGAGAGAGAGAGAGAGAGAGAGAGAGCTGTTTTATAGTGTGGACACCTTGTTTCTGTCACAATTTTGTCATTATCACAAAAAATAATAGTTTTTAAAATATCTTAAAGATATAAATACAGTGCTAAATACATAGTGATTAATATCTTGGAACTAAAAAAATATTACACTATTGGCAATGGGTGTTAGCATTGCTAAAATCTTTAATACCAAAAGTGATTTTCCGCATGCTGGTTTTTTATTATAAAGACATGTGAACTTTGTTGCTTATCAGAACCACTCAGTGCCCCAATTCACTCTCAAGTCTACCTTAAAGCTTGCATTAGTTCCAGCAACCTGTAAGTGGAGGCAAATATGGAATA
Source organism: Maea johnstoni (assembly GCA_963942565.1). Taxonomy (NCBI): domain Eukaryota; kingdom Metazoa; phylum Annelida; class Polychaeta; order Spionida; family Magelonidae; genus Maea; species Maea johnstoni. Next base: position 8,175,820 of record OZ012693.1, read on the forward strand.
GATTACAGTTGTCATTACAGTTGTCATTATTTACCCATTTTTGCACAGAGCACATCGGTTTTCAAATATGAACTTGGTAGTTTTCCTATTTATATGAAGAAAGGTTACTCCATATTAACTTCTTTTAGATATCTCATTTTATGCATACCCAGATATCAGTATTTGAGGTTTATGACCCAGGTACTCAGAGTACCATAGGCTTGGCTGTTTATAGTAAGGTACGTAGTGATGATGATGACAGGGGCGGATGTTGTTGTAAATGTTTTTCCTTTTCCATCATCATCATCATCACCATTTGTAAGCCCAGAGGACTTAGAGAATCTGATCATGTTTGAGCCTTCCTATGCCATTGAAACAACCCCCCCCCCCCCCCCTTTTCTCTAGAAGTCAGATTCAAACACTAACTACCCTACTCTACTGTTTTCGCAGACAAACTCTATTTTCAGGACTTGGAAAATCTTTGGGAAATCTTTCATTAATTCAACAGTTTTGTGCAAATTCATATCATTTGAATCAGTCACACGCTCAAATGTTGAATCAGAAAATCAACTTTTTTTTTTACTGAATAAACAAATAAATCCTCTTCAAATAGTTTCAACTTATGCTTCATTACAAAGATGCTTTCAAAAATACCACATATCCAGATAAAATATATTACACAGGCAACTCTTGGCATGAATGGGAATTTAAGCATTCGCATTTAATGAATGGTCTAACTTGTGCCTGAGACCTGCAGACCAAAGTCAATTTTATCTGAATACTTAGTACCCATGCATGCCAGGAGTTGCCTGTGTAAATATAATTCATCAGGATCTGTGGTATTTTTGAAAGCCTCTTTGGAATAAAGCATACTGTAGAATAGGTATATATCGCGTTACAAAAATTTCGCGAAAAGCCGATTTTTCGTTTTTTCGCGTGTACTTTATTTCGCGAGTGAGCGTGTTCTACAGCGCCATCTATTGAACTAAACAGTGATTAGAAAAATGCAAACATTCGGCGGCCATCTTGCAGCCATATCAGGCAGGAGTTTCAATAAAATTGGACTGGTTAATATGCGATTTATAATATGATACCTTTGTAACTTTTTCATAAGTTACCAATGTGTTATATTATAATGACTTTATGAAGTTATTGCATGTATTTCCCTTTGTTTCAGCCTCGTACCGTCTATGAATGAGAATCATGCTATGCCGGTATATAATCGTCAATATACACGTCTGGCCGTAAACAGTTAATTATCAACAATTCAATTCGAGTCAGGAACAATATCATTATCTCTTTATCATATACATTATTCTGATAATTATCAACATACACATGTATGTATGTTGATAATTATCAAATGGTTCCATCGCAACACCTGGCCGAGTCTCCCTTTATATCGAACAATGGTGGCAGCCATCTTGTTTTTATCGTAAGAATTCCTTAGCTTGGCCCAGATATCCTAGAAATTGGACATGTAAGAATGCGAATTATGTTATGATACATTGGTAACTTATTCATAAGTTACCAATGTATCATATTATGATAGCTTTGGGAAGTTATTGGACGTATTTTTCTTCGTTTCAGCCTCGGACCGGCTACGAGTGAGAATCACGCTATGCCGGTATATACTCGTCAACTGCAGTGCAAATACACGTCTTGCCGTAAACAGTAAATCGGCAACAATTCAATTCGAGTCAGGAACAATATCATTATCTCTTTATCATATACATTATTCTGATAATTATCAACATACACATGTATGTATGTTGATAATTATCATATGTTTCCATCGCAACACCTGGCCGAGTCTCCCTTTCTACCGAACAATGGTGGCAGCCATCTTGTTTTTATCGTAAGAAATCCTTAGCTTGGCCCAGATATCCTAGAAATTGGACATGTAAGAATGCGAATTATGTTATGATACATTGGTAACTTATTCATAAGTTACCAATGTATCATATTATGATAGCTTTGGGAAGTTATTGGACGTATTTTTCTTCGTTTCAGCCTCGACCGTCTAGGAGTACCGACTATCTGAATGGCCGATCACAAAAACGGCCGATGACTCATTGGGCCCTCCTGAAATAAACCTTCATATTCCCCTAATTCAGTAATTGAACGTTACATTCTCTACATATCAAGTGTCATAAACATTCTTATTAAGTATTCTGTAATCCAATAAATAGGACCCTTTTAAGCGTCGGCCTTTTTGTGAACGGCGATTTTGGAATCGGCGATTATGACCATCTACATTCAGGCAACGATCCTTACAATCATTAAATCATAACAGTAGCTTTTCAAAACAATATCTAATTCATTCAAATTAATGGGTAGCTGGTAGCGAATCAGCACTATCACTGCACTATCAGCCATTAGAGATCACCAGGATCACCTACAATCGATCGACGCGCCGCACTATCAGAGCGGCCATAACAGACACACGCCGATCAACTCCAATCGATCGACGCGCCACCCAAATGCGGTGGTGAAATAAAAAACTAACAACACAATAGATCGCGTGTTATAAGTTTGCGAGGGCGATACTCTTTCGCGTATTCGCGAAATATACACACTCGCGAACTTTACCTATTCTACAGTAAAGCATTACAATATTTGAGGAGGAATCATTTGTTGGGTTCTTAATAGAAAAAACTTCGGTCAAAAATATCACCTAAAGGCATAAATGAATAATGCTATCTGCAGCGACCTATTTTCCATACTTCCAATAGTTAGTTGCATGCTGCTTAGTCACACAAGCTTAACTTGGGTGAGCACTGCTCAAGGTGTTCAGCTTATACAAAGAAAAAAACTGACTACATGTTTTAGGGGTTTTAGGGTTGTAATAAAGTGAAAATTCTGCATGTGTGCTAAAGCAGTAGAGTTTGGTATTTCTAATAGAACAGCTGGAAAAGCAGTAGGGAATGGATGAATATAAATCAAGGAAACAGAACATGCATCTACACATTAAGTTGATTTGCTTAATATCATTGTAAACCAGGTCACCTTTGTATGAAACTTTGTACAGTGGATATGCTTCCATCCCGGTTTTAAAAATGTTTGTATTTTTCACCAAAAGCACCTTGTAAGCTAGATGCAAAAAGTGTCATACTTTACTCACAGCCCAGCCATGGCTTAGTGCTGAACATGATTTTTTTACCCGTTAATGCTTAAGCGTTCCTCCAAAACATGTCGTCAGGAATTTTGATACTTTTGACAATCATTTTGGAAGTGAGAATTATTTTACAAACTATTTGAATAGGATTTGTTCTTCATGTCCTGATTAACATGAATCCATCATTTCGTGATCATACCTTAATCTCCAAGATTTCATCAAAATTGGCAAGATGCTTTTGGCCTCTGTGGCTATTAATGTGTTAAGGTGATTGTAACTGTATTTGTTGACTTTTTAAGAAGAAATATGAGTGAAGATCCCTTTATAATCCTTAGGAATATTGTCCTTGCTGTGACCACTCCTTTGGTACATAGGAAAATGAGCTGGAACCCTTTTAGAACATTTGAGACATTTGCATTGGCATTGGGGTAGAGGTGATCATAACTAAAGACTTCTACTGTTTTTAGCAATTAGTCGTGTAAATCGCAATTAACATTTCTTAGAAAATCCTAGACTTCCAAGTGAAATCCTAAGAACTTTGTCTACAACCAAGGAGGCTTATGGGGATAATTTGTGAATAACACCCATTTCTTCATAATCAGATCAAGTGTATCTTGTCTAGGCCATCAATAAGATAGTGAGAGGCCATCTATTTCAGAAGCCCCCATAAGCTTGCAGATAATCAGGGAATGTTTTTGGCACTTTTGACTCTATATCGAATTTCACCAAAACATGGTCGCTTCAAACATGCATTTTGGATATGAAATGTTAAAGGATTTGCTTGAAATTTGACATAGTTATAACTAAAAGTATTTCAAAGGGAAACAAAATCACATTTTTACCAACTTTGACTTTGTTCAGAAGTTTGGAATCTGAAAGTTGAATAATGTACTTTTTATCACTTCTAACAAATATTCCTAGAGAAATGGCTATACAATTTGAAAAGAGTCAAAATTAGAAGAATATGTGATACCCTTCCCTCCATATTGGTCTTTTCTTCACATTTGCAAAATGTGAAGGTCCTAAAACCATCATCTTGAGTAGGACCTCAGTTTAACAACAGTATACATGTGATGTGTTTTTTTTCAGTTTTTTACCCCCCCCCCCCCCCAAAATCTTACCCCCTACTGGGAAAGCACTTTTGTTATGCTTAATGTATTCCTCATCAGAAAAAAATTCAGGCAAAATATAGACTGTATGTCAAAAAAAGCATGGTAGAGGAAATTTTGAGTCAAAGAAATTAACCCCATAAGCTACCTTAACCCTTCCAATGCTGTTGGCTTATTTTGCCAATACAAAAAGATGCAAAAATTCTGAAAAATGACTAAAACCCTGGCACATGGTACTCATCTGCAAGAACTCAACAAGAGCTTTTTAATGAATAGCAACATGACTGGGTTTAGAAGGTCTTCAAAAACCTTTGCATCCTTGTATTTTGGACAAAAGTAGCCTTAGCATTAGACAGGTTAATGAGGTTTTAATGCATGCATGATGGAGGCATTTGCTCATGTCAACTGAACACTCCCTTGTATTAGGACATATCCACTTCTGGTTGAACAATGATACAAACAAACCTAGAGGTGCATACAAGCAAAGGCTAAATTCAACATTTCCTATCACTTTCTATTGCTATATCTACTACAGTACTATTTCTACTGTATTCTCTACCTTTCATCACCATCATCATCATCAGTATCACCACCATCAGTACTTGGTGCGTAATGCACTCCTGCCGCAGGCAATGCAAGGCTGTAGAAAGATAAGCAGTGGACACCCTATGATGTCAACATAGAGACAGCGAAACAAATAACCCTTATGCTGCTGGTAGCTAATTTCGCCAATACAAAATGACACAAAAAACCTAAAAAATGACTGAAACCCTAGCATATGGGTACTCATCTGAGAGTACTCAGTGAGAGCTTTCCCTTGAATACCAACATGACAGGGTTTGGATGGTTTTCTTATGGTTTGGACGAAAAGTGACTGAAAGTGACTGAAACCCTGGTATATGGGTACTCATCTGAAAGTACTCAGTGAGAGCTTTCCAATGAATACCAACATGACAGGGTTTGGATGGTTTTCTTATGGTTTGGACGAAAGTGACTGAAAGTGACTGAAACCCTGGCACATGGGTACTCATCTGAGAGTACTCAGCGAGAGCTTTCCAATGAATACCAACATGACAGGGTTTTGATGGGTTTCTTGTGCTTTGGACGAAAGTAGCTCCAGCATTGGAAGGGATAACTGGCAGCAATGGTCACAACTACTGCATGTACAGGCCGCTCAGCACAGGAAATAATAAAGGACAGGAGGACAATACAAGACAGGAGAAAACATGACTGGAATCTCATAAAGAAACAGCGCAGTAACAACAACAACAACAACAACAACAACAAAAGAGGGGAATTAAGGATCATACATTATACAGAAATGAAATAACAACTATACCACAGAAGGGCGATTGAGGTTCATGTTTTTACTAAATTTCATGACATTACTAAATCACAGAAGGGGGAAACAGGTCTGAAAAAGGCCTTTACCAAATGGAGATAGGAATACCTGGTTTCTCTTTGGAAAATCCAAGCATTCAAGTGAAAGTTCCAGCTAAATTTGGTGAGGGGCCTTTTCCGGAAATTGATATGTTAAATATTAAACTTTTTTATGAAAATGAGTGCTGGCCAACTAAGTTAAATACAAAAATCAATTCAAGTGGCAGTCATTTTGAACTTTGTGATGAGCAGAAGGTGTAATTTAGACCTTGAATTTCACCAAGACTGATGTACTATGACTTATTGAATGCATTGCTGCAATTAGATGGATCCGTTGTAGCAAGGAGAGGTAAAGGCAAGGAACATACTAAGTGGTACAGATAATAGAGTTAAACAAAAAACTGACAAAATAGCTGAATTCACTGTCTTCTTCCCCTATATTATTAACATCATTTTCATTCATTTTTTTGTTATTTTTACAACAATATTTCTTAACCAAGTCAAGATTTATATCTAGCAGGTGAAGATGTTCTACAATAAATGGAAATGGGAGACATTTCTTGTCTTTACAGCACTCTAATGGTCCTAACAATATCCATCATTCCTTAACCAATTTTGGTAATCATAAATATTGAATTGATTTCATCTAATTAAAATGCTCTCAGCGATATGAATACATAAGTAATACTATACATTGGCCTTTCATATATGTGACATTAATTAGTACAAGGTTTCACCTGTGAGTTTTCTATTTTTTCAATGTCTGTATTTTCCCTGAACCAACCGAATAAGCAAGTTTTTTTGAAAATAAAAATCATATAAATAGTAAATAAACTAGAGGAAAAATTCATTTTCCATCCAACAATGATTCCTGAAAGTAAGTATTCTTACACACATACATAATTTTTTTATTCACAAAAAAATGGACACCGCTGTAAAGAAGAACTAAGTGACTTATTGTCAAAAGGTACATAAAATGTCCTAAAATACACTCTTGCCCTGTAAAAGAATTACAATCTTACATAAGACGTCAAGGATTCATGCTTACTGTGTACTAATAGTGCTCAGTCTCTTAACTATAAACACACCATGGATAACTATCTTAACTCCACTACACCCTGTCTGACATAACCAAAGAACCAAGTTATTTTCAAAATATCTTGGTCAGAGGTCAAAAGTTTTTGTTGAAATTTTCCAGCTCTATT
>OZ012693.1:8185110-8189610 GCA_963942565.1 Maea johnstoni
CAATCTCTATGAATGGATGCCTTCATGTCGGATGATGTGTATGAAATCTACATCAACCAAATACAACCACTTATGTATATATATCCTATAAACCAAACCAAGCATTCTACAATGGAAGTGATTCAAAATACATAGCCTACGGTAGGTACTCAAATGACTCAGGACATCTAGATAAAACACCACATACTAACTGACAAATGCTAAAAGGATCCTTGTATGTAGTAAGGATATATGTCTACAAGGAAATGATATTGTTAAATTTAATATGTGGGCAAGATATGTCTACTACTATGTTCTACTCCAAAGGGATTCTTGTGGCTTGACTGCCTGACTTACCCTGGTTGTAAGTTGTGATGGTTAGGCACAGTCAGTGTATTTGAATGCCTTCAAAGAACAGACTGTGTGGTTAGGAACATGTACTGTAAAACCCTTTATTTCATACTGTAAATCCGAAAGTGAGTGCGCCATAAAATAATGCGTTTTTCTCATTTTCGGATTTTCGCTTCTTCTTATTCTTGCGTTTATCGCCACATGTTGGATACTTGAAACGAGATAGGGACTTTTGGCGACTGGAAATAAGTGTGTATCGTGTGTGACGCAAAAACCGCACTAATTACACACACGCACTCAATTCCAGATTTACTTTCAGATATTCTTTCACTCATTACATGCATAACCATAATGAGTAGTTTGTGCATCAAAATATTCATTTTGATCATCTCATTACCAAATCACATAAGCTTTGGAATACATATCATACATGTTTATATCCTGATTTAAATTTCCTTTTGTGAAGTAAAGTGTATGGGTAAAAGTGAGTAAATAGTATAGTTAATTACAGTTTTTCTTTTCTTGGTATAAACATCCCTTTTATAAGAGAAAGTGTATGGCAAAAGGGGTGTAGCACAGGGTTTTACAATAACAGTTTCAGCTATAGTGACCTAGTGTTGCATCAAGAACTAGACAGTACATTTATTTCAGGTATTAACCCAATTATTCCAAATTGTTTTATTCTACTTATTACAAATCCACTCATATCCTATTATACAAATGTAACCTATTAGATTCCTGAATCCTGCTGTAATAAATTCCTTTCACCACCAGTTTCCTTTTAATAACATAACATTTAATCAGTTAATTTAACCTTTATTTTAAACATTCAGCAGCATACAAAGCATACACAGCTGGTAAATGTGTATCTGTATGTAACCCATTGGCCTCCAGAGGGGTCAAAGGTCTTACAAATACTAGTTCACTTGTCAAACAAAATAAATATCTGTATTTAGTACAGTATAAAGCAAAATTGGTATCCAACTATCAAAATACATATTTTGTAGGGAACATTTTTAAATGCATAGTAAAACTGAAAGAGGCTGAGCAATTGGTGGGTTATAAAAGAGCAATACTCAAATACCTTATTTGATATAGTTATGACTAAATATTCATTGATACCCCCTCCATCCCCTGCAAACATATGCATCCATGTGTACATGCATACATACATACATACATACATACATACATACATACATACATACATACATACATACATACACACACACATATTACTTCCATACATACATACATACATGCATACATTCATACATAAATACATACATACAAACATACATACATACATACCTACACATATACATACAAACATACATATAAACATAAATCTATGTGTGTACACACGCATACATACACACACACATATATATATATATATATATATATATATATATATATATATGTATATGTTTGTGTGTGTAATGTCTATACAAAGCACTATTTTCATTATCTAAGCTTACTCGCGAGTAATTTTTAATCATATACTAGAACTTTTCAAACTAGCCCCAATGCCTTCAAGAACCAGAAGTGACAAACTGTATTCTATGTGTAACCACATGTCGTACTTACAGGTCATTTGCCGTGTCACTTGTAGGGCTCTGATTGGCTGACGACTGTGCCATCTTCTCCTGCTCCGCCTTCATCTTAGCGAGGGCGGCGGGCGTAAAGGTGTACTCGTTGAGTTCGCTTATTGCGTCCAGCTTTGGCGGTGTCTCCTCAGACTCAGGTTCTTCTTCCTCTTTTTCACCCTGGACTTTCTCTGAGCGCACCACGTTTGGTGTGTGGGCAGTGTCTACGATAACCTGTGCCTGAAAATGTAGAGATCATTGTATCAATAGGTGGTTTGACACCTTGGACTTTCTCTGAGAAGACCACGTTTGGTGTGTGGCCAGTGTCTACGATAACCTGTGCCTGCAAATGTAGAGATCATTGTATCAATAGGTGGTTTGACACCTTGGACTTTCTCTGAGCAGACCACGTTTGGTGTGTGGGCAGTGTCTACGATAACCTGTGCCTGCAAACAGAGATCATTTTATCAATAGGTGGTTTGAAGCCGCTATTATCATAATATATTACATCTCATGATAGCACTGTTCTTGCCCAAATACTGCCTCACCTAGGAATGTGGCATGTGACAGTCTATGGCACAGATATATGACACAATTGCAAAAAAGTCTTAGTGCTCAAACCACATTTTGATAACTGGGTTCCTCACAAGTGAATGGCTCAAAAAGAAGCCACCTTGTAAAAAGTGTCATGGAGTACACATTATAGATGCTGTAGCACATTATTGATAATGCATTCATTGATTGTCATTTACAAAGAGATTTAGTATCATAAATCTAGCATGTACTCAATGTCAGATACCAAATTTGGGTAGGTAGGTGTAAATATAAACAAACTAGCATGTTGTACTTGTCTACTGGATAGCAATCTGCAGTTTTCAACACCTACCTGGCTGCGTTTTTCTTTGATTGAGAGTCTGAGATCTCTTGCAAACTTTGTTCTTTCTTCCATTTGTAGGGTTCTCTGATAGGCATAGGCAGATACATCAGCATCACTCTGGAAAATATATCCAAACACTTGGTCAAAACAAATTCAAATAGGTCAACAGAACAAAGGATTGCCTCCACAGCGGGGCAATCTAGCACAATGGTCACCCATTGCTTGCTCTCTTTGTAACAGAACAAAGGATTGCCTCCACAGCGGGGCAATCTAGCACAATGGTCACCCATTGCTTGCTCTCTTTTGTAACAGGAGGGATTTTAACAGTTGGTTATCACAGTTGCTACCCCCATGGGTGAACAATCTAAATCTAGCACAATCCAATACCGCTTGCTGTTTTTTTATTGTTGAATGGATTTAACCTTTCACTTAGGCATGCAATGCAGTTGCCAATGACTTAAGGTTACTTGGCTTAACTATGGGGTGCTCCCATGGCCAAGCAATGTAGCATAATGATCAACCACTGCTTATTATTTCTCATTGTATATGGGAACTCTTCTAAGGCATGCAATACAGTTGCTAATGACCTGGGATTGATTCGCAGAACAATGGGCAGCCTCAATGGCCAAGCAGTTAAGCACAATGATTGTTTAAAGCTTGCCGTTTCTCATTGTACCAGGAAACTCACTTAAAGCAGTTGTCAGTGACTTAGGGTTGGTTGGCACCTAAACAAAGTGCTGCCCCTATAGTCAAAGGATCTAGCACAATGTATGATTCAATGCTTGTTGCATGAATGCATGAATGAATGAATGGTTGCTTAAAGGCACATCAGCACACATAGACCATTTAGTTCCTTAAACTCTTTATCAAATAAAATAATGGTCCTTTGCCATTATTGAAAATAACTGATTAAAGCATGGTTTTAGGTTTTTAATTTCTTTTTTTTTTTTGGGGGGGGGGGGGGGGGCTACTTTTACAATTTTTCTTGGATAATGGTATTTTCAGGTTTTTTGCATCATTTTGTATTGGCCAAAGTAACCACCAGCAGCACAAGGGTTAAGCACGTACCATTTCGACGACCTCTACGGTGGCCTCAATCCTGAGCTGGTAGAAGAGATGGCTGAGATCCTCCTTCATCTTGATACTGTTATCATGCATCTCTGAGCTCTGATAAGGAAGCATCAGCCAATATTCCTGAGCATAAGATGCCAACCATAAGAACAACACAATATATGCTACTGAATCAATGAATGCACATGAATAAAATTACCTCATCTGCAAATATCAGGGAAAGGAGAGAGAGAGAGAGAGAGAGAGAGGAGAGAGAAGAGAGAGAGAGAGAGAGAGGAGGAGAGAGAGAGAGAGAGAGAGAGGAGAGAGAGAAGAGAGAGGAGAGAGAGAGAGAGAAGAGAGAGAGAGAGAGAGAGAGATGAGAGAGAGAGAGAGAGAGAGAAGAGAGGAGAGAGAGAGAGAGAAGAGAGAGAGAGAGAGAGAGAGAGAGAGAGAGAGAGAGAGAGAGAGAGAAATCAGACTTTTGTTCAGTTATACATGCGGTGAATCAAACTCATTTCCAATAATAGATGTCATTCACTTTCTTTAATGAATTATATTTGTGTAAGATGCTAAATGAGGGAATAGACTAGCTTAGATAAAATTGACTTTATATTGTCCAATGCTTTTTGAGGCTGAAAAAGCATGTTTAAC
>OZ012693.1:8189810-8314810 GCA_963942565.1 Maea johnstoni
TTAAATGTTGATTCGGTAATCAGAATATTAATAATGCGATGATCCTATATATATTATTCATGTTTATTCTGCATGTTTCTGTAAGGATACGCATGATCCACCATACGTCAATGGTTCCCTGTAGCCTCTCCTTGTTGTCAGGGAAGAGGAAGATGCCTTTTGGGACAAGCAGGGCCATCTCAGCAGCAGTAACACGATGGACAGCATCTGGAACATACAGAAACACACAGAAAATCAACAATCTATAAAAGATCAACATTAGACTTTTGGGACAAGCAGGGCCATCTCAGCAGCAGTAACACGATGGACAGCATCTAGAACATACAGAAACACACAGAAAATCAAGAATCAAGAAAAAATCAACATTTACACTTTTGGGACAAGCAGGGCCATCTCAGCAGCAGTAACACGATGGACAGCATCTGGAACATACAGAAACACACAGAAAATCAACAATCTATAAAAGATCAACATTAGACTTTTGGGACGAGCAGGGCCATCTCAGCAGCAGTAACACGATGGACAGCATCTGGAACATACAGAAACACACAGAAAATCAACAATCTATAAAAGATCAACATTAGACTTTTGGGACGAGCAGGGCCATCTCAGCAGCAGTAACACGATGGACAGCATCTGGAACATACACAAACAAAGATCTCTGACGGGACAAGCCAAAATTGGTCTTTAGAGACACAGTCAGTATCAACAGAAGTAATACTTCCTGTTCTCCTTTGAAAGGAAACTGTCTCTCAAGACAGGGGATTGCACTTAACAGTTGATATGTTAATCAGGTCTAAATTTGTATACTCATGATATGCAAATAGCAAATTGCTGCACAGCAATTTGTACCTTATATCCTCAGAGATCTAGACCACCCTAGGAATTTAGGCCACTATAGTTATTTTGCAAAATAATAATGGGAAATCTGGGCAACCCTCGATTTATTGCCAGCTGGCATTTCACAAAATATGGGCCTAGCTGTAAATCTTGCTTATACATCATCAAGGTTTTTGCAGAACACCTGGGCCACCCTGATCCCGTAAAAATCATAATTATCAAAAAGTGTCCCAAACTATAGAGAATTTAGTGTAGACTATGAGAGTTGTTTACCTAAGAACTTGAAGTAGGCGTCATTATCATGTCCTTCTTTCCAGCCGTATGGCCAGCCCACCAGCACTGTGTTTGGCCTCATGCCACCTATACCAGCACTCTGCACACTGGAACATGAAGATGTGAAAAAAATGTAAAGGATGACAACAGGAAAATACTGTATCATTAGAATATATGAAAATTTGATTTTAATTTTGAAACCCTTTTATTGTAAGTTTTCGTGTTATAATTATGAATATTTCAATAAATATTTCTAATAGCAAATTTCACAGCATTAATAACAACAGCAGCACCAACAATAACACAAATAATAATAAAACCACCATAAGTGCATGGCAAAATCCTCTAAACAGGTATATAAAGTTAACCCTGTTATGCCCCTAGCAGTCAAAACATCCTGGTCATAACTTTCCTTTAAAATCAATTTATTATTTCAGAAAAAAGCTGAACCAGAACCTAGCTTACATTTCTTTCTACTCTGTTACCAAGATTTTTCACAATAACACAGATCTAGATTACACTTTTATGAGGAGCTATAGGCATGAATGGGTTAAACGGAATTTTAAAAGTCATCAAATTTTGTGTGAAACATGTGCACCTGACTTGAAAACTAATTGAATATCACTTTAGAACCTACTTTGTCAAAGTAATCTTCACTTGTTTTTTCAATTTTCAATTACTGTCAGATTATTTGCATTATTGATATAAAATATTCAGCGTCATAATTCCATACAATACTGGAAGCCATACTCACAGGACGTTTACCCCTTCAGATACATGCTTGGTGATGACCGTCGTGGTAAAGCCCTTGACCTTCTCCTCCCTCAAGGCTACTTTCAGATTCTGGACGAGAAAAAAGCACAACACAAGAAAATAAAGGACCTTTTCAAGATGACATGCAACATAACCAATATGAAGGAAACATAGGCAAGCACAAAACCTGTTAACAAATACTAGTCGCAACTAAAATTATAAGTATCAAATACAAAGTGTCAGTTGCAACAATAAGTTTTGAATTAACTCAATGCATAAACTGGATTGTTTTTCTAGAAATAATTATTCCAAATAATTATTGCTAGGGCAACAGTTAAGTTTGAGCCAAAAATTAAGTATAAGTTTATAGGTGCAGCTGGCCTGAGAAAAAATGGCTCATTGCCCAAATTTTACATTAATAAAAGTTTCCTATTCCAATCCTTGATAATCATTTTATCTTTTGATGTAAATAAGGATAAAAACTGTATTTACATTGCAAGCATTTATTCAAACTTTACACTTCTCTATAACTACACACCTATCATGTTGAAAATCAACTGCTTAAAATTATATAAGTTAACACAAGGTGTGTTTGGATAAGTAAATTGAATGGGGATGACAACAATTATTCAAATATTTTGTGAAGATACCACTGAAATGCACAGTGCATTATTGGCTTCGGAAGAATATTGTGATAACCTTAGAAAGAGGATAATAAAAAGAAATTTTTCAGGCACCAATATAAGGAAAGATGACGTGTAAGCATGCATGCATTTTTAAAGGATCTTCATGAAAATCATCAATCCTATGGAATGAACACTACAATTCTCTCAAACAATATAAATCATACTGGGCCAACACAAAATATCAATGAATAATATATCTTGATTCTCAGCAAGAGAATAAGGCAATTTGTCTTCTTTCTGTCTGTTATTTTGGACAGACAGGTACTGACAATGAAACTGACCCATTGAAAACAGCTGGGACCATGCAGAAATCTTGAAGGTTCCCCACAAATAAAAAGCAAAATACCTGGTGAGCTTGGAGGGCTACATCATCCAAAAAGCAAAGGAATCAGCTAAAATTCAAACCAAGCCATGAAAAACACAAAGGAACTAAATTATACACTCAACCTAATCAAAAACAAAGCATAGGAATAAATACAACAAAGAAAAAGCATATAACAATGATAATTTCTAAGGACAGGATGGGTGTGGTTAGAATAATAAAGTAACATATAAGCTGCAGTTTTAACTCTTAACCCATTCACATCTGGGGCATACTTGCGGTCTGACACAAATTGAACTATGTTGATATCAATGCAATATCTTGAGAAATATTTGATAGATTCTTAATGGGTTTGACAGTACCTCATGGTTATTTTAACTGATGAGTTATGCTCAAAGTTGTCAGATCATGCACTCAGGGTGCAAACGGGTTAACAAGTCACTGTGCATGAATTCCTTAGGATTGCCTTTATCGCACCATGTGATTCACACGTATAGTGCGTATAATATACTACCACACACTGTAACATTAACACATTCATGCCGGTGTGGACACAAAACACCTGCCATTTTGGCTAATAGATTTTTCACAAACCATCTTTTACAAAACATTTAGATATGTATTAATCAGAAATCAATCTACTTTCTTCTTTTAAATATTTTATGCTTTATAATCACTTTATTTGCCAATTTATCATAATTGACATAGAAGATTTCACAGCATGAAAGGGTCAAGTAGGAGACAAGAGGTATGCACTTTTATTTTTATGTCATTTTTAGGTTTGGCACTAATTTCAATGTGCGCTTTTTTTTATCTTTAATCATATTTTTTATCATATCTATACAATGCATCCTGAATTTGGATTTTGGATAATCTTCTCTTTTTCTGTCATATTTAGGCTAAATCATGACTAGCCAGTTGTAAGTGATGAAGAAAAATGTACCCAGCAGAAACCACCATTAAACCCCATGTATTTGCTCTTAATGCTGTACAACTATAACACTACTGTAACAATGTTTTTATGCTGATTCTTTAGTTTCAACTTCCTTTTCCACTTCTTGTTAAAATGGATATGCTTGAATGATTGAATAATTCGTCAAAGCTCCAAGTATGGCAAGAACCAATATTTTGCCATCAACAAGTTAAGGGTAAAAACTATATAGTCTCCCAATAATACAATCAAGAAATAAATGAAATCATGTTTTTACAATTATTCTGGAATGTTTTGACCTTCAATATCAATTAAGCGCCTTATTCATCAGGTATGTAGGTGGTTAAATCCCAAGTCATCTCAACCATGCACTTTATTGGCATCTTTATGGAAAAAAATGATTTTTTCAATCTTCCTGAAATTTTCTGACATTCAAGACAAATCAAATTTCTTACTAATCAGATTTTGAACCAAGCCATTTCAACCCTGTAGTTTTATTGGCATTCACATGAAAGCATTTTAACTCTACCTTATATTCTTTTCTTGGAATTGTTTTGAGTTTTTCAAAGCCTATTCAGTGCTTCATCTATCCAACAGTTAAGAAGTAATATCGAGCTGAAGTCAATGAGGTTAACTCTACTTATACTCTTTTCTCAGAACTGTTTTGAGTTTTTCAAAACCTATTCAGAGCTTCATCTATCCAACAGTTAAGAAGTAATATCGAGCTGAATTCAATTATGAGGTTAACTCTACTTCTACTCTTTTCTCAGAAATGTTTTGAGTTTTTCAAAACCTATTCAGAGCTTCATCTATCCAACAGTTAAGAAGTAATATCGAGCTGAATTCAATTATGAGGTTAACTCTACGTATACTCTTTTCTCAGAACTGTTTTGAGTTTTTCAAAACCAATACAGTTCTTCATCTATCCAACACTATGGAAGTAATGTTGAGCTGAAGTCGATCATGAGGTTACATTGGCGCTCTCGCCTGGTTACCTGTCTGACTAGATCAGCCTTCTCCTTCATCGCAGTATCGGAGTAGTCTCCCTCCAGGACCGACGCTGCGATCGTTAATCCTTTACCTGAAAGGGAACAGATGCTGCTTATGAAGGGAAATAACCCCCAGAGGCTTGACCTATATCTCTTAAGCCCAAGAGAATTAATTGGTTTGATGTTTGAATAAAGATATTGATAACTAATGCTATTTCACTGAATTTGAAAGGAAAAATACCTGAATAAGAAAAAAATGTACAGTAGGTTATTTGACCTCCCTAAACCATTTTTGCAAAGACCTAATAACTATCCTATATCCTCAATCAATAACCCAATCAAAAAATAATATGAGTTGTAAATAGAGAGAAGTCAAATAGGATTTAAATGAAAATTCTATTGGCAAAAGAAGTCACTGGCAATGCCATGACATGCTGGATTTGCACCTTTGGCAGCGCTGAGAGAAAGAAAGCAGTTTGTGTGCAATGCCTTCAGCTGCTCGACTAACTAGATGGCCCTTTTATATACAGAAATTAGAAGGAAAAAATAATCTGGTTATATTGATTGATAAAAATGTATATCAAATGTATTAAAACCATAAAAAGAAGGACATTTCACATGTTCAAAGATATAAATATAGTCTGGTTATATTAACTGTTAAATATGTATATCTAATGTATCAAAACCTTAAAAACTTAAACTGATTGCAACCCCTTAGTTCCTTATGTCACAATAATAGAGACACGTAACATACCAGCTTTTAGATGTGTTGCTAGGTTAAGCAGTTTCCTATATTTGGGTTCATAAGTTTCTGTTAACTTCATTAGCACCAGAAGCTGAGGCCTGAAATAATAAGGAAAAAAATGAAAAAAATATATAAAATAAACAATCAGGGTTAGAAACTACATATATTACAATATAGCAAATGAAAATCAACCCTCATCACATAGTTTTAGCCAGCAGGGCTTCTGGGTGTCATTTGGACACCCAAAGCTTGAAAAATCACCCCTCATAACATGACAACCAAATTTTTGAGTAGTTTCTTAAAATGTCAATTTGAAGCATATAATTGGATTTTTTCCACCTCAATACAATTCTTATGACATTGTATGAGGATATTATGCCCTATCAATAAGTCAATACATGTTCCTGGTTGTAATCTGAGTATATAGTGATCCCCCTTGAAAAATAGGATGCCCAAAAATTTCAGTATTGCCGATTTTCGGCACCCAGTTTCTAAATCGTGGGTAAGACCCTGCCTCATCATATGAAATAGTATTTGTACCTCACATACACATTATCAGCTTCATAATTTCATTCATATGAGGTGATGAAGTCATGGACACATTTTCTTTACAAGAAGTGCCTTACTTTTGAAAATAACAGTTTGACTGCAATTTCATTTATCACACCCATAGTCTGTTCAAACATTAAGGCAAATAACACTCATACAGCACAAAAAACTCAAAATGGTATACAAGGTCACATGCAAAATTTCAAATTTTGAAGTTTATCTGGCATGAGAGAGAGAGATAGAGATCTTTCAGTCAAAGTTTATGAAAAAAAGGAAAGTGATATATTAACTACAATAATCATAAACCTCAAAATGCAGGTGGGTTTTTGTGTCACTTTGACACCCCCCCCCCCCCCCCCAATAATTCCTAAATCTGCAGTTTTTTATGAAGACTTTTGAGGTGTTATCAGATATGATTAATTGAATATTTGAGTGCTGACCTCCAAGCATTAGTGATATAAGGTAAAGATTCAATAAGAGCCTCTTATTTGAGTGCTGACCTCCAGTTTTTGGTGTGTTGTTCGTCGTCCTCTATCTTGAGCAGGCTGTACCTGGCTGTTGACAGGGCCAGACCACGAATACCATCTCCCCATTCCTTCTTCGCTCTACAGGGAAAAGATAGATAGAACAGTCAGCCAATTAACCCTTCTAATACAATATCCAAGAATAAATTGTATGAGCAATTTATCATTTGACTTTATTGAAGATTTTATTCACCAGGTAATAATGATCCAATCATTAGGATTAGTGTAAGTAATGCATGATTGCATTCCTATTTCTATAGTTTGGCTTATGAGTACTAATACTGCAAATTAAATTTCACAACTCCTTTAGTGACAATTTTTTGATGACCTAGGTCCTACGAGAATGTTCAGGGTTCAGGGTTGTCCAAGTATTTAAATCCCAGAGTACAGTCAATTGGTCCTGGAGCACAGCAATTTTGGGGAAATGTGGTACGATAATGGGTTTAAAAATTGTCACGTGGTTGCACTGTTATATTAGTCTTAGTTGTAATAGTAAAGATCTAGATCAGTCAATAAACAGCATTGCTTATTACAAAGGATGCTTTAAATACAATTTGTATTAAAAATAATTCAAATGAAATGTCTGATAGGCTCAATCTGACAAGTTTTACAAACATTTCCCAGGTGCGTCAGGTTTTTGGCATGTTGCACCTTTTGAAGCCTCTGTTGCACGCTGGTATGACAATGTGCCTTTTGGTCACCCCTGATGTCTTCACTACTTACCCTCTATATTCTACATATTTATAGATGCCTAAACACAGGATGACTGTGACGAGGGCGTAGTACCAGTGAGTTGAGAACATGATGAAGAGACACAAAGCAGCACCTAGTAATGACAGAGTCCTGCAAAACAAAACAAAAACACAAATTACAGATCATTTTGTATTTGGATATGAATACAGAATCTTATAAAACTCACCTTTAGGACAAAAACAAAACACCACAAAAGATAGTACTTTAAGATCATTTTATATTTTGATATGAATACAAAATCACATATAACAGTTACTTCCAATTATAGGTAGACTACTGACAGAAAAATTCAATATCGACTTTGTAGTCAGGTTTTTCATATACAGTTGAAATAAGATATAAAATGCATTTATGATATTTTGGGATATTCATGATTGATCTTTAAATGGAGGTGGTCTCTTCGTTAGGTTTGAGTACATAAAGAAAATGTGTAATAAATCAAATTCTATTTTCCTATTCATGAACATCCTTTGGAGCAAACAGTTTGAACTTTGATATGGAATAATGATATTACAGACATGATAACTATAATTTTCTTTTATCAATGGTAAATAGTCTTTCACAATCATATATTAATTGTCATATGTAACTTAGGGATTTCTCTGTGGACAAAATATCAACTTATAATAAAGGTGTTACATTTTCTAGGTGCCTCTGTATTTGCATTCAATGCAATTCTTTACTTCACACACAGGTGCAGGGTCCAAGAACAAAGGTACAAATATCACAAGAAATTCTTTATAGTCATCCAGTGTCTAACTGTAAAACAAACTGTTTAGAGAATATTGCTGGCACTGCAGCAGATACAAGCAGGGTCTTAGCTAGGATTTTTGAAATGCCTGTCCAAAATAGCAATTCAAATATTTCAAATTGAATAGCAAATTGTGTTAAAAGGGCAAATTACACTTCAGTCATGCTCTAGGAGATGGTTTGTCTGGAAAATATTTGCTATTACTCCTGATAAGTAAAAATTGAAAAGAATTCACAGAATTGTATTTAATTTTTGCATTTAAAAAAAGGAGGTTTTCAGGAAACTACCAGTCCAAAAGACAGGTTGACCGGTCCTGGCTAAGTCCCTGGATAGGTGTACATTGCTTACCAGTGATAGAATTTGAAGCGTGGCCTCCAGTTTGGGGCTCTGAGGAGAGTCTGTAGGGCACACACCAGATTGATGAAACAATAGCACATCAGGAAAAAACTACAATGACAAAAACAAACATACATATTTTCCTTACAAGTCAATAAAAAGCTTTCAATTAAAATATCAATAGAATTCAACATCAACCATGCATATTTCCAAATTGATTTTTTTGAAAAAGAGCTAAAGCCATTAATGCTTAAGAGTTCCTCCAGCAATTGTCATCTTGATCTACAATATATTTGACAATAACTTTGGAATAGACAATGATTTTACACAATATCTAAAGGAGAGTTGTTGGTAATGTCCTGATTAATATTCCCCTTCAAATATTTTCCAAAGTATGCTTTTGACTGCAAGATTTCATCAATATTGTCAGGCTGCTTTTGGCTGCAGTGAGCATTAATGGGTTAATATGAATATAGAAGCAGCCATAGTATAAAATTTTTGCTTTGAGTTAATAAAAGAGTTGTAAAGAGTAATTTACAAGTTATTTAAAAGAAATAATATCTGATATTAACACTGAAGAATATCAAATGATTACATCAAGTCTATAATTGGTGCCATATTATTAAGCACACCAGCTATTACATATTCAGCATGTTTTCTACATACTTACAAGTCTACAATTGGTGCCACATGATCGAGAGCACCCACAAGTATTCCCAACTCTGCTATGAAGGTGGTGATTATTAATGCCCTGATAGGTTCTCCACTCTTGGTGACTTTACTGAAGAAGCCCAGTGCTGGGATCACATTGTCCTTTGCTATGGCTTGAAGGAGGCGTGGAGCACCTGAAATCATACACAAGATGGAGGAGGATTAGGTACAACAACACCAGTATTACCAGTCGGGCCTGCCCTGATGGCTGTGTGGTCTAGGCATTGCCAATGACTGCTAGCTGTCTTTCATCACCGTCCCTGTTCGAATCCCACCTGGGGCATGTGAGAAAGTTGCCAGTGACTTGGGGTTAGGCAGTAGTTTCAGCCAGGTAGTCCGGTTTCCTTCACCAGTTACAACTACCTAGTCACGACTTTGGGGCAATATAGCAGAAAAAGTAACGAAAAACAAAATTCCAATTTCCAAAATCCTGCATGTACAACAACACCAGGAATTACCCAGTCAAAGATGTTGTTTATTCTTGTGGCTATTCCCTACAAGCAAGACATCACTTGGATGAATAGGGGGTGTCTGGCAGTATTTCTCCACAGGGAGGAAGTCCATTAACTTCAGTAATTGAATGATTGGTGCTACATTCCCCCTGTGTGTACCTCCTAGCCTCCTATGCTACGTCTAACCATGCTTGGCCATGCAGCATCCTGTTGGATCTTAACCCTTAAGCTGCTGGTGAATTAGTTTGCCAATACAAAATGATGCAAAAAAGCTGAAAGATGACTGAAACCCTGGCATATGGGTACTCATCTGAGAGTACCCAGTAAGAGCTATCCAATGAACATCACCATGACAGGATTTAGATGGTTATCAAAAATCTTTGCGCCATCGTTCTTTAGATGGAAGTTGACTTAGCATTAGAAGGGTTAACCCTTGTGAGTCCAAGTTGTAATTTTCCCCTAACACATCTGATGCCTAATTGTAATGGGATTTAGCGGCCAACATCCAGTTGACATATTATCAAATTTTGGTCCGCCATACTCATGTGACATTTCAAAATGACCCTCAAAGCGAGCACAACATTATGACAGCCAAATGCCTAATTTTTGTGCAATGTCGGGGATCATTTAGATTGGTGAACCAACAACAACAAGAATATCATCAATTATTAGTTTCAGTGGATGAACTTCATTAGGTGTTGAATTAGTGGTTCAAGGGTCATGGGTAATCTGTACCTCTAAAGGACACTATGGTATGTCACTGGGTGAAATAGTTTACCTCGAAATGCCTCAGGAAAAGCAGTTTACGATTAACCGGACAAAGATAACTGGAAATATGAGATTGAATAAATCCAAGAGAGCAAATTTCGCTGCTAAGTTAAACGCTCCCCAAGAAGTAGAAAGAGGGTTATCTACCAAATTAATATATAGATTTAGGATTAAACGAACACTGATGAAGTGGAACAAGACATCATAAAACCTGGTATTCATTTTCTTGATATTAGATCATTAGCTTTCTTGCTAAGGCTTGGCACTCTATATCCATTTAGGATTAAGTGAACACTGATAAAGTGGAACCTGACTTCATAAAAGCCAGTATTTATTTTCTTGATATTGGATCATTAGCTTTGTTGGTAAGGCATGGCAATTTTGATGCAGTAATTAGTGGAGCGCATGTATGATTATCATAATGGCTACTTGTATGTGCTCCATCTTCATGGCTGCATTATAAGGCTAATGCCTGCAATTATTGAGTGATGGGGAAGTAGAACCAGAAAATTCCCATATATCTTTACATCTGTGCAATAAATCTCAGAAGGGATAATAAATACAAGCTACACCCTCTACAACAAGCTTGTATTATGTGTTAGAATCAGTCTCTCTATCACTACAACATCTACAATGAAACCCTATCATCTCACTGAAACAAAAAGAAATTGAAATGTTCCTCAGGCAATGGGCAAAGATTTGGTCCAATCTAGACGTGGGTAAAAATCTGTAGGTAAAATGCTTTTGTTTTGCTATCAATACTACTCTGTAATATGTCATACTTGCTTTGTGAAAACAAAAAATAGTGCTTCTTGAAAAGAATTTTTTTAAATTTGTTTTGTCTTGTTTTGTTTTTTGTTTTTAATGTGTGCGTTTTAACCAAAATGAAATGTGCACTTACCACTGTTGTTCTTTCTGAGGGCAATTGATTTTCTAAGTTCACATGTTCTAGACAACTGTCACTCACTCTGCCTCTTACAGCTTGTACCCATTAGAATCCACTTCCTTGTTACCTACTTAGCTCATTAACCCTTATGCTCCTAGTGGTTAAGTTAAGTTAATCCATGAGGGCTATCCAATGAGTACAATAATGACAGGGTTTAGATGAATTTCAGAAATATTTGCGTTCTCGTGCATTGGATGAAAGTATAGGCTTAGCATTGAAAGGGATAATCAGGGACAAGTTAACCATCACGATGCTACTCAGGCCTGTAGCGCCCAAACTGCCTGACAACCTTAATGATATCTCCCTGGCAAATGCAATTTTCATAATACATTTCAAGGAGAAATTTTGATCAGAATTCAACGAAACAACTCTCCTTCCAATTGCATTCAAAATTTATGACTGATTGCTAAGTAATTTCACAAGTATCATAGGTATAGATATAGATATAGATAAATCCAGGCATGAATGGGTTAACCCTCATGCTGCTGGTGACTAACTTTGCCAACACAAAAGGATGCAAAAAAGCTGTAAAAATGACTAAAACCCTGGCACATGGAATCCAATTTGAGAGTACTCAGTGAAGCACTCAGTGAGAGCTATCTAATGAGTACCAACATGACAAGGTTTGGATGGTTTTCAAAAATCTTTGCATCCTAGTGCTTTGGACAAAATTAGCCGTAGCAATGCCGAGAGCAATTTTAATTATCAGCATCAGAGATATTTACTCACAATATAAATAGATTCTACCTGCCAGAATGATTAGTCAGTCACGATAATTGATATTAATGGAGAATCTCAGCCATGGTGTCTCAGCTTTGATCGCTATTTTCTTTAAACAAGGGCCACAATCAAGCAACAAAAAGCATGATTAATAAAAAAAAGTGTCCTAAATTTCTGAGAATTTACGGTAAGGGAAAATGTGTGAAAGGTGCCCTGTTTACTTACTACATAGACACTGCAGAGCAGCTCCAAAGGTTGATGTGAAGGATCCCACGAGAAGCACCCATTCGTTAGGCCAGGCCATTTTAGCCACCACCATGCCTCCACCTAAACTCTCACCATATCTACAACAGACAAGCAAAACAAATCAAACATATTCTGACCTCTGTTTAATTAACTGTAGAATAGGATATTAATCGGAGGTGCAAATTAACCAAATTTGTAGTTTTGGACAAAATTCCAAGATTTTCTTCTATTCCAAAAAGCCAATATTGAAGGTTGATATTCTAATGACAGGAATAATACATCCGACTTTCATTAAACCAAACTGACTCTACTCAGATAAGTTAGGCAAGAATAAACCACTCAGATTAATTTCCTATTCTACAGTACACTTCAACACTTTAAATTCATGCATCAAAGCTAAGGCTGTGATGTTTATGCATGCACTATCCTATACTATCCCATTTTTTGATATTAATATTATGTACATGCACATTTGCATGTCATCTTTGAACAATGACATCCATCCTATCCCGTTTTTGATATAGATATTATGTAAATGCAAATTTGCATGTCATCAGTGGAGAATAAAACCAAAAGTCACTGATGATCATGACCATCTTAGATTTGTATAAATTCACTTCTAAAAATTACGATTGATAACAGAAAAATGCAATTTCATTACTAGACTTTACGTCACACACAAATTCAATACTGTAGATCATAAAATTCTCACTCACTTGTCCAGCAATAAAGGACCATGGATGGTTGCTCCAAAAACTATAATCAAGGAGAGATCTGGGAACAGTCAAAGAAAAAAAAACTCTCAACCAGATTTTAGTAGTAGTACATTACTCCCACATCGTTATCTTAGTATGCCACTTACCCAATGCACCTGAACCTTTATCTTGTCAGTTTATATGACAAATATTCTTTAATTCTTTATATTCATTTTTTGACCATTTGTGGGATGAATATTGCTCTCTAGCTCATATGACAAATATCTTTTTATTCTGTTAAAACATTCCTGCATTGAGACAAATATTTATCATTTTCCATTGTAGGCAAGGATACAGACAAAGGATGTGGTGAGTGTGGCTGCTATTGTTCCAACTGGAATTACTTCCTGTGGGTTCTTCAGGTCACCTGACATATTGCTACCTGTCATGATACCTGAAACAGCAAAGGAAAGAACAATGAACATCATGTACAAGCATACAAAAAGCTATCCCAACATGAGAGGGCTCTACTCGACACTAGGCCTATCACAATACAGGAAATGACAATGGAAATAATAATGGAAACAAGAGAGACGCCAGTGGCGCCAAGAGATTGTTTGTTGCGTAAATTTTTTTGTTGTTTGATTTTTCAATTTTATGATATTCAGTTATTTGTTTTTTAATTTTATGTCTATGAAACTTTTAACAGGGGTATGATGTTTCGTTTAAGTGTTTGTTGTGGTTGCTGTGTGATCTATTTGAATAAATATTTGGTCGTGGTCTGAGTAGTATGTTTTTAGAACATTACTTGATGTTCGGATGCTTAGGTTTGTGTATATGTAGTCTATGAGGGTTCATCGAGCGTCACAGAAACTGTCACGCTCTCCCGCTTCTGCCGGCTGTTGTTGATCTGAGAGTTCAAGTCGTTCTTGGGTATCATGTGGGCATCCTTGGTGGTAGTGGTGGCCACCCTCTCCCCATCGCTCCATGTGGTGTTCTCCTGAATAAACTCCATGAAGCTATTGGCAGCATTCTCCCCCTCCTTCTGCAGAATGTAGCTATAGAACTCTTGCTGCAGGTGGAGGTTACACGTGAGTGCCTTGCCGTCCAGATCCTGTCCCACTCCCACGGGCTCGTTACTCCCTAGTGCCTTCCTCTGGCCCTGGGAGGTCTGCTGCACCATGGACTGAGCACCCGATGTGATGCTCTGCACCTTGTAAGTGTCTAGCAGATGCACCGGGGCGTGTTTGACGTTCGGGAGTTTCTGGATGTGAGGTGCACCCTGGGACTGTAGTTTAGCAGGCGAGGAGGGACTGCTCCCGTTGGCACCAGGGGGTGATGTCGACAGCTGGTGGGCCTGGACCTGAGACAGGGCACCTGAGGGGGGCAGGGGGTAATGGTGCCCTGGTACGCGCTGACTGAAGGGGTGCCCCAGAAAGGGCGACATGCCAGGGTGTCCTGCCCCGGGCACTGGGGAATGGTGCCAGGGGGGTATGAAACCGTACGGCGTTATGAGAGGTCCATGAGGAATACCTGGGTAACCCAACCGTGGTATAGGGTGGGGTAGCGCTGGTCCCTGAAGCCGTGCTGATGAGATGGGTCCCCGTGGGCTGTGTGTAGGGGTGGTGTTGACCTGCATACCCTTCCCCTGGGGTGAGATGGGTCTGGTAGGTGTGGATGGCCCAGGGCGTGTCACTGATACCACTGTATACTGACTGGCCCCAGGACTGCTGCCGCTCCCAGCTACCACCGGGCTTCCACCCCGCTTGTTGTTGGGCGAGATCGCTCCTATTGGGATGGGGGACCGCACCACTGGCGGAGTCTTGACCGGAGAGGAAGGCATCTTGGGTGATACAAATGCAGGGAGATGCTGCCTGGGCCCAAGCACTGGGTTGAAGGGGTATGGGACCGGCATCGGCATCATAGGGTAGAAGCCTGCATACTTCAGGTCTGCTACTTCACTCATGTTGAGAAGAGTTTCTAGGGACAGAACTGCAGGCAGCACTAAACATCAGGTAGACTGAAGGTACATCAGAGAAATTAAATACACCATGCAACCTGAAAAAATAATCATACATACCATCAAAGCAACACAAAAATATCAACACAAAACATATCTCACCAAATGCAATCTTATATTATCACACCGACACAATATCTTCTTTAAACAGTAATTGTTTTGTTTGAGGGACAGTGAAGATTTGCATGGTTTCTATATTTTGTGGATGTGTTTTTATAAATTTGTATATTGAGTGATAGTTTTGTATTGATATTTTTGTATTTATTTCAATTTAATGTATGCTTACTATTTTGGGTTGTCAGGTGAATCAAGTTCCTATGATGCTCTTTGGTGTAGATGCAGTATGATGTCGAAGCCTGTTTCTATGAGTGCTGCCTGCAGTTATGTCCCTTGACACCCTTCTCACCATGAGTGAAAATGCAATCCTGAAGTATGCAGACCATTAACCCTGCCATCCCATGCATTCGCATTACATGCTCTTTGGGCTTATAAGTTTGTGACCAATAAATTATAACAGTACACACTTTTCCTGTCACCCAAAACAATTAAAATCATATCTTTATCTAAAATACAACAACAGTGAGAACGGAAGGGATGGCAGGGTTAAAGGTCTGCTAACTTCAGGACTGCATACTACACTCATGGTGAGAAGGGTATATATACTGACTGCTGAAATCGCGATAAAAATATTTACTACTTCCGGTTGGTTTTTTACGATTGTGGGGAACAAAAAAATTCCACAAATGGGCAGGATGGATTATTTAGAGTCTGTTTTCTTGAAGTTGAAACTTTTTTTCCGGTTTTAGTGGCGAAATTAATAAGTAAATTTAGAATTTCGCCAGGGTTCCTAAATCAACATTCCAAAAAGCCGTTTTTGCCGTTTTTTTTCCGAAGTAGCCAATTTTTTTCAAAAATTACAAATATAACCAAAAAGTTATGATAATAGGGTAAAAGCCCTATTTGTTGCGAACACTTTGATGGGTCATTTGTAAATTTTGACCCAGAAACGGCGACGTGACAATTTATTGAAAAAAGTATGTTTTTTGTGTGAAATGCACACAATGCATATCAATGCGGTAACCTCGCTAATGTCAAAAAAATCAACTTCCGGTTGTAGCGAAAAGCTATTTTTTCGCTTCCAACCTGAAGTTGAATTAAAAAAATGATTGAATCAGATAGATGAGGATCTCATCTATCCAGGTAGGTAGTCATATTGTGATCGGGGGGTGATAGCTTGATGAAATTGACAGGAATCGGCGAGGTACCATTGAAAATGTACTCATCGCCATGGTCAATACGTCATCATCGATGCGTGTTGACAAATATCTCAAAATATTTTCGATTTTCCGAAACCAAAAGAATTAATCTTAATAATATAGATACTTGGCTTGTTAATTCTTTTGGTTTCAGAATTTTAGAGTTAGAGATGGCCACAAACGAAAGCTTTGAAATCGGGGTGCAAATTTCGTCAAACCCGATATCCGTTTTTTTCCGAAGTCGCCAATTTTTTTCAAAAATTACAAATATAACCAACAAGTTATGATAATAGGGTAAAAGCCCTATTTGTTGCGAACACTTTGATGGGTCATTTGTAAATTTTGACCCAGAAACGGCAACGTGACAATTTATTGAAAAAAGTATGTTTTTTGTGTGAAATGCACACAATGCGGTAACCTCGCTAATGTCAAAAA
Source organism: Maea johnstoni (assembly GCA_963942565.1). Taxonomy (NCBI): domain Eukaryota; kingdom Metazoa; phylum Annelida; class Polychaeta; order Spionida; family Magelonidae; genus Maea; species Maea johnstoni. Next base: position 8,206,512 of record OZ012693.1, read on the forward strand.
ATCAACTTCCTGTTGTAGCGAAAAGCTATTTTTTCGCTTCCAACCTGAAGTTGAATTAAAAAAATGATTGAATCAGATAGATGAGGATCTCATCTATCCAGGTAGGTAGTCATATTGTAATCAGGGGGTGATAGCTTGATGAAATTGACAGGAATCGGCGAGGTACCATTGAAAATGTACTCATCGCCATGGTCAATACGTCATCATCGATGCGTGTTGACAAATATCTCAAAATATTTTCGATTTTCCGAAACCAAAAGAATTAATCTTAATAATATAGATACTTGGCTTGTTAATTCTTTTGGTTTCAAAATTTTAGAGTTAGAGATGGCCACAAACGAAAGCTTTGAAATCGGGGTGCAAATTTCGTCAAGCCCGATATTCAAAATGGCGGACCGTAACCTCGCCAATGTAAAAAATACTTGAATGAACACGTAAGTACAATAGTACATACGAGTTACAAATAGCCGCTCATTGGTTAATAAACCGCGGGAAAGAGTACCACGTGGTGTGACGGTGAGGCAGTGAGACCGCTCATTGGATAATACACCAGAGACAAACCACGTGGTAAGACCCCGCCCAGAAATATAAATAGGCAAAATGGCTGCGATGAAGCGGCAGATCGATCGATAAAGAAAGTCCGATAAAAACGAACTATAAAGTAAACAATATAAAAATAATTTTGGATTTTGTTCTTATTAAGACAAAAACACAAAAGGTAAAGTAAATGAAAAAAACATTAGGACCGAAAACAACGCCAATACACACAAGAAAACTTGCGCTAGGGCAAATCAAATCACACCACAAGATCACTACGCATGCAGCCAAAAACCGATTGCGCATGACACAAAAACAGGTCACGAAAAATTAGCATAATAATATATGCGGCGCATGCGCAAACAAAACTAAACGACGCAGCGCCATGGCGACCAACATAACACAGAGATCGACACGACAGGATCCTGAGAGCGAAAAGAAAAAAGAAAACACCAAAGACCCCCAAAAATCTACCAAATAAAAACAAATAACCAAACAAAACCTCAATTAGTCTCTTAAACACCACACATATAAGCAAACCCCCGAAACAAAAACTAAAAAAAAGACAACACCACAGAGATAGGTTCGACAAACTCCCAAGGACGGACGTTCTATAAGATATGAGGAATGGCTCCAAATGGCTCCCTGAACAAAGTAAGACCTGAATAAAACCAAAACTATATGAAAAGAGATGTCCTAAAGGACAATCTCTAAAAACAATGGAAAGAACGATGGAAATCATTAATAAGCATACAAAAAACTAGCACAGCATGAGAAGGCTTTACTCGACACTAGGCCTCTGCAAAATCAGAGCCTATCACGATACCTGAAATGACAATGGAAATAATAGTGGGAAAAACAATGGAAAGAACAATGAAAAGAGCAATTGAACGAACAATGGAAAGAACAATGGATAGCATTTATTGGCAAGCACATACATATCACAGGGCTTAGTAGACGCTAAGTCTATGGGAACTCAGAACATAGCAAAATACATAAAAGTACACAGGAAAGAACAATATCATTTATTAGAACCAAAAATAATCCCACCGTAAGATGGCTGTACTCAAATATATGTCTCTGCAACATTATAAACTTTAAATGATACCTCCAAAAAGGGGAAAAAACAATGAATATTTTTTAGCAGTGAACATATTACAAGAACAATATGAATAAGCTTTACTCAAGAAATAAATCTCTGCGGTATTGTGACTGAGAATACATCAGTTCTCCATTGAACCTGCAGCTGCATTCTACTCTCTGAATGTCAATATCTATCTGTTTATTGTCACAGCCAAGTGGGTGGCGGTGCGCATATTGAGCAAACCACCTCTTTGGGATAACGCTATTAATCTGGCTAATGGAAAACCTGATCAAATTCAGGAACTAACAAAACGGCTCAATTGAGTATTGGAAGACTTAACCCTTATGCTGCTTCTGGCTCATTTGCAGTGGTGAAAATAGACAGTAGCCCATCGGTCCGTTTGTACCAAAAATTTGAATGAGCTAGTAAAAGTCTATGTTTACTTGCCCAGGAAGTCTGCTAAATATTCCGACCACATTAATTTAGTAAGCATCACATCCAATTTCACATTTCTTCTACATTAGATTATAACTGTCACAATTCATACATTTAGCACAATCTAACTTGAATGTTCCGTTATGAAATGGCTGTTGGCTTCCATTTTGGTTATCAAAGTGGTATGGACCCCTACTTTTTCTGGCGGACCACTAGACTATTCATTTTGATGGACCGTCTGACCACTAAGGCTTAGCAATCTGTTTTCAGCACTGAATTTGGCCAATACAAAATGATGCAGAAACCTAAACAATGGATAAAACCCTGGCACATTGGTACTCATCTAAGAGTACTCAGCAAGAGCTATCCAATGAATATCAAAATGGTAGGGTTAACACTTTTTAAAATCTTTGCATCCTCGTGTTTTAGACAGGTGTCACCTGGAATGGATCTATGATGCTTTTGCAGATAACTTCGCTATTAATAACCCTTATGCTGCTGGTGGCTAATTTGGCCAATACAAAATGATGGAAAAAAAAACCTGAAATTTCACTGAAACCCTGGCACATAGGTACTCATCTGACAGTACTCAGTGAGAGCTTTGCAATGAATACCACCATCACAGGGTTTAGATGGTTTTCAAAATTCTTTGCATCCTTGTGCTTTGGACAAAAGTAGCCTCAGCATTGCAAGAGTTAATCATAAATTTACCAGATATTGTAAGACAGGTTGATGGTATGGTTCTGATAAACACTGCTCAAAATTTGCTTTTCAAGTAATTCTATAATCCTCTTTTCACTTTGAACTTTATAGATATTCTCAGCATTATCATAAACATAGGTGTTGATATGAAAATGTCAATCCGTCTTATAAAATAGCATCACTAAATAGAGGAACATGTATGTGAAACCAATGTGTTTCCATAGTAAACATTTGGTCATTAAAATATGAAAATCACAACTCAGGATTAACTTTTTCTGAAAAAATAGCAAAAGACTTTAATGGAGGTAACTACTGTAGAATAGGAAATTAATCTGAGTGGTTTATTCTGCCAAACTTTTCCAAGTGGGGTCAGTTCGGTATAATGAAAGTCGCATGTATTATTAGTCATTAGAATAATAACCTGCAATATTGGTTTTTCGGAATAGAAAATCTCGGAAAAAATCCAAAATTACAAATTTGGTTAATTTGCACCTCAAATTAATTTCCTATTCTACAGTTTGTATGCTGCAGATGTGAATGAATGTGAAGATATCAAATCATATCAAAACAGAACCTACCTGTTACAGATGGGAAGTAAATGGCTAGTAAGACGAAGAATGTTACGCTGATATCTTGTTTGACTTCTCCTCTTGCCTTTGAGCCCTGTACGCCAGGTGTGGTCTCCCCTTTCTTCAGGTAATTGCTCCAAGCATTATCTGCAGGCAGAAACAACAAACATAAACACATAATATACAAAGGCATAAAATAATGTTTTTCCTGTGGTTTAGGAGAGGGCTTTGATTGATAAGAAGTGGATAAGAGTAAAAATGTGAAAGAACTTAACACAAAAGTTGTAGAGAGTAGTAGAAGTAGTAGTAGTAGTAGTAGAAGTAGTAGTAGTAGTAGTAGTAGAAGTAGTAGTAGTTGTAGTAGTAGTAGTAGTAGTAGTAGTAGTAGTAGTAGTAGTAGTAGTAGTAGTAGTAGTAGTAGTAGTGGTAGTAGTAGTAGTAGTAGTAGTAGTAGTAGTAGTAGTAGTAGTAGTAGTAGTAGTAGTAGTAGCAACAGTAGTTGTAGTAGTAGTAAACTTTATGAACTTTATAAAATTCCTGAGTAGGACATTAACTTAAGTGAGTATCATTTTACAAGGGAAATATGGATTAGAAATGAAAGATGTGATAGATGCAAAGCCATGTTGGAGCCCCTTTGATGTGCAAGCCATAAAAGAAGAAATATACTCCCTATCCCACTAATGCACACCTCTTCACTGTGATCCCAAAAGTGACAAAAGGATCTTACAATGCTAAGCTCCAATGACAGCTATCATACTACAGACATGAAAAATCTGAATAAAAAAGGTGCAAAGCCTGTTGTTGTGATGCTCCATCAAATTCCTTCAATGCAATTGCATAAAAAAGTCTTCTTGAGTAAAACTCGTCTATGCCGCGATCCCAAGAGTGACATTACAGGATTACTTAGATTACTCCACTAGCAACTAACTCACTATGGAAATACAAAAAGAATCAGGATAAAGGAAGCAAGGAAGCAAATCATAGCAGTGAAGCACATCAATTCCTTTCAATGTTAAAGCTACAACTAACATAAAAAGGCAAATCTTCACAAAAAAGCACTTGCCTTTGATGAGGTACCAAGAGTGACATTATAGTTTTACTGTGCATACCCTAACTGACATCAATTTTAATATGAACTTATATTTTCAAATAAGCCTAAAATGTAGGAAGCAAAAATGCAAATTGTTGTTTTAGAAAAAATAATTACAGATGCAAAAAGGTCTATTTTGAAAAAAAAAGCACACCTCTTAGTTAAAATCACGAGAATGATACAAGGGTCTTACCGTGTATGGCTCCACTCATGATTCCTGATATTCCAGGAACATAGTTGACCTCGTTATTTGTCAAGTATTCATCACATATGGGTGTGCTGTTGACTTTGGTGCAATAGAGTGGGTAGATCGGAAATAATTTGGAAAAGAAATTTCAATCACATATTTGTTAAAATTATAAGAATGGCACAAGGGTCTTACCAGTTATGGCCCCACTCATGATTCCTGGTATTCCAGGAACATAGTTGGCCTCATTATTTGTGAAGTATTCATCACAGATGGATGTGCTGTTGACTGTGGTGCAATAGAGTGGGTAGATGGGACCGGTCTCGTTCTTCGTACACCACGGAGCCCCGTTATGCATGATCACCGACTCCTTGAGAAGACGATCTCCTAATGTACAAACCCTGCAAAGAAAACATGTCAGTTAGGCAATGAAAAGTAATAAAAAAATTAACATTATCATTTTTTGTTTAACCCTTATGCTGGTGGTAGCTACTTATGACAGGTATCAATCGATTGAAATATTTTTTCCAATTAATCAAAAAAGGATATTATGTCAATTGTTATGCCAATTGATCAATCGTAAAGTAAACCCATTTTTTGGGTCCTTATACACCATTTGCTTGCCATTTTTAGCCAACACAAAGAAGTATTCAATCAAAAAATGTTGAGAACTTTCATTGTCTTTGCATTGTGAGAATCTTAGGATTCTAGCAACAAAAATATAGTGTGGAACATGTGAAAGTACTCTATTAGTGCAGCTCTTCAAAATTGAATCAAATAATCGGAATCGAAAAAAAAATGTCAATGATCGAATCGAAAAAAAAATGGATGTTAATGACAGCCCTAGACTGATGTGTGTGTGTGTTACTTACATGGGGCTTCTCTCAGGACTGGCAGCAAAGCAGCCAGCATAGATGGCCAGGATGGAAATGATGACACAAGATAAGGATACAGGCGCAAACAACTGTACAAACTTTACACCTGAAAAACAAAAAAACAGTGAATTACAAAAGCATCTCTTTGCAAGATGTTTGCAAGGAATGATGAAGGGATTAAAACAGGAATTGTTGAGGAAATGTATAAATTTCGGTATCAATACAAGAAAAAGTTGGCACTAGAAATAGAGTTCAGCAAAAAATATTGTTTTCGTAAGGGCATGGGGTTCTTTTTTCCTTTTTGAGATACCTTTTATCATCAAAACTTATGAATCTGAAAGTTGATAAATAGAGAATCACTCTTAACCCTTTTGCTGCTGGTTGCTAATTTGGTCACTTATGCTAATTTGCCAAAAAAACTGAAAAATGACTGAAACCATGGCAAATGGGTATTCATCTGAGAGAACTCACTAGCTTTCCAATGAATACCCACATGACAGGTTTAAGATAATTTTCATGATTTTTTTTAATTTTTATGCGATGGACGAAAGTAACCTCAGCAGCAAAAGGATTAGCTCCTACTGTCTCTGCAGCAGGACCAGCCCAATAGCCAGGTGGTCATTGCCACAGACTACACTTTTCCATCATCACAGCCAGGTTCGAATCCGGTTCAAGGCATGTGATAAAGTTACAAGTGACTTGGGCAAGGGGTGGGTTTTCTCAGCCAGGTTTGAATCCAGCTCAAGGCACGTGATAAAGTTACAAGTGACTTGGGCAAGGGGTGGGTTTTCTCAGCCAGGTTTGAATCCAGCTCAAGGCACGTGATAAAGTTACAAGTGGCTTGGGCAAGGGGTGGGTTTTCTCAGCCAGGTTTGAATCCAGCTCAAGGCACGTGATAAAGTTACAAGTGGCTTGGGCAAGGGGTGGGTTTTCTCAGCCAGGTTTGAATACAGCTCAAGGCACGTGATAAAGTTACAAGTGACTTGGGCAAGGGGTGGGTTTTCTCAGCCAGGTTTGAATCCAGCTCAAGGCATGTGAGAAAGTTACAAGTGACTTGGGCAAGGGGTGGGTTTTCTCAGCCAGGTTTGAATACAGCTCAAGGCACGTGATAAAGTTACAAGTGACTTGGGCAAGGGGTGGGTTTTCTCAGCCAGGTTTGAATCCAGCTCAAGGCACGTGATAAAGTAACAAGTGACTTGGGCAAGGGGTGGGTTTTCTCAGCCAGGTTTGAATCCAGCTCAAGGCATGTGAGAAAGTTACAAGTGACTTGGGCAAGGGGTGGGTTTTCTCAGCCAGGTTTGAATACAGCTCAAGGCACGTGATAAAGTTACAAGTGACTTGGGCAAGGGGTGGGTTTTCTCAGCCAGGTTTGAATCCAGCTCAAGGCACGTGATAAAGTTACAAGTGATTTGGGCAAGGGGTGGGTTTTCTCAGCCAGGTTTGAATCCAGCTCAAGGCACGTGATAAAGTTACAAGTGATTTGGGCAAGGGGTGGGTTTTCCCAGCGTCTCTGCTTTCTCCCAACATTACCATCTGGGTATTCACGATTTAGCCTCAATCGGAAATAAATGTGACAAAAAACTAAATTCCAAATCCAATATGTATGTATGTATAAGTGGAAAGGGCGCTATATCAAATATCAATTATTATGTATGTTTATTGACTGTAATATGAATATGGATAATATGGATGCATCTCAAGATGGCCATCATCATCAAAGAGTAGAAATTGTATTTGCACTTACCAATAGCTACTATTAATGCGATGATGAGCAACATAACAGTGCCGATTAATCGGAAATTGTTGAACATATCAGCTTCATTGTGATGCTCGCTATCCCCAAATATAGTTAACTGCGGTGCCATGAACACCTGAAAGAAAATCACAGACATCAGGATCAATTCATTAATTGATTTATAAATTAACTAATTTCTGATCAAAAAAAAACACACACAGAAAAACACAGACATCAGGATCAATTCATTAATTAATCAATAAATCAAAATCTAATTCAGCCTTCCAATGCTGAGGCTACTTTCGTCCAAAGCACAAGAAAGCAATAATCTCTGAAAACATCTAAACCCTGTCATGTTGGTGTTCATTGGAAACCTCTTGCTGAGTACTCTCAGATGAGTACCCATATGACTGGGTTTCAGTCGTTTTTCAGGGGTTTTGCATCATTTTCTATTAGCAAAATTAGCCATCAGCAGTATAAGGGTTATGCACACAATTTTTAACACATTAGCCTCATTGTGATGATCGCTATCCCCAAATAGAGTTAACTGTAGTTGATCAATTAATTAATCTCTAATTAATCATAAATTGTTGAACCTATCAGCTTCACTGTGATGCTTGCTTTTATGATGCTTGCTATTCCAAAATATAGCTAACTGCAGTGTCATGAACACCCTAAACAAAAACGAAACAAATATAATCAAGCAGTTTTTAGGCTTAGAAAAATTATTGTTTGTTTCCTGTAACAATCAAAAAAAATAGGGTAGGTAGGTCGGTGAAATTGAAAAAAAATTGATTATTTTTTTGTTAAAAAATGTGTGTTTTATGCATGTTTTATGTTAATTTGGAATTGGAAGGGTAGAAATTTTTTTATGGCAGGGATCTTTCGGAGTAATATTTGGAATTGGAAGGGCAGAATTTTTTTTATGGCAGGGATCTTTCTCAGTAAAAACCTGTTAGGGTAGGGTTACAGGAAACAAACAACATTTTTTTTTAATGTCTTAGCATAGAAATCTGCACACTGTCACAAAAGAATACAGACAATGGATGCCATTTTTTTATCATTTCACTCCTTTCATTTATTGATGTTTTCAATTACTGTTCTACATGATTGCCTCAACATTTTCCACGTTTTTGTTAAAGTAATAGGTTGATCTATAAATACCATTGTCTCAACATAAATCAATATCGTTAGTGACTATTGAAAATTCCCATTACTCAGAGATTATAAGGGATTTTGTCTATTTCATTGACTGTGCCTTGCCCCGATAATGAGTCTTAACCCATTCATGATGGCCTACATAATCTGATTCAATGCAAATATCTTAGAAAATATTCAATTTTTGAAAAACGATTGAAAGAAAAACATAATGCTGATAATTAGTTGCACTCAATATAATTTTTAAGATATTCCCAAAGTTGAACGCCAATCCGGGGTTTCAAACATTTGAAAATATATATATATATTTTTTTTTTTGAAAAAGATTTTTTTTTAATTTTATATCATATATCATTTTTATTTAGTTCTTGCATGTCAATTGTCACACAATTACAAACGAGGATTCCGTATATGAGAGGGTTAATCTCGTAATGATGATTGGTTATTACCTGAGCTTAATTGCTTCATTTACAAATGGATGAGATACAGAAATCCATAAGCTGATCCGATGATGCCATTCTCTAACAAGCACGGCCTAATTAGACTCATTCAAATGTTTGTGGAGATTTAACCCTTCAAATGCTAAGGCTACTTTTATCCAAAGCACAATGACACAAAAAAAATGAGAGCCATCCAAACCTTGTAGTGTTGGTATTCATTGGAAAGCTCTCGCTGAGTACTCTCAGATGAGTAAGTATGTGCCAGGGTTTAAGTCATTTTTCAGTATTTTTGCATCATTTTGTATTGGCCAAACTAGCCACCAGCAGCATAAGGTTTAATAGACACCAGATATTGAGTTTCTCCCGTCGGCGTAACGATTCCCAATGTTTTCATTCAGGCAGCAGCACAAACCGGCGCCTATCTATCTTGGGAAAAGCTATCTAATACAAGACTTCAAAATAAGAGCCGGCTCATCTGCCCTTAAAGCCTTACAGGTAAAATACATTAGGACACTACTCTGCTAATGCTATTAAAACAAAGGGAAAGGGTATCATATCAGATAAAGGACTTTAGTTACACAGTTTGGAAAATCTTTAGATTCAGAAGTGCAAATCTGTGCGTATGGTCAGTAAAAAGATAGCAATCATTCCAATGCTTACGGCTACTTTCAAGCAAAGCACAATGATGCAAAGATTTTTGAAAACCATCTAAACCCTGTCAAGTTGGTATGCATTAGAAATCTCTCACTGAGTGCTCTCAGATAAGTAGCCATATGCCAGGGTTTCAGTAATTTTTCAGCATTTTGCATCATTTTGTATTGGCCAAATTAGCCACCTGCAGCATAAGGATTAAATAAATGTTATCTTATCATTGTAAGGTGGGATGTTTGAAGGAGAAAAGTTTATTACAACACAAACCCGTTCTCTCCTTCAAATATTTTGCTAATCAATTTGTTTTATTAAAAAGTACCCTACCATACATCCATACCATAATTTTTATTGATAAATCTGAGCTTGGATTGATACCTTGTCAACAACACACCTGCTTCAATGATTTTCTCTAAAATCCTCAGAAAATTGCACCGGCAATAATCCAGTGTTAGACTACTCGAGTGTGAATATGAGATGCCCTGTGTGTGTGCATTAATGTCCTCTCCCAGTAATTAGAATAGGACACTCTCAACACCTGCTACCATTGTGCCCTGGAGATACACCAACTGCTAAATGGTTTCAAATTATAAGTTTACATCTGCAGCCACTGTGTATAGATCAACCCTCCCAATGCTGGGGCTCCTTTTGTCTAAAGCACAAGGACACGAAGATTTTTGAAAACCATCTAAACCCTGACATATAGGTATTCATTGTATAGCTATCCCTGAGTACTATCAGATGAGTACCCATGTGCCAGGGTTTCAGTCATTTTGTATTGACCAAATTAGCCACCAGCAGCATGAGAGTTAAGTTAACTCTTTTCTTTCTATCACACCATTTATGCATGAACTGGCCAAATAAGGCCACATCTATATTGAAGATATCCTTTCCGATGGAATCATAATTTGGAAGATATTTCAAGTGTAAAGACAGCCAGACTGCAATAGAAAAAAACTCCAGATTTATTATGAAAACTTGCTATAATTTAAAATTGTTCTCATAAGTATCAGACTAATAAGACAATACTTTGAGAGCAATTCAGAATTTCATTTTTCATCCTTTTTTATGCCATTTTAGGCTAAACTGTTACTAGCGAATTGTAAGTGATGGAGGAAACCAGAGTGCCTGGCAAGAAGCACTGTCTAGCCCCACGCCACAGGCCTCTTTCTTAAATGCCTTGAGCTTGATTAGAACACAGACAGTGGTGAGAGACACCTAGTAAGCTGTCAGTGGCAGAGGCTCAGACCACTTGGCTACTTGGCCACTAGGCAGCTATGGGTGATGCATCGTAGTCTTAGCCAGCAGGGCGTCTGGGTGTCATTTGGACACCCATACCCTTTTTTGAGAAATTCCTAAATAGGTCAATTTCAAACAGATTATTGAATTTTTTCACCTCAATATACTTCCAATGACATTGAATAAGTATATTATGCTTTATTATAATAATTAAATGTATGTTTATGGTATCAATCTGAGTGATTTGTGGTCTCCCCTGAAAAAATAGGATGCCTAAATTTTTTACAATTAGGTTTCTTTGGGCACCCAGTTTCTAAATCCTGGCTAAGACCCTGAAGTGGTGAGGGGACAGCAGATAAGGATTAAAGGATAAGGATAAGGATCTTCTGGTTTCCACGCACGTTACATTCTGGTTGATGTCCTATTGGTCAGTTTCAGGTCGCGTAGATTAAGTGTTATAGGTGGCTTAAGGTTGATCATTTTCAAATAACTATTTATGAATAAACTTTAAGTTTGCTGCCAGAGCCTTGAACCTATAATGATGGCATACTAGTTGAAGATCAAAAAGTCCATTTTGGATAATTATAGCTTATGAAAAGTCATAACATTATGAGCATTTCCTGTGTGATCTATTTGGAAATAAAGTATATGTCTGAAACCAATACATAAATATTCCTTTGTGTATAATTCATTCTCACGAGTATACCATTCCTGTGAAAAAAAACTTCTTCCCATACAATCTAGTGGTATATGCAAAATGGAAAGACTTACCAATAAAATCTCCACAGAGCCTATAAGGTACATGGACGTGGCTACTGTGTTGGCAAGGTAAAACAGAATACCAACTGCACTTCCAAACTCCGGACCAAGATTCCTGGAGATCATAAAATATGACCCTCCACCTGAAAGGTGACAAACATAGCGAATGTTATATATAGGTAAAAAGTGAAGAGGAACAAGATCCTTAAACGATAAAAGTCACCTTCAACACATAATACCAATTAGAATTTAAAGGAAGTTATATATATATATATATATTTTTATATATATATATATATATATATATATATATATATATTAGGGCTGTGCTCACCAAAAATTTTCAGCTCACGAGCATCACCAAAAACCTAAACGATGCTCACGAGCTGCTCACGAGCATGAAAACGGCGGCCATTTTGTTTTTCGAAGTGTCGATACCGCTAGCCAGCGCCATATCAAGCTAGTGGTATAAACATGCAACTACACCTCGTGATTCTGAACCCGTTAGAGTGTGAAGTACGCTCTAATGGGTTAGCGTATATCGAACTTACGCATTTAGCGTAGTTCCGCTGTGAATCGCGACATCGATGTCGCCAACACGACGCCGGATTTTTTAGCATCTCAAGCCTATTTAAAAAGATAGTTGAAGTTTTTATTTTTTTGCGATGCTCATGAGTTTCATGTCATGCTCGATAATTGTAGCATGGCATGAAAATCGCGATCCATCGAGCATCGCGAGCGGTGAGCACAGCCCTAATATATATATATATATATATATATATGTGTGTGTTCAAAACTTCAGCATATAATGTTTTTGTCTACTTCAACACATAATACCAATTAGAATTTAAAGGAAGTTATTTATATATATATATATATATATATATATATATATATATATATATATATATATATATATATATATATGTATATATATAAATATATATATACAGTCAAACCTCTATTAAGCGACCGCTCAAGGGAAATGTCAAAAGTGGTCTTTTAAAGAGGTGGTCTCTTAAGAAGGGGTTGAGGGTCTGAGCGAGGTTATGAAAAAACAAAGAATTTCTAACAATGAGCAGGTATTATTGAGATTCTTATGTTTAGCTGCGTTTGCTGAAATTTCTTCATTAATATTTAAAGAATAAACAATTCAGAAAAATAAAAGTTAATTAATTGAGGACCCTCAGAAATGATATACTTTCAATTTTACTGATTAATTTACTATTTTATTGTGCCCTTTTCAATATACAAGGCGTCTAGGCATTCAAGTGGCCGTTGAATGAAGGGCCATTTACTCTTAGGGAAAAGATTTCATGGTCGTTGGTCGCGTCAAGCAAGTGGTTGTTTAATCAAGGTAAAATATACAGGGAATAGCCTTGGGGGGATTTGAAACGGTCAAGGCAAGTGGTCGTTTAAGAGAAGTGGTCGCTGAGGCAAGTTTGACTGTATATGCATATATATATATATATATATATATATATATATATATATATATATATATATATATATATATATATATATACATATATATATATATATATATATATATATATATATATATATATATATATATATATATATATATATATATATATATATATATAAGTATATATATATATATATGTATATGTATGTATATATATATATATATATATGCATATATATATATATATATATATATATATATATATATATATATATATATATATATATGTGTGTGTGTGTGTGTGTGTGTGTGTGTGTGTGTGTGTGTATGTGTTCAAAACTTCAGAATCTATGTTTTTTGTCTACTTTAATTGATAAGAACATTTTTCTACAAACATTAATATTTATATAGTCATGGTTTCAGGTATAATTCAAAGACCTACACACTTAGAAGTCAATGATACAAGCATTATTCCAGCATGGCAACCTGTCAAGGAGCTGGAATTAATGTGTTTTCTATGAATGTTATCAGCACATCAGCTCAGCTGCACTTCTTGCAGGGACAATGCCCTCAATAGAGGCAGCCAGCACAGGATTGAGAGTCTGCCCATTAGGCCTATCAAAGCAGCCATAATCAGTATGTCTTAATGGCAATTAAACGTGCTTTTGTGCAGAACTCCTTTATCCTTGCAATAGCACTCTTATAGACAAAGATATGCGTAACAAGTCTCTGAGAGGATGTTTTTATATGCAATACACCAAATGCCTTGCTTGAATTTCTAGTTACTAGTAAATTGTCACTTTTTCTACCAGCTTTACAATAAAACGTGACCCGCCAAACCCAAAAACCTGTTACCTTTTAAAACGCCAACTAACCCAAATACTACTGGCAACTTTCAAACATGTCTCCAGAAGACAAACAGTGGCTTTCCCCTAGAATAGGACCTTAATTTCTAGCTCTTATTATATGACAAAGTCCAAGGCCTAAAAAAGAGGAATTCCAGATGAAATGCATGCACCAATTTGCTATTGACATTTATTGGTTTATTCTATAAGTTGCAAGTTAATTATATAAAACTACATATGATAATAAGAATTATAGGCAGACACGTGAGTAATTATATATCAAAGATTCTGGCATTAGAATAACATAAGACTATTCAGTCTATATACAAAGAATTCAATACATGTAACCTTTATATTTATAGGAATTATGAACAAATACATGAGTAAGTCATTTCAATGAGAAATATTTTGAATCTATTCTGCATCCCCTCAATCCCAATGAAATGCACAGAGACTCTTATTTCAAATCTGGTTGCCGTCAAGCATATTCTTATTCCCCATAAGTCAATTATGACTAAACATAGCCAGCCGTTTCCAGCAGACCTTTATCGGTCCCTGTGTGCAGGAGTCAACAATCAGGCATACAGGCCAAGAAAAGAAATTGTTTGTTTCCAGTAATGGTCCAAAAAAATAGGGTAGGTGCGTTGGTAAAATGAAAATTTTGATTATCATTTTTTTTTTTCAAAAATGTATGTTTTATGCATGTTTCATGTTGATTGGGAGTTGGAAGGGCAACAAACAAGGCTATGGATTTGTTTACTTGCTAGGCTAGGGCAGGGACATAAATCCATTCTCCCTGGGTAGGGTTACAGGAAACAAACAATTCTTTTTTAGGCCTCATCTGAGGGGCGGTCAGCGGAGGTGGAGACCCTGTCATGTCTATTAGCACATATTAGCAACTCTTTGCAGGGTCTGCTGCAGGGGCTGTTGCAAGGGCTGCCAGCACCAAGATCATATGTTCAATTGCATTACAGACATGGCTTATCCAATTATTGGGCATGTCTGTCAAAATTGATTTTTTTTACCATGAATATGAGAATATGTTTGAAGACAGAATCTTTCCCAAGTTAACCTTGCGAAAAGAGCCTCTAGTGTATATCATATCTATAACCTTTTTTTAGCTGCAGAAGTTCTAGACAAATTCATGTTAAGATTTTGCAATCAACCATTTCAGTTAATATGCACAGTTTTTTAAGGTGATTTCAAGTAAGTACTCGTTGAATAATTCTTAATAAAACTGTCCATGTAATACAACAGTGTAACCATTGACCTTTTCATGCATAGAAATCCCAAGCCAAGCATGTGAGAAAATTGCCAGTGACTTGCGATTAGGAAATCATTCTTGCCGGGTACTCCAATTTCCTTCAACATTTACAACTGAATGGTCATGACTTAGCCGCAATATGGAGGGAAAAGTGACAATAGACAAAATTACCCATTTCATACACATTGACATAAATCAACTTCTTATAATATGAAAACATGAACATTTCTTGCTGTAAGTTGCTGTTATTTTGTATTGCCTTGCATTGGTTTTGAATTCCTTGTATTGACTGATTTAACCCTTCTAATGCTGAGGCTACTTTCATCCAAAGCACAAGGACGCAAATATTTTCGAAAACCATTGAAACCCTGTCATGTTGGTATTCATTGGAAAGCTCTCGCCGAGTACTTTCATTTGAGTACCCATTTGCCAGGGTTTCAGTCATTTTTCAGGATTTTTGCATTATTTTGTATTGGCCAAATTAGCCACCAGCAGCATAAGGGTTAAATGTGTGTGCCAATAGCAATAATACAATAAGTTACTCCAATGAACAAATGGTTGTGGAAAATTTTCATTCCTTTCTAGTTACTTACTTTCTACTACGCCATTTGTGGCAATGGCACTCATTGATATCGACGTCAGAAAAGTCTGTAATACAACGAAGTACACGACAATCAATAACACTAGTGCAGTTGTGACGAAAAGCACTTCCTACAACCATCAGATCAGTGCAATCCACATTGGTAAAAAATGCGCTTTAACTGGGTAAATTTCTTTTTAACCCATTCGTACTGAGAGTAAAAAACACATGAACTGACAATTTTAAATGTAAATAATCAAATATATGAATTTGAGGATAAATTTAAAGATAGTGTTAAAACCATACACATACAAACTCTCCATCAAAAATTCTCTAAATGTTGCCTTGTTTTTAAGATATAGCCACACTGTAAAAACATGTGTACTCTCCTGAATGTCCTATTGTAAATGGGTTATTTCTTTAAATCAAGAGATTGTCTCATGATTTCAATTGATGTTGTCTGATAGTTATACATCAGTATCATTTTTTTACATTTTTCACATTCATAACTGCAAGAAATGAAATTCAAGAAATAACCCTCAGAAAAAAAAATCAATTTCTAAGCTTTCTACATTCACAATCAAATAGTCTAGCATCTTGATTTAATTTGGAAACTTAACGAATTGAAATATTATAAGCAAACATCTGTGAGGAAATTCCTGCTACTTACCGTCACACAGCACATTAAAACTAGGAAGAAGGATTCCACCACTCCTGCTTGTCCAACAATCCAAAAGAGACGTAGGAACATGATAACACCAAAGATATGTTGTATGGTAGGCAGGTAGACACCCAGTAGCACCCCAAGCTTGGCTTTCTACAAAGCAGAATAAAGGATTGCAGATGTATGATGTACTTTTTCAATTTCTGACACTATGCTTGCCTTTACTTCTAAAGATACCCACATTCTAAATTCAATTGATATCTATCAAAAATTGATAAAGGATTGCAGACGTATGATGGACTACACATGTACTTCATTTTGTGACACTACATTTGCCTTTTCATCTTAAGATACCCACATTCTAAATTCAATTGATATCTATCAAAACTTTACAAAGAAAACTGATATCAAATGGAGCTTTATGCTCCATGAAATGACCCGTTGTGTTAATGATCTTTGTCTTTTATAATTTGTGATGAAAAATATACTGAACTTTATTTAGCACAATTTATAACTTACAAAACAATTTGAAGAATATTCCTTATCTCACTAAGTGGTCATCATACTTACCGATGGTCTTTTTTCCGCTTCATGACGTTCTTGTGTACCTGGGACAACAAAGGTGCGCAGGTAAGCTGCAAGTGTGGGCATGTGACCAACATCTTCCTATAAGTATATTGTATTAAACACATGTTACTAGGTTGCTATACTATGGATTACATATAATTATGTTAGGTATTTATTTATGGATCTCAGACAGTTAATGCTTTCTTTGAACCTTTTGTTTGTAAACAATTGATACACTAAAACATGGAGTGTCCACAGAGTGTGATGTATGGGCTGTTTGTTACTTCACGGTTGTCTCACCGCCATAGAGGTTAATATTGTAGCTTGTAGTGCAGTCTAACTCCAACTTACAGCAAATGTTCATGGCACACCTTGGCTAACACATCCACATTCAAAGGCAGACCAAGTAGAGACAGCCAAACAGTAGTGTCCCTTGAGACTAGCAGGTCAACTGTGTCACAAGCATAAGTGACCCTCCTGACCGGTGTCACAGCAAATAGTGTCCCAACTGGCGTGACTCCTTTTTCTTTCCTCTTTCTTCCAAAAGTCAAACGTAATCTAACATTACAAGCACAACAAGACTATTTACAACAAACGGACCTGCCTTAATTAGGTCACACCTAGATCAAATTATGATCTAACCAGTATCAAAGTCATCCAAATACTTAGGGCGGCGGCGTACTCTGGTTGAACGCCTCAAGTCACTAAAACTGTTATTTGAAGAGGAATCACCATCAGCTAATATATCACCCTGGTGATCAGGAATTTCAGCATCAGAGGTATGCTCCACAGGTGTGTTTTGACCCACGTCATGAGTAACTCCCATATCAGGCTGAGATAAAGTAGGCGGAGTATGTGGAAGCACAGGCGGTAAGGATTTACCCTTATCAGATTCTTCATCCTCACTTACCGAGCCGTCAGACAATTCTCCTCGTACAGGATAAGACGAATCAGCAAATGAGCAAGGAACTCTATAACAGTCATACTTCCTGACGCGGTACGAGACACTACGAAGCTGAGATCCAACAAACTTTCTAACATAACACCACAATCCATCCATTGACACTAGCAAATATCGATTACGAGCTTTTGACTTATTCTGATCACTGTTTAAGTACACAATATCACCCACTTCGAGATTCTGTTGCAAGAAAGGCTTCTGAAGTGGATTTTTGCTCTTTTCACTGAGAGGATGATTGGATAACCTCTGCTCATTTTGTTTCAAAATCACATCGAGGTCTGTTAACGGAATTTGTCTATTTTGAAACTGATCTCGTTGTGTCCATAGTTCGCGTGCAGACAATCCCCGACTTCGAATTCTAGAATTCAAACAAGCAGTAGCCACAGCCAAAATAACAGGTGTAACAGGTCCTCCCAATGGCTCTTGACGCAGAAGCTCCTCACGAACCTCCCGAATTGCCCGTTCAGCAATTGGGTTTTTGTTAGAATTTTTAGCATCACCAAGTTCAATTGAAAGTCTATGCTTAGAAAGTACCTGATCATTGAGTAGGGCTACAAATCCTGGTGCTGGATCTGTCCTTATCACAGCAAGAGGACCATCAAGAGGTCTGAAATCCAGGCATAAACACACCAATGCGTCACGTAGACTGTCAGCACGTTCATTCTCCACAATGCAAGTCTTCGTAAATGCAGTGACTTCCTCCCGCAAAACAAAAATTAGTTGTCTCTCTCGTTTGATAATATCTGCTGCAAAAGACACACCAACCGCTCCCGGCGGGTCGCCAGTTGTCTGAGGAACTGAAGTGTGTTGCAAAGCACGTAGAGAAGTGCACTGGTGGCAACCTGATGTGACTTGATTAACAGACTTATCTAAGTCAAGGGCATACAGGTAACGGCGAAACACTGCCTTCAACTGGTGAGCAGAGGGATGATCAAGCTGTATGTGCAAAGCTGTCAGGAGACCATCCAAAACCTGACGTGGAACTATAATGCATTGATGGGACGGTGTAAATGGCTCATCTCGTTGAACAACAAGTAGACCATCCTTTGCCACAGTAGCCACCTGAATATAACGCTTGATGTCCCTAATATTAGTGAGCTTTTTGGAGGGTCTTGTACCCTGGATAAGATGAGCATGGGTACGGCGCAGGTCTGAACACTCGACTGAATAAGTTTCCAGGTATTCCTACTAGTGAATGGCAACTTCTTTCTACCAGACACTATGTCCTGTACAGACACTCGCTGTACCGCTGACTGTTCACAGTAATTGACAAAAGTACAAACTTGGCACTGTTCATCTTGACATGGTGAAGCATTGCGGCTTGCAAAGTCAGACGGAATGTTCGCTGATCCCGCTAGATGACGAACAGTGGCTTGATATCTGCTAACTGTGGATAGAAATGTCAACACACGAGGGCTAGCTAAAGTGCTTTGTTGCTACAGCTATCGAGAGCGCCTCCACTTCACAGGGTATCCATGTCATCTGCCGACCACGCAGCTTCGCGCTGAAAAATCCTGACAGATACACCTTACTGCCTCTTGTAATGTACAGAGTTGCGCCCACACCATGGTTTTTAACCGCTCCATCCGTTACTACCCATAACTGATCACTTGGTCGTGGTAAGGTTATCACCTTGCTTGACGCTAGGAATTTTTGTGCACGTTCAAAATGCGCACAGAGATCTTCAGTCCATGATATTTTGGAAAGTGATTCACAACCAGCCACAGCGTCATCAAGTGGAGACAAGATCGATGCACAGCCTGGTATCACGCGTGACAGAAATTTGTACGCTCCTATAAATGATCTGAGACCTTTGACGTTATCTGGACGCATACAAGTGGACAGAGTAGAGATGGTATGAGGGGTTGCCTGAATGGTTCCCATACACCACTTCCATCCCAGAATAGTTGTAGACTTAGGGCAGACAATAGTCTTTTTCGGTGATAAACACAGAGCGCTTTTGGCTAGCGCCTGAAGGACCCATTCTCCAATTCTGTTGCAATTCTGACGGGGTATCACCTCCACAATATAAATCATCAGCTATTTTTGTGACGACACCTTCTTCGACCAGATCACCGAGAACTCTGCACATCATCTCTTCAAGGGCAGTTTCAGATCCAGGCATACCCATTGCTGATCTAGCATAAACACGTATACCACGAAATGGAGTGGCCACACCACAGTATTTCCTGGAGCCTTCTGCTAACGGTATCTGATAAAAGGAACTGGTGAGGTCTGCAGAAACAATGTATTTCCACTGAGCGATCTGGCGTAATATAGAGTTGACATCTGGCATCAAAGAGGGCTGTGGTTTACTGTAACGCCCTACGTCACCAAAAGCTGTAACCAAACGGTATCCACCCTTGGCCTTGTTTACAAGGAATGACGGGTTTAAATACTCAACATTCACCCCAACATCCTCAGGTTTGACAAAAACTCCAAGATCCTCAAGCTCATTAAACTTCTTTTGAAGTTCGTCTAACTTATCTCGAGCATATTGCGGCACACGCCCCTTACGCTGGGGTGGTTCAACCGGACCCATATTTATATGAGCTTGAAATGGTCCAAAGGCGCCATTGTACCCTTTATAATCAGGCCTAAACACGTCATCATATTCTCGAAGAAGACACTTGAAGCTGTCCCTATCTTCTTGAGATAGTATACAGTCAGGGTCTACCAGTACTGAATCAGAATGGATGACAGTAGTTTTCTTAGGTAGCTTCTTAATTGATACATCAGGTGTTGGTAGATTTGTTTCACCTTCCTCAAGAACACAAGTAGCCCGTACTTGACAAAAGTGCTCATGCCTCTTGAGAACTTGAGGCTGATTTGTCAAATTTGGGATCCGAATTCTGCCAGCAATACTTGGAAGTACAGTCGGTGGAGGCCAAATTTGAGAGAATTTCTTGCCTTTCGCACTAGGTGCATCATGTCTGGCTTCAAGTGCATAGAAAGAATCAGACTCAGCAAGATCTTGTGGTAACACTACTTCCAGAAATTCACCAGGCCAAACTGTAGTTTTCTTAATTGGAGCCTTTAGAACAGTCACCCGTCGCACTGACTGCTTTTGTATTGAGTCATTGGGTGACCCATACACAAAAATTGAACCATCACCAAGGAGCACTTGACGTTTGTAAGGACGGATTGCAACATCATTCGCTTCCATAAATGGAGTTCCGCCAAGCACATCAACATCTAACTCTTGAACAACTAGACCCTCAAACACTAGGGATTTTCCATCTCTTTCCAATAGCAGCCGAGTTTCTCCACAGATCTGTAATGGCGACGACCCATCTGCCTGATAGGCAGATTGCGATGTCGGCTTCACAATGGCACCAATACGTTTTGCCGTAGAAGAGCGAATCATGTTACCCGTGGCACCACTGTCAATAGTGATTCGCACTGCATGATAGCCATAGAAAGTGTCCAGATAAGGAGATTGACGCGTTTGTACCCTGCACGTTTTTAGACCGCAGTTAGCTGATAATCGATCACCTGATTGATCTTCATGCTCCGAATCCTGCACACCCTCATAGGGCACGTAAGTGTCATCTTCATCAAGAATTTTGGCAATCAATCGTGACTTAGTCAAATACCTCCTATCCTGTTCAGGTAAGAATGAGCAATCACTCAAGAAATGGTAGAACTCAGTGCGACCAGCTTGTTTACAAAGGGGGCATATCTTGACAGGGCGACGACTAGGTTTCATAGGTGGTTTACGCCAGTGGCTGTGTTGTGTTAGTGGGTCATTATCCCATCCCCCTTGACACTCCCCTGTGGGTTTGTGCCATGCCTTTCAGAACCGGATGTTTACGTTGGCCAGCCTGAGCATGCGGACTGGTGTGTGTGTTCAGCCATTGTAATTCTCACGTGCTGCTACATTAAAGCACATTCAATCTACAAGATAACTACTCTTTGTTATTTATTGGCGTGGTGACAGCGGTGGGATATCAGTCTTACCCACAGAGACTCTGGAGCAGCTGTTTATCTAAACTGGCAGATACAAGTGCCAGCTAAGCCTTTATCAAGCAGACTTTGTAACTTTCCAGCAGTGAAAAGAGACAATAATGGCAGTCACCCACAGAGCCCCAAAACAGTGGTGCCTTACCAGAAACGAAACTGTGACCTCCTTTGATAGCTGGAGGCAGAATATCATCTACACTTTATCTCTGGATCAGAATTTTACTGGCTTTCTGGCTGATGGAGCAGTCTGGCAGAAGAGGTCTAGAGCCACTCCACTAAGGGGCTTCACAGATGATGGGGTTGCTGTTCCTGTGGACATTAGGAGAACTGCTCATCAGAAAAATGCCTCTTTGGAATTGATGCTTGGGCAGATAGCGAATTATTGCCCAGTGATAGCCAGAAACACTATTGTGAAGAACTCAACATCACTACCAGGGATATGGCAGGCTATTCGTCTCCACTATGGATTCCAGTCCACGGGATCCCACATCCTTGACTTGGCTGATATAAAACTTCAGCCAGATGAGAGACCTGAGGACTTATATCAAAGGATACTTGCATTTGTGGATGATAATCTCATGGCACAGGATGGGGGTCTGTCCCACCATGGCGAGTTGCCCCGGGAGGATGAAGAAATGTCCCCTACCCTGGAAAATGTGGTGGTGCTTCTGTGGTTACAGTTACTCCATAGGGACCTTCCGAGATTGGTCAAGCAGAGATATGGGACAGAGCTCAGATCCAGGACTCTGGCATCCATTAAACCTGAGATTTCTCAGGCTATGAGTTCGTTGCTGGAGGAGATCAGGTCATCAGAGGAGACCCGTGTCATGCGCATGGCGACGTCTGACTCTCAGTATCGCCGACGTTCCAACACGGGACAGAAATTTTCTGCACAGTCAGCCGTTTCCTGCCCTCTGTGTAAGCAGGCTGGCAGGGCCAGCTACAAACATTTCCTCAGCAAGTGTTCATTTCTGCCAGATGCGGATAAGAAATTCATGGCCAGGGCTCGGCTGATTGGGTCGTTAGACTTGGAGGATGAGGACGGAGAGGAATGTAGCCCACAGGAGGGTGCCACTGGTGATTCTCTTCCGGCTGGTCAGTCGGTCACTAGGCGTGTCCAAGTAAAGAAATCACCATACTTCGACGCTTACAGTCATCACCGTGGTGTTCGGATAACCGTGGATAGTGGTGCAGAAACTAACATGATAAAGGCCTCGGTTGCACAGTACATTAGAGCTGAGGTCACAAAGAGTTCACAACTTGCCTTCCAAGCGGATGGCCAATCCCCGCTTCGTGTCTTAGGTGAGACCCGGGTCGTACTCTCACGTGATGGAAAGAGGTTGGTCTTTGATGCATTAGTGGTAGAGGATCTTGACGTCGATATTTTGGGAGGTACACCCTTCATGGAGCTGAACGATGTGGCTGTGCGACCAGCCAAGAAACTTATCATGTTTGGGGATGGCTCATCGATCTCGTACGGGGCTGCTGCCATGTCTTCTAGAGTCCCCTCTACCCCTCGCGGCCATTCGCATGTGCTTCGAGTGTCTGCGGCCACGACTGTGTGGCCGGGTGGATTTGTGGAGGTAAGACTGCCAGAGGAAATGCCCCGGGAGGGTTTGATTGCCCTCGAGCCTAGGGCAGATGTGCCCAGTTTACAGTCTACGGATGGTCAGATTTGGCCAAGCCCTGATGTTGTTTCCCCAGTTGGAGACACTATACGCATTCCTAATTTGACCCAGGAACCGAAAGTGCTGCGACGCAACGAGCATTTCTGTCAGGTGCTCCCCGTGTTTGAACCACCTGTTCGAGAGTCGCCATCTGGTGAACTTCAGGATTCGGAACCGTCGGTACGTCGGTCTCCATGTGGCATGGGGGCTCCTGCCCCTCACTCAGCGGGTGTTCGTCTGGATCCTGACAGTGCTCTCCCTGCGGGGGTGAAAACCCAATTCCAGGATCTCCTTTATGAGTTTGATGATGTCTTCGACCCTAAATTCAAGGGATACAATGGTGGGGCGGGCAGGTTTCAGGCCGTTGTCAATATGGGGCCAGTCCAGCCACCTCAGCGCAAGGGGCATATACCCCAGTATTCCAGAGACAGACTCGTCCAACTACAACAAAAGTTTGATGAGTTGGAGTCCCTCGGTGTGTTTGCAAGGCCTGAAAAGATTGACGTTGTCGTGGAATATCTCAACCCGTCCTTCCTCGTCAAAAAGCCAAATGGAGGCTTTCGACTGGTTACAGCATTTACTGATGTGGGCCAATATAGTAAACCCCAGCCAGCACTTATGCCAGATGTCGAATCGACCCTCCGTGAAATCGCACAGTGGAAACACATTATCGTAATGGATCTGACCAGTGCATTCTACCAGATACCATTGTCAAAGCCTTCTATGAAGTATTGTGGCGTTGTGACACCGTTTCGTGGGGTTCGTGTCTATCGCCGCTCTGCGATGGGCATGCCTGGATCCGAGACGGCGTTGGAGGAACTGATGTGCCGTGTGCTCGGTGATCTGCGACAGGAGGGCATTGTGGCTAAGCTGGCTGATGATCTCTACTGTGGGGGAAACACTCATGAGGAACTACTTCAGAACTGGAGAAGGGTTCTTGCAGCTTTGCACGGGTCTGACCTGAGACTCTCGGCTTCCAAAACAGTGGTATGTCCAAAGACCACCACAATCCTTGGATGGATTTGGTCTCAAGGCAGTATAAAAGCAAGCCCTCACCGCATCTCCACATTGGCATCTTGTGATCCCCCTCAGGATTCCACTGGACTTCGTTCCTATATTGGAGCCTACAAGACATTGGCTAAGGTCATGCCTAGGTGTGCTGACATTGTTGCACCTCTTGATGATGCCATATCGGGTATGCAGCCAAAAGAGAAATTAGTGTGGACTGATGAACTCCTTGCGGCATTTGACAGGGCGAGGAAGTTCCTGTCGTCAAGCAAACCTATCGCCATGCCGCAACCGGGTGATCAGCTCTGGATTGTCACTGATGCGGCAAAGAAAACTGGTGGCTTGGGAGCCACCTTGTATGTGTCTCGGAATGGCAAGCCAAGGCTCGCGGGATATTTCAGTGCCAAACTTCGGAAACATCAAGTTACCTGGTTGCCGTGTGAGCTCGAGGCACTGAATATTGCGGCTGCTATCAAGCATTTTAGCCCTACATGATCCAGTCTGAGAACAAGACATGTGTGCTTACAGATAGTAAGCCTTGTGTGCAGGCCTTTGAAAAGATGTGCCGTGGAGAGTTTTCTGCGAGTCCCAGGGTGTCGGCCTTCCTGTCGGCTGTCAGCCGATACCAAGCATCACTGCGACACCTTGCGGGTTCGTCGAACATCCCATCTGACTTCGCCAGCCGCAACGCACAAGACTGTGTAGACCCTGGGTGTCAGGTGTGTTCTTTTATTGCGGAGACACAGGAGTCTGTTGTCAGACATGCCACAGCGCAGGATGTACTTCAGGGCTTGGCGAAGTTGCCATTCACGGGTAGATCCACTTGGCTTCAGACCCAATCCGAATGCCCTGATCTGCGGCGCACTCATGCCCACCTGGTGCAGGGGACACGCCCGTCCAAGAAGGAAACCAACATCAGAGATGTGAAGCGATATCTAAATGTCGCTACAGTTGCCAGGGATGGACTCTTGGTGGTTAGGCGTGAGGAACCATTGGTCAAAACAAGTGAACTTATCATTGTGCCCCGTAGGGTTCTGGATGGTCTGCTTGTGGCTCTACATATTCGTCTCAGCCATCCGTCTAGCTACCAGCTGAAGGCGATAGTTCGACGATATTTTTATGCGCTTGATTTGGATAGGGCAGTTGACCGTACTGCCGCCTCATGTCATCACTGTGCATCATTGCGTCAGGTGCCGCACACCCTGGCTGAGCAGTCGACAGTTGATCCCTGCGAGGTCGTTGGGGTGTCCTTTGCGACTGATGTATTGCGACGTGAGAGACAGCTCATCCTGGTACTACGCGAAACGGTTACTTCATACACTGGGGCGTGCATGGTTGAGAGTGAGCAACATTCTGCATTGAGAGAGGCATTGATTCAGATGTGTATTCCGTTGCGCCCCCTGGATGGCCCATTTGCAGTCGTGCGCACGGATCCGGCACCAGGCTTCATGGCCCTGGTGAAAGACGAATTGCTAGCGAAACACAGGATATGTATTGAAGTGGGCCGAGTCAAAAATCAAAACAAAAACCCTGTAGCTGAGCGGGCTGTTCAGGAGTTGGAGCGGGAATTGCTGAAGCTTGAACCCATGGGGGGTCCCGTTACTCAGCTTGACCTTACCGTGGCGGTTGCGAATCTGAATACTAGAGTGCGTAGGGGAGGCATGTCTGCCCGAGAGTTACTAATGCAACGTGACCAGTTCACCAGCGACCAACTGCCTCTGGATGATCACAAAGTGATTTTGGAGCAACATCGCCGACGTGTGCAAAACCATCCCTATAGTGAGCGATCCAAGGCTCCTCTGATGAAGCTTCCTGCTGTTGTGCCTGTGGAGGTGGGAGATATTGTGTACCTATATAGTGATAGTGATAAATCTCGCGCACGTAGCCGGTATCTGGTGGTTTCGGTGGATGGGGCATGGTGTAACGTGCGCAAATTTGCTGGTTCTCAACTGCGCAGTACATCATACAGAGTTAAGCTCTCTGAGTGCTTTAGGGTGCCTGTGTGTGGGTCTGCTGATGATTTGCGGCATGGGGCTAGCGGTCCTTCCCTGTCAGACAGCATGGGAGGGGAGGTCCCTGTGCAGGCTGCTGGTCCTCCTCCACCACCTGAGATCCCACAAGAGATCTCTCTGCCTCTGCCTACACTGCCGGTGGGCAACGGACAGGGACGGGAGCCAAGCGTTGACACTGAGGTCCCAGATTCCACCTCACCTATCTTGGATACCTCTGTGTCTGTCCCGCCGGGTGTGGACTCTGGAATGGAACCTGTGATGGATAATTTGGGGGGTCCCAGACGATCCGGGCGATCTTGCAGGATGCCGAGGCGCCTTGAGGACTATGACCTTGGTGACTAGACTATGGTTAATTGTCATCCTGATATGAGTGACTGAACATTATGCTCGCGGACTGATTGGTGCTGTTGTAATTGACTTTCTCTTGTCTGTTCCCTATCGTTAGTTGTTAACAGTAATTTTTGCCCGGGAAGTCATGGGTGAACTGGATAGGCAACTGAGTTGAAGATTAGATATGACTTGGTAATT
The DNA here is from genome assembly GCA_963942565.1 of Maea johnstoni. NCBI lineage: Eukaryota > Metazoa > Annelida > Polychaeta > Spionida > Magelonidae > Maea > Maea johnstoni. Next base: position 8,233,458 of record OZ012693.1, read on the forward strand.
AAGGGTTAATTCTCTCCATGTAATTTATTTATGCATACAGGGAAGGGGGAAAAGGAATCACGCCAGTGGCTGTGTTGTGTTAGTGGGTCATTATCCCATCCCCCTTGACACTCCCCTGTGGGTTTGTGCCATGCCTTTCAGAACCGGATGTTTACGTTGGCCAGCCTGAGCATGCGGACTGGTGTGTGTGTTCAGCCATTGTAATTCTCACGTGCTGCTACATTAAAGCACATTATATCTACAAGATAACTACTCTTTGTTATTTATTGGCGTTAGACTGCGAATCCTGAGATGCAACTCTCCTATAGCCACGCATTTCAGAGACAGCTGACCGCATAACTTTAGCTTCCTCAGAAAGATGAAGTTCATTCAACAGAGAATCTAGAGCCTGGGAAATCTCTGGCTTGATTGAGGCTAAGGTACGGGACCGTAGTTCAGTTGCATATCGTTGTTTCACCAACCTGGGAAGATCACTGTGTATCAGACGGAGCCAAGATAACACAATAAAGTTCTCTAAAGTTGGGGTCATTTCCTCATCCTCTGTGACACATTCACCATGGTGAGTAATATTTGCCTCTTTTGTCAACATACTATCCTCAACAAAGGCTTCCAACCTTTGATACAAGTCCTCTGGCCGTTCATTTGGGTCAAGACAAATATCACTGAAATCAATGAAGTGGGCTCCTGTTGACTGAAACCCAAAATGTTCACGAATACTTTGCCATATTTGAGCCATGGAAGTACAATTCTTGATGATAGTATTGCAAGATATAACCGAGCAATAGTTTGCCACTTGACCAAGCATAAGCTCTAGCATGTTGACTTTTTGCTGAGCTGTGCGCCGAATATTCTCAGGAATTTCTTCACCGTCAACCGTAAATCCACGTAAAGGAGATGTTTTACTCTTTTTCTCCCAAGTAACTCCCTCCATTAAGAAAGGTGCAAATTGTGAGTCCAAGGATAAAGTGTAGAGAAGATTCTGACGCCAACTTTCATAGGAGGTTACTGTCTCATTCTTGCCTAAGCACCACTGCTTAGGTGCACGAGGTGTACTAGCCATGATAGTAGGTCACACAGTGTATTAGTGAGAAGAAGGAGATACCCAGGTTCCTTTGTCCTGATAGACTGCTCACAGTTTATGTGAAAAAACAAGCTAGTAGGCAAAAAGTCCAATGCAGGAAACGCAGATAAGTTCCAAACGCTGTCACCACGCCATAGAGGTTAATATTGTAGCTTGTAGTGCAGTCTAACTCCAACTTACAGCAAATGTTCATGGCACACCTTGGCTAACACATCCACATTCAAAGGCAGACCAAGTAGAGACAGCCAAACAGTAGTGTCCCTTGAGACTAGCAGGTCAACTGTGTCACAAGCATAAGTGACCCTCCTGACCGGTGTCACAGCAAATAGTGTCCCAACTGGCGCACAGCACATTCATTTTGTCTTCACTACTGTACTGTACTCAGTTACGTGTGTATGTGTTTACTTTTAAGAGATAAGCTAGTCTCTTAACTTGTACTTAACTCATGTGTTTATGTTTACTTCTAAGAGATTTTTTGTTATACGTTTACCTGGGAGAGATAAGTTAATCTCTTCCATGGTAAGTTATACTTCTGTGTTAAAATTTTTATTTGCACATCTGCCAGACTTTACCCTTATGTTAAATAATTATATATCACTGGCGACTCATCAGTACAACTGACTATTATCTCTGCCAATGTACGAGGATTACGACATTCCCTAAAAAGACTTGATTTCTGGGACAAGTTTAGAGATTTAAAAGCTGATATCATTCTTTTACAAGAAACTCATCTTGTTGAACTTGACCTAAATGACTTAAAGAAAGAATGGAATGTAGAGTTCCATATTGCAGGGACATCCTCTAACAGTAGGGGGGTTGCACACTCAGAATCTAATAGACATCTGGAGACTGCAGAATCCAGATGTAAAAAGATTTACGTGGGGGACTAAAACCCCGTTTAAAAGAGGTAGATTGGATTTTTTTATAATAAGTGAAGAATTATTAAGTTTATGCCCCAAAGCAAACATTTTGGGAAGTTACAGAAGCGACCATAATATTATAAGTTTATCTTTTAATATTACAAACTCAACATGAGGTCGTGGAAGTTGGAAGTTCAACAATGAACTACTCAAGTCCTCTAAATTTACCAAAATGGTGAAAGAGGAAATAAAACTAATAAGAGAAACTTATGCTCTTCCGATTTATGATCTAGATCATGTCAATACAATGCCTGACAAAGACCTCATTTTGACAATAGAAGATGATCTTTTCTTGGACACAATGTTATGTCAGCTAAGAGGTGTTATTATAGCTTTTTCAAAAAAAGCAGCTAAAGGAAAACAGAATACTTGAAAAAGACCTCTTGAAAAAGATTGTTAAGCTGGAAATTGACATTGATTCAAAATCTAACGAAGATAGACATAAATTGCAAAAACTTGAAAATCTGAATGCAGAATTGGAAAATCTGAGAGAAAAGAGAATGAAAGGTCACCAGATTAGAGCAAAAGCAGAATACACTGCGGGCTTAAAAAAAGTTTAGACAGTTCTTTTACTCTTGAAGAACTAGAAAATGTAATAAATAAAAGCAAATTGAATAAGTCTCCTGGTCCCAGTGGATTCACAAATAATTTTTTTAAATACTTTCTATATGAGCTCTCTACTTGGCTTTTAAGAGCATATCAACATTCTTTTATGAAGGGGTCTCTCTCTAGAGACACTTTGATGGGCACAATAACTTGCATTCCTAAAGGTGGAAAGCTAAGGAATGAGCTTAAAAATTGGCGACCATTAACCCTTTTAAACTGCTCTTACAAATTTCTATCCTCAATGATTGCAGACCATTTAAAGTCAGTCCTTGAAATTTTGATATCTCCAGATCAGACTGGTTTCATATCTAATCGTTTCATAGGAGAAAACAAAAGGCTTTTGTATGATACCATCACTTACTGCAACAATGAAAATGTCTCTGGACTGCTGGTAGTGGTGGATTATGCAAAGGCCTTTGATACAATAGAATGGACCTTTATTGATCAGTGCTTGCACTTATTTAATTTTGGCGATGTTATAACTAAATGGGTTCAGATTCTAAGACTGAATTCAATATCAAGGGTTGAACAAAATGGCCATTTTACTCAGAATATTGAATTTTCCCGGGGCTGTCGTCAAGGTGATCCTATTTCACCTTACATCTTCGTACTTTGTGCAGAGATTTTATCACATGTCATTAGAGAAAAATCTGATATTAAAGGTATCAAGGTATTTGATACTGAAGTTAAACTGTCCACATACGGTGGATATGAAAGATATCAAAGATATGAAAAACATCATATCAGTATGGAAAATAAGAAATTTGACTCCATACGGTAAAGTAGTTCTAATAAAAAGTCTACTTTTCTCCAAAATCACCCATATACTCCTGTCCCTACCTAGCCCTAATCCATCTACTATGTCATACCTACAGAATATGATAAATGACTTCCTTTGGGGAGGGAAACCCCCCAAATTCAGAAAACAAATAATGGAGGCTGATATCAAAGATGGAGGTCTCAAATTACATAACCTTTCACTGTTTGATAATTCTCTTAAAATAGGTTGGTTAAGAAGATAACTGTGCACCACAGCAAAATGGAAAGCAATTCCAGATAATTTTGAACTTTCAGGTGTCTTTACATTTGGAAGAGACTTTTTGGAAAGAATTTCAGAAATGAATTTCAATCCCTTTTGGGCCAATGTACTTGAAAGTTTGAAAATACTAATGTCAAAGGACACCTTTATTAGCAATATCAATATATTGGAAACACCATTGTGGTACAATAACATTCTCCAATTAAGAATTAAGAGATCCTGGTTGGAGAGGGGTATTTATACTATTTGGGACCTGATGAAAGACAACAAGGTTATTTTAAGCCAGGAGGAGTTCGAAAACAAATATGATATTGCTACTAACTTCCTGGAATATGGTGCTGTGACAACAATAATAAGAGAATTTTTAAAAAACAAAGAACTCCCATTACACGGTCTGTCTTTACCTTATAATTCCTATATTAATATTGTAATATCATTGGATAGAAAAGGTGTTTCCAACATCTACAAAATGATGATTGGTAGAGATAAGCAGATTATAGAAAAAGCAGTTAACCCTTATTGTGCTATTATGCTGGACGGGGGCTTGTCCCTCATACTGAATAGATTCTTTGCAACAAATTACGTTGCATTGCTATGGGGCTGTCAGGGTGGTGTAACTTTATCCTGCCATAAAAGGCAAAATTATAATCAAAATATTTGAAATAAAATATACTACCTGAAACTACTGTTCTTGTTCTTTTTAATTATGTTTCTTTTGTAGATATTTCTAATAGTTTATATTAAGTTTGATCAGTGTAAACCTTAAGTTTTGTAGAGACCATGCTGGTTTTGATTTATCACCAATGAAAAATCAGGTTTTCAAAATGCATTAACCCAACTTTAGCCTTTGATTTCGCAAGTTTTTCATGAGTATTTCTTTTCAAAAATGTTATATTCAGAATCCTTATTAAAAACTGATGCATAATAGAAAAAATAGTATTTGTTTCTTTCTTTTATTTTGTCATTTAGCGATCCTAAAGCAAAGGGAATGCAAGTAAATCTTGGCTAGAAACGAATTCTGACAGCGCATCAAAAAGAATTCTAAAAGATCAACTTCCTCAATGTTAGAGCGCTATAAACCAATGAAAATAGAAAATATCAAACGTAAAACATTAATATCTATTATAATTTAAACCTCCTCAATCGATACATATCATTTTTATTTAGAAACGATCATGTTTTGCACCACAAATCAACAATTGAACACAAAAAACAACTGTTGATTTGTGGCGGCCATTTTGTGACTCCCAATTTCGCTAACTCACAGGCATGACAACTCAGAGTTAAGATTCCCATAGCATTAAAAATCTACAATATAAATAAAAATAAAAACATGTTTCGATTGCCAACCTTGTTATCCTCCTTATGGTGTCTTTATTTTGTGTTGTACCATTAGTTATAGCCTTTTTCAAAGGCTTCAAACATGATGGTCAGCACACGTTGTCAAGCTCTGTTTACGCCTAATTCGATTTAGAAGTTCGTTTGCAGTTTGCTTGTACCTATTTCCTATCAAGTCTCTCTCATAAAAACGGCTATACAATTTATTTCCAAAACAACATATTTCAATAAAGCTGTTTCCCAGCTTTAGGAAAATGTTTGGTTCATTACAATCAGAACATGAGAAGTATTTAATTTGATTGTGTAAAGTGCGGCGAGGAGACCGCAAAAATGCCGATTTTCAAAATGGCGGCTTGAAAAAAGTGCGAAGAAATTTGCTTCGCACTTGTTCTAAAACGATCTTTTCCCATACTTCACTTTTTTTTTTCAGAAAATAAAGTACATATTCTTATTCCCTGACATCCATTTGATATAAAAATTAACTTTATTGAATTTAGGATGTCAGGGATTAGCAAATTCCGATCGAAATACAAAACTGGAAGTACTCGATTTAGTAGCGCCCGCGAGCTGCGAAGCGCTGTCAACATCGCAAAAGATCGATTCCAGTGAGTATCACTGTTGAATTATTACTATTATTAATGTTTTCCTTTGTCAATCTGACAAAGAAAGACATGTGAGAACAGGTGAGATATTTATTTCACCTATTCTCAAGTTATTTCGCCAAACATGTTGGATAACTTCTATATTAATCGAAGTTAACCAACATGGCGGCGGCCTGCGATCGGCCGCCATGCAGACCGGGCAGGGCTCGTGTGGCGCAAACGTAAGTAGCTTTTTGAAACCGGGCCCCGCTTGTGAGCCGCGCTTTGAGGGTTAAGAATTGGAAAGAGAAAACAGAACTTGAGATTAGTTCTTTCTCTATGAGTAAATCTTTTATTGTAAACTCCAAGATTGATGACATATATCTTTGATATATACAATTTCGTACTCTCCACAGAAGATTTTTCACAAATAACATATTGTTAAAAATGGGTATTAAGGACTCCTCAATTTGTAATCTCTGTAACAGGGAAGAGGATTCAAATGAACATATGCTCATAAACTGTCAAATCTCCTCAACACTGTGGATACGAGTGGAAAGTTGGATTAACGAAATCATGGTTACTCAATATACCCTAACTGACGAATTAAAAATACTTGGAGAACTAGATAAAGCATATTGGATAAATATGATAATTTTGAACACCAAAAAAACCATATTTTTATCTAAGTTGCAAAACTCCATACCAAGTCTGTTCAAGGTTAAATTGTTTACAAAAAATATGTATGACTATGAAGAACTAAAATATACTTTGCAGGACAAAGTAATGGTTTTTGAAAAAAAAATGGGGTATGCTCACTGATTACTATGAAAATATTTAAACCTTTGTAAAGTCTTAGACTATATACCATACATACTTTATGACGTGTAAAAACAAATAACAAACAACTATATATTGATATATACTATTGTGATATTTGAAAGATATTTATTTATATTTGTACATTGACTGGCTTATGTGAAAATAAAAACCAAAAAGCCTAAAAGTGGTAGGTTTTTTAAATTAAAAAACATATTCCTATAACAGGTAAGACAATACAAATTAGATATCTTGTCATTGTCTATGACAACAAAGGTGCGCAGTTAAGCTGCAAGTGTGGGCATGTGACCAACATCTTGTATAACAGGTAAGACAATACAAATTAGATATCTTGTCATTGTCTATGACAACAAAGGTGCGCAGTTAAGCTGCAAGTGTGGGCATGTGACCAACATCTTGTATAACAGGTAAGACAATACAAATAAGATATCTTGTCATTGTCTATGACAACAAAGGTGCGAGATTAACAGCTAGTGTGGGCACGTGACCAACATCTTCCTGAAACAGACAACTGGCTATTGTCTTGCACAAAAATGCCTCACAATAAATACATACAAAACAGAAGAATTCAAGAATATTCCGGCTTAGTATTGAACTACAAAAGCTAGTTTATTCCAATAAATTTGCACGGGATAGGTGGTAGTTAAATTGCCAATATTTCTTTTGACCAACATCTTCCTAAAACATATGCAGCAGTGCAATGAGCTATCTGGTCACTGCCTTGCACAAAAATAAATTCCCACATGCAATATACAGGTTGGATGAAAATAATAGTTCAAAAAAACTCTGGGTTTATTATTTCAAAACTACTGAAGCTAATCCTAGATCTGATTGTAAGGGCTGGAATGGTAGTTCAACTGCCAGCCTGCCAATGTGGTCATATGTGACTTGCATCTTTCTCGTTCTCGTTTGGGGACAATACAAATTAGCTACCTAGTCACTGTCTTTTTCAATCTCTCAATTATCTAATAAATGCCAAAAGGTGATAAGAAGGGTGTAAGGTCAACAAGAGCAGCTCTAAATAATTCAGTATGTTGGATTGTTCTGTGATGAAAAAAGGTTGACTAACATACTAACTTAGAAGTCAGTAGAACCTATAAATTCAAGAAGTACATATTTGAATTTCATTGATTTGCAGATTGCAAGTATATATAAATGCAAAGGAGTCGAGTCAATTCAGTTGATTGGGGGTTACTCTGATTTTGGGTGAAAATGGAAATCAAATAAAAACCAAACCCTCCTTTACTCAAATCCTGATTCTTTCATAACAATGACTATAACTTTAATGCCAAGACATGACCAGAAATATATATATATATATATATATATATATATATATATATATATATATATATATATATATATATATATATATATATATTATATATTATATATATATATATATATATATATATATATATATATATATATATATATATATATATACATATGTATATATATATATACATATGTATATATATATACATATGTATATATATATATACATATGTATATATATATATATATATATATATATATATATATATATTTATATATATATATATATATATATATATATATATATATATATATATATATATATATATATATACATATATATATATATATATGTGTGTGTGTGAGTGTGTGTGTCATTAAATGATTGCATACTAGATTACAGTTTTACCCATTTATACCTGAGAACGATTTCTTTAAATTGGTATTTGGTTCTATAATACTTTCAAAGATGAAATAAGTCAATTCAAAAACTATTTGAACGAGAGTTGTGGCTTGACCTCTGATGGACATTTCTCCTTCAAATATTATCCAAAATTTGTTTTAGTTATAGCCTTACCATCAGAATCTTCAAGCTGATTTGGGTGCTACAGGCATGAATGGGTTAAGGTGAGTGCCCTACCTTTGCCAGCTCCCATTACATGAGGAGAGTATAGCTTTCCTAACAGTAGCAGGAAAGAACAAGCTAGAGTGACACAGAATGAGGTAGACAGTTAAATGAATCATTGGCTCAGCTTGCATCAGTTAGAGTGAGGTAACAGATTTACAAAATGTCAATGTCACAGATTCCATTGGATAACCTAGCTCAAAACTCTGAAGTCTGAACCTTGCAAATTGGAGTGGAGGTTTTCTAGAAAATCATGTCAATTTACATATTATAATATGGGAAATCAGTATTTATAATTATTATTATTTGCTTATTCATTTATTTATTTCCTTTATTCATTCATGCATTCATTCATTTGTTCATTCAATCATTCATTCATTCATTTATTCATTTATCTATTTTTCTTTTCTTTATTATTTTTTTGAGGGGGAGGGGCTCCTCCAAGGCCATCATGGTCTATTTCATAGAGCCCTTCTAACTCTTCAATAGGTATGCAGTTGAATTCTAGCAAGAGGCTTTTAAAATTAGACATACATCTCCCAGTGTGAATTTATGTTCCCATCATGTCAAACTTGACGCAATGCAGAGCAGTGCATATAGATATCACAATGCTGCTACCAATAACAACTGACATTTAACCCAATCCGTATTACTAGAGAAGCCCACCTGTCAGGCACAGGCTTCTTAATTCCTGTTGTGCAAGCCTCATTCTGAAATAATTGGTCCCAATGACCAATTTACCAAAAATGTACACCCACATCATACAGAGTAATCCCTTTTCAGATGTGGTTGTAATTTGGCAATTGGTTCTTTAGCTGTAGACCAAACATTCCTAGATATTTCTAGAATGCAGCCTCATTTTGAAATAAGGTTGCTGAAGTGGCTGATTTATGAAAAAGGTATATTAAGTATTGCCATGTCAAATCTGGCTGAAATCCGAAATATAGGCAAAAGATTTTTACTACAACCAGTAAAATCATTCTGAAATATTTGATTTACAATGAAATGCACATTCACATCATGCAATTAAACTATTCACACTTTAAATCATGATAAAATCTGATAATCATTTCTCCAGACATAGGCCAAACAAGATTTTTTTATCGGAATGGGGCATTATCCTGAAATAATTTCATCGGTAATATAAGGCTGATTTAAGAAAAAGCACATCCACATCATATAAAATATGACAAATCAAATCTTGCTGAAATCTGAAAAGCAGATATCAAGATATAGGCCAAACAAGATTTTCCCAAAAACCAATATCATTCTGAAAAAAATTGTTGCAATGACCTATTTACAAACAAAAGAGAATCCATATCATGTTAAGTATTCATATTTTAAATCTGTCTGAAATCCTGCAATTGGTTCTCAAGATATAGTCAAATCAAGATTTTCACAAAAACCTCCATCTTAAATAAGTATGTCAAGATGGCCGATTTAAAGAAAAGGCACATCTTTGTCATATAAAGTATGCAAGTCATATAAAGTATTTGCATACTTTATATCGCCTGCACAAAATGTGTGACATTTTTGGCTTGTCATGATTAGACCTTAGTGGCAGATAATATGACAATAACCAAAATTCTCTTCCATTCCTGAGTGCCCTTGACTACAATTGGACAGGACACACATGAAATAGCTGTTCAATTCAATGTCTTGACAAGGGTTTGACAATGTTGTCTAGTAAAGCATAAAAGAGCATATTTGCCAATTTCTGAAACTCCTCTCTTGATGATGAGTTTGCTTAACCCCATGAAACTGAATCTCCAAATATTATCGAATCTGTTTTGCTCCACCAGCAGTAATGAAATTCTAGGCAAACAATCTTTCAGTTAATTCTGGCAATTGACATCGATGTTTCACTTCTACAAAAATCAATTATAACTGGCGCACTCACAAGTCTTTCCTACTCTGCTTTCCAATACCTTTTAAAAAATGAAGCTTGAAAGATGTAAAAGGAAATCCTGCCAATTTTCAGGCATTATCCTGGGAATACACTTAAGAATCCAGAACTTTGGAGTCACATCAAGTAGGGGATATACTATTATATTGAATAGTTTTGCAATAACTGCTAGGTTGGTTGGAGAAGCTTCCTGGTATATCTTCATGCCTTGTTATATGGTTAACCCTTATGCTGGTGGTGGCTAATTTGGTAAATACAAAATGATGCAAAAAACCCGAAAAATACCGGAAAACCCTGGCAAATGGGTACTCACCTGAGAATACTCAGCGAGAGCTATCAAATGAATACCAACATGACAAGGTTTAGATGGTTTTCAAAAATATTTGCGTGCTTGAGCTTTGGATTAAAGTAGCCTCAGCATTGGAAGGGTTAAGGTAATATAAATATCAGTACCAATCCCTACCTATTCCTAATATAATTAGTAAGACTCTGTAGTGAGGGTATATAATCTAGTCTAGGATTACAGCTACATGATTAATCATCCAAATTGTAAGATTTTTAAGTTTGGATCCAATTAAAGTATGGGATTCGTTTACAGTAGATTTAAATAAAAACAGCAAAGGAATCCTATCAGGGGGAATCTCTAGAAAAGCCTTTCACTATTGCACATCCCTTAATGGCATTACCTTACAGTGAAAGCTTACATTCAAGGACGTCCTCGAAAGCTGGCACGTCTCGTTTGGTTGAACAACAAATACCCTTACTTAAAGGTTTATCTTTATATTAGCCTTTAACCCTTCCAATGCTACGGCTACTTTCATCCAAAGCACAAGGATGGAAAGATTTTTTTTGAAAACCATCTAAATCCTGTCATGTTGGTATTCATTGGATAGCTCTCACTGAGTACTCTCAGATGAGTACTCATGTGCCAGGGTTTAGGTCATTTTTCAGCTTTTATGCAAATTAGTCACCGGCAGCATAAGGGTTAAATACAAGCTTGAGCATAACCCTAGCCATGCAGCATTGTCTGTCTATTGCCACAAGTAAGATGATTTGGGGTCAAAAGAAAATTAAATAATTATGAAGTTAACAATAATTTTTATGTTGATTCAATCATCAACACATAATCAAACATTTAAAGAATAAATAAAATATAGCAACCTAACCATAATAGTTTTGCGAGAGCTGTAAACTATAAGAACTCCTGGAATTGTTCTAAGCTGAATATATCTCAAAAACTGCATTTTCCCCTGCAATTTTCAAACAAAATGAAGTGCAATTCCACTTTCCTACTAATTAAAGCCTTTTTTAATGAAATGTAGTAATTGAATATTGGGGAATGGGGCCATATTTTGAATATATAGCTTCAATACGAGTTTAATGTTGAAATAATTTCATGTGAAATTCTATTCTGAAAATTGGTAACAATTTGAAATGCTACTTTAGGTAGTCCTACATACAATTTAAGTCATGCCATTACATTGACAGCCAAATAGCATGTGCACCTGATATTTTGTATGCAGCATCGAAAGGGGCAGACCAATAAGATTTATTTTTGCACTCCTATTAACACATTAGCACCTCTTTACAAGCCCCAGAAGGCTGTAGGCAATTAAGAGTGATTTATTGACGACCGGCAATAGCCGGAAGTGTTCATGCTTAAAAGCCAGCACGAGATTGCTGCATCGCCTTTGGGGCTTGTTAGTATGAGCTCACCTGCCTTCATAGAATACTGAATCATTCCAGGTCTGTTATTATATGCTCACCTGTTTATTATGAGCTCACCTGCCTTCATAGAATACTGAATCATTCCAGGTCTGTTATTATATGCTCACCTGTATATTATGAGCTCACCAGCCTTCATAGAATACTGAATCATTCCAGGTCTGTTATTATATGCTCACCTGAATATTATGAGCTCACCTACCTTCATAGAATACTGAATCATTTCAGGTCTGTTATTATATGCTCACCTGTATATTATGAGCTCACCTGCCTTTATAGAATACTGAATCATTTCAGGTCTGTTATTATATGCTCACCTGTATATTATGAGCTCACCTGCCTTCATAGAATACTGAATCATTTCAGGTCTGTTATTATATGCTCATCTGTTTATTATGAGCTCACCTGCCTTTATAGAATACTGAATCATTTCAGGTCTGTTATTATATGCTCACCTGTTTATTATGAGCTCACCTGCCTTCATAGAATACTGAATCATCTCAGGTCTGTTATTATATGCTCACCTGTTTATTATGAGCTCACCTGCCTTTATAGAATACTGAATCATTCCAGGTCTGTTTTTATATGCTCACCTGTATATTATGAGCTCACCTGCCTTCATAGAATACTGAATCATTTCAGGTCTGTTTTTATATGCTCACCTGTCTATTATGAGCTCACCTGCCTTTATAGAATACTGAATCATTTCAGGTCAGTTTTTATATGCTCACCTGTCGTTAGAGTTTGCTGTATCATTCCAGGTCAGTTAGTATATGTTACCTGTTTTGAATGATCTTAACCCTTACGCTGCTGGTTGCTTATACTTTTGCCAATAACAAATGATTAAAAAAACCTTTAAAAAAACACTGAAACCCTGGCACATGGGTACTCATCTGAGAGTACTCAGCTAGAGCTATCCAATGAGTACCAATATGACTGGGTTAGATGGTTTACAAAAAACATTTGTGTTCTTGTGCTTTGGACGAAAGTAGCCTTAGCATTGGAATAGTGTTATTTTGTGCTTACTTGTCTATCTAGGTTGCTGCAGCATCCATTGACAATTACTATAAGTTATACTGTCTTAAAATATCTAAAGCATGTAATTTGTGCTAAGTTTATTTTCATCTAGGTTGCTTGTCTGTTATCATATTCTCATCTAACCCGAGAGATTGCTGTAACAATCTGTCTATTATCATATGCTTACCTGTCTCGAAGGATCTAACCTATGCTAGCACACCTGCTCACCAGTCAAAAAGACAGGCAGAATTGATCATACCAGGTGTATGTTCAATAAGGCCAGGGAAATCTGAAGTTGGTCTAGTCTTAGATGAATAAAACAATGGATATGTAGTGAGAGGTCATTTACTATATGCGCGTTAGTGAAGACCTGGCTATCCTAGGGGGTTCGAATCTGGCCTCAGTGTGACATCACTAGGAGACAATGACCAATGAGGGCTCTCGTATCATTTACATTACAGACAAATTTGCAACGCAACTTTTGAGCAGCTCCCCACAGCCATGATGTTCAGGGAGATCTGTCGGTTGCACATCAGGTGGAACGACATTCATGGTCTAGTATGTAGTCAAATTACAGCTTAGTCTAGCTTTAGGTGCAAGATGTTGGCTTCATGCTAAGCAGTCAACCCCCATTCTATCATTATACATCTATCACCTACACAAATACAAAAAAAAAATCTGTGCACACAAATCATATCAGCTTCATTGCTTCTTTTGTTTTATAACAACTGTGCTCCTGTGAAATAATACATATATGTCAACATGCCCATTGTTGGATGCTCAAAGCATGATGTTCCTCAGGGTAGGTAAAACAAAGTGCACTTAGCCCATAAATGCCCTTGTGCCCTGAATGTAAATGTTCATCTAAACATCATCATTCCATGGCTATCACTATATAGCTCAAACCATGTATGTTCCTCATGGGTAGGGAAATAAAGTGCCCTTAGCCCATTATCTTGGATAAAAGCCCTTATGCCCTAAATGTAAATTTTCCTCTAAACATCATCATTCCATGGCTACTATCATTATACTACATGTCTGTTATACAGGCTACATTGGTATCAAACTCATTTTCTGTTATGATATTATGGTATATCTTACCACTTACAAAAGTACATGAAGGGCAGACAACTCACAGTGGCATAGCTTCTTGACCAAAACGAATCATGGGATTTGTCATAAATGACTAAACTCAGTGGACTGGAATTTTGTTAAATTGGAAAATGTCCTTTTTATCTTTCCACTGAATTCCGTGGAAACTATGGCATAGCATCTCAACCTCAAGAAATCAAGTTAACCCTTTTACATCTGGCACACATGTTTATGGTCTGATACTTTTTCATATAATTCATCAAATACAGTGACAATTGAAAAACAATTGAAGGGGGATTGTTAAACCCATCATGGACCACAACTTTCAGACAAATATTTCTCATGATATTACTTATCATTATTACTTATTATCAAAACATTCCATAGTGTCAGACCATGTGTACACTCCCAATGTGAATGGGTTACCCATTTACGCTCAGAGCAGCCAAAAGAGGCCTGATACTATTGGAAATATTTTACTTACAAAAGCATTTTAATGAAAACATTTGAAGGAGGAATGTTTATCAGAAGCCAAACAACAAATCTCCTTCAAATGTTAAATGTGAATTTTCGCTTCATTCCTAATTTATTTTTAAAAGAATGAGAATAGCAGACGATACCTTTTAGAGAAACTGTGATTGTTAATGGGTTAAGATAAAAGAGTTAAATTATTGATCATGAGGAAGCCAATTGGGGGATTGTCACTTAGATTGAAAAGTGCCCTACTTATTTTGCCCCTGATTTCTATGGTAACTTTGTCTTGCAGATTTGTTGTCTTTGAGAAATCATGTAATGTCAAAGGGTTCAAGTATTGATCATAAATAAGATCCTCTACCACAAAATGTAATCATGCTGTCCTCCTACATTGAACAAGTGACAATACCCTGGATTAAAAGAGGAAATGAGTAATGCTAAGTGTGGTATACTGCTATACAAGCAAGTTCCAGTAGGGTTTAAAGTATCAAACAAAGCCATGGCTCATTTTAGAACTAGTGAGCCCCCCCCCCCCCCCCCCCCCCCCCCCCCCCCCCCCAAAAAAAGATTAAATTCTTTTTCATGCTTATTTTTGTCCTCGTTATTCTTACATACCCTACAAATAAATACAAGACAGTATTTGAATACGAAACAGTTAAGGCCTACATATATTAGTTTTATTTTGCCACAACTGACTAAATCTTTTATTGAATGAGCTTCCTCTTTCACTCTAATTGTGTTCACCTATTTGTGCCTGATTCCCTTAAAGAAATGTTGTTAACCTATGGTATTTTTGAGAATAACAATGGACTCAAGAAAAAATCATAAACTATTTGAAGAAGAAATGTAAGTTGTATTCTGACCATTTTCCATACAATATTTTCCAAAAAAATGTTCAGGTAATAAAGATACTGAGAATCATAAGGAAATGTTTTGGGGCACTACAGGTATGAATGGGTTAAGACCATTTTTAAATGTCATTCATGTATAATCATCCATTTGAGTATATGCCAATGTTAAAAGGGTTCTTTTATTCATTTCAATAGCACTACCATATGACCTGAGTTTCCTGCGGGCAGGTTGCTGCATTATAGTGTCACACCCACCAATAAAGTAGCCTTAAAACATGGCATTCAGGCCAAGGAATATGACTTTTAATATCTGAGGAATGGTGTTTTGGGTAAGAATTTGTTTTATTCAATAGTTGCAGAGATTCAGCAGAATGTAAGCCAGTGACCTTAAAATGAGGTTGTGGCCCTGCAGAATATAAATAGACTGCAATAACCATTTCCCTAGGAAAACAGGATTAGGATATCTCAATCTGAATCCTATTCAAGTGGCATCCATCATATGGCCTCCTGAACGAACATGTTGTGAAGGCATCCCTCGTTCATCTTACAGTTAACCCTTTAACTAACACTCAAATTCTAATGCTGAATTAGACAAGCGTCAATCATCTAGAGGGAATATAGGAATTTGAATTAAACCCCTTATGTGTTAAAATTTTTAATTTAAATGACAGAACACAACTTTTGGAGTTGACTCAAAATAATGATTTTGAGTTGAAATACATACAGTTTCCCCATCCTCGTCAAATCCTGTTGTAGGGGCAAATCCAGTATCTGTACATGGCAGGTATTGATTTTTCAAGGTTTCAAGTTTTTTGCGAGAACATGGCCAAAGGCTCACCTAATTGAGTCAGATTTCTGTGTTAAATTGAGTGTGGCACGTGCTCTAGATGTAGGGAGGCAAAGAGGATGGATCAAGGTTTCTTGAGGCTGCTTGACACTACACAATATGCATTAAAAAGGATTCCCATCGATTCATTGTCTTAAGTACTCACAGATTAAATCACAGGGTTGACCAATATTGGCCTATGAATGAATGAATAGGAAATTCATTCATCATTTTTATAGACGATGAATTCATTGATCCAGAAGGCAGCAACCTGCTAGCCTTTACTACAGTGGTTGCTGTTTAGATTTAATTATGTGTTCCAGAGAACAGAGGGCATACCTGAATGCCCAGCCCAGTTTGCTGCCACAACCTAGCTTGTAAGGCATTTTAGGTTTTTGTTTGTACGCCTACGTACCTTCATTCAGCTTGGGTGCTCAGATTGAATAATTCCCTGGTCACTTGGCCATGGTCTATACAGCCGGGCATGATAGAATGGCTTCTAACTCTTTTATGGTCAAAGTTCCAACTTGACATGTATAAGTGTTTGGATGCTTTGATATTTGAGAGAAGATAATGAGAATCAAGCAAATCAAGGTCATACCTGAATGCCCAGCCCAGTCTGCTGCCACAACCTAGCTTGTAAGGCATTCTAGGTTTTTGTTGTACGCCTACGTACCTTCATTCAGCTTGGGTGCTCAAATTCCATAGTCTATACAGCTGGCCATAATAGAATGGCTTCTAACGCTTTTATGGTCAGAGTTCCACCTTGACATAAGTGTTTAGATGCTTTGATGTTTATGAGATTAAAATAAAAATCAAGCAAATTTAAAATACTTGGAAGAAAGCTGTTGAGTACAATCTATCTATCATATTATTTCTGATATGATCATAATGACAACTTTGTTAGAAATTATCCAGAAAATTATAGTCCAGCCTTTTTGGAACTCTCGAGGGATTGAATTTGATAAACCCATCGGCCAACTGAGCTAGACAGAGCAAGTTAGGCATAAAATATTATAATGGTCCCAGAAACCAATGACCAAACAATGATTTACTGTATAACTAGTATATTTACAAGCATTTATTTTTTGCTAATTTTGCGCTCCCCATGATAGCGCCAAAATAACATCCTTCAAATAAATATCTATATAGTAATAGAAAATAGTTTGTGCTTGAGTGCTTGAATGCACAAATTTAAAGTAGCACAAATACCCTCCAGCAGGGGTGTAAAGTGAAATTTTTAGCACTCCAAATTAAAGCTGTATACAATAACTCGCTCATACCAAGAGCTCTTATTGGCAAATGTTGTCTGCTTCTTTGATACTCTTTAGAAAAAAGACTTTGGGATAAAACATCGATTCACTAAATATTCGAAGAACAGGCGGCTGAGTTTCAATTACAGTTTCTCCTTCAAATATCCCCCACAGATGCTTTTTTTGTTTACACAGAATTAGCAGAATAGTCAAGGTGTTATTGGACACTACAGGCATGAATGAGTACATCCATTCATGCCTGTAGCAGCCAAAACCATCTGATTATTTTGGGGATATCTCTCTAAAAAATGCAATATTTAGAACATAATTGAAGGAGGGTTGTTCCTTAAAACTCTATCTTCAACTCTCCTTCAAATAGTTTGAAAAGTTATGTTTCACTTCAAAATTATTTTCAAAAATATGACAGGTCCAGACGACACTTTTCAAGTAGATCTCCAGGCATGAATGGGTTAAGGAACAAAGCCAAGCAGTCCTGCTGGTTTTCAATTGTTCCTCTTAAATGGTTATCGATTCTTCGGCCTTTCTTCAAGAACGCTAAGCCCATCAGATATTTCTCTTACCAGTATGGAGCGATAGCATTAAGCAAAAGAATGATAGTGCTCCAGTATTCTGTCACATATTCAACTATGTGATCATATGTACTACTAGAAATTTAGAAATTTCCAGTAAACCCTCAATTGGTATAAACTCAATTATGTTTGTGGCAGAACAAAAACAAACAACCATAAGCTGTTTCAAGTGGACTCAGAATTTCTGGTTTAATAGGACTGTGCTAGTGTAAGTTTTTTCCAATTTTATTCATATTTTACAAAAAAAAAACACTCCCCTAACCTTATCTTATTTTCATTCATTTTAGTTTATATCAATGGAAGCAGGTAAATTCCATTTTAAGAATTTTTAGGTATTTTATGCATTGGACAGTTTAAACAGGTCAATTCCTATATAAGAAAAAGTAATTTCTTAGTTTGTGTAATAAATGAGGAAAAAAGTTGGCATTTTTGTTTCACAAAATTTGTTCAAAAGTGTTTTCTGAGTGTTCCTCATATCCTTTACATACAATACTGAGCGCTGTTGCATATTACATGAAGGCTTTAAATCAATGGATGCCTTAAGGTATTCTATGAGTGTAACAAATTCCGAAATATTAATCTTTCTTGAGACACTCAATTAAAAATAATGAGACTTTTTATACATTTTAAAACAGAATGAGAATGGGAATGAGCCTCAGCATGTTCCCAAGCTCGAAAATTATACACCTCATGCAAGAAATGTATACCTCTATACCTCGTGATTTGAGGAACCTATTCATGCCACCTAACCCTTATGATGCTGGTGGCTAATTTGGTCATTACAAAATGCTGCAAAATCCCTGAGAAATAACTGAAACCCTGGCACATGGGTATTCATTACGTGGATATCAATGGGATTAAACAACAATTGTGCCTGCCTAAATTGTGCGTGTGGCATGTGCTACCTATATTGTTGTGGTTCAAATATGGTCATTTATCAATACTTGGAACCAAAAACCATTCTCAACGCCAGTTGGGAATAGACACTGGGAATCATTTTTCTTCAATAGGTATTTCTGCCTGGTAGTGGTAAAAACCTGTTTCTTTATGCCACCTGATGTTACCCTTCTATTGAGACCAAGCGGAAGAGGCTTTTTAGGGGGAATTAGGGACAAGATTGATTTACACAGCTTTCTAGGTGAGTTAGGGACAGAATTGATTCGCCGCCACCTCCCCACGAGTGAGAAGAACACCCACGACCACCAGTAGGTAGCCTGCAGGCCTTGCTTGTGCTTGTAGAGGGAGAGAAAGAGTGCCTAATGATTGACATTCATCTCACGCTGGCTGCCTTCGAGCTGATTACCCATCCCTCCAATCCCCGCTAACGCAATCAATGTGGCCAGTCAAAGAGATGCTGCCGCTGCTGCTGCCACGGCGGCAACAGTAAATAAAGCACACTAAATACTCCCCTTTCACTACCACTTCCACGTGGTATTTATCAAAATCTGTGTGTGGAAAAACAGATCCATGCTTCTGAAGGTACATGTTTCCTCTTATAAGGCTTCAAGATGTCATATCTATTCATCTATAAGTGCTATTATGGACTAGGCCATGAAACTTTTGGAGTACATACACATTGGGGAAAATCTGTATTCTACATCTGTTGTAGGCTGCTAGCCCAGGGCTAGTTGTTGCCACCAAACCAGGCTGACCGCAGGTAAAACACTAGTAAGACTGGCCCTGTGGGGTTAGTTGTCATCTTTAAAGGTACAGCCAAAAACTCCATGTAGTTTTATGGAGGAAACAAAAAAGTGCTGCTACAGTTGGGTATGCTTGCAGCTGATTAGGTCAATGAGCTTGTTAAGATCTCATTGTAGTGACAAATTTACGGTAATGCTTTTTAAATGTTGCGCTGCCAGGAAATAGATAGTAAGACTAGTAAATCTAGCCAGGCTAGTAAGACTTCTGATGAATGTTGAACCCTGAAAATATTTCAACGTTGTCCCTGATTCAAGATTCATCTAGATATATCTTGTGACTATAGTTAACCAATTTTTATTTTTTTAAGAAAATCAAACATAAACAAGATGGGTGACAGAGTGGTGAAACTTGAGGGATGCATGATATATCTCTACAGCCATTCCTTGTCTTTCACTTTATAATCAAACAAACAGGTTCTCAATTCTTGTGAATTCCCCATTACAAATTGGCATCAGGGATCTGTGGGTAAAATTACAATTTGGACTCACGAAGGGTAACAGGACTCTCTCATAAATCACCAATGACCTTTACAACCACCAATAATTCTAAAGTTTTCTTTTGAGTCTAAATCCAATAGGACTATAATTACACAGCTTTTGTGTTTTTGATGATGAACCTGACTCCTTCCGTTTACAGAATCCCAATTTTGAAATAAGATCTAACCAAATGAGTAATTACCGTAAATTCTCAGTAATTTGATACACATTTTGATAATTATGATTTTTATGGGTTCAGGGTGGCCCATGTTTCCTGAAAATACCTTGCTGCTGTATCAGCAAGATTTATAGCTCAAGTTCCATATTTTGAGAAATGGCAACTGGTGATAGATCGAGCGTTTCCAAGATTTCCCATCAATTATTTTACAAAATAATCATAGTGGCCAAAAATTCCTAGGGTGGTCTAAATTTCAAAGAATTTACGGTAATCACTTTTGGTTTTCAATACAACCCTTATATTTCTGCAAATGGTAGAACCTGTCATGCAAGATTTCTTTAGACAGCATTCTAAGAATCTATCTATTTTTTAAACTCCTCAGAAACCATAAAACATGTGATGCAGACAATGGTGAATGCACATCGAGAGCAGAACTCTGAAAATACATGTTTCCACTCTATTTAAAAACCACTCACACATGCATAAAAATACACAAATACAAAAAAGAAATATGCCCAGGAGCATAACTCTCAATGTACATGTTTCCCAATTATTCTACCAGTATTTACACATACATAAACAAATACAATATGCAAGGTTAAGGGTCTGGTTAAAAATAGTTCATCATCTTTCATATATTCCAGCATAATCGCAAAAGAACATCAGCACTTATATACAGCACATATAGATAAAATCTTCTTGAAGTGATGTGTTTCTGAAAGAGAGCTTTTCTGAAAACAGAGACTCATTCTCTGCAATCAAGTTAAAACCTTTATTCATTTGTATTAACTTTTGAAGAAACAATTAAAAATATCCTTATATCCAAGATCTATACACATATTCAGCATGGATTTTACCAATTGTTTCACTTTTATTCAATGGCACTATTATCTTTCAAGAACAAATTTTAACTGCTGAATCAAAAACTACTCTAAAGTTAGATTTCAACCATGAGTACCTGTAGCAGCCAAATTAATGGTTAGCTGGCTGTGGTGATAACTCTCTCAAGTATCGTACATAATATATCTGGATGATAATTTCAAAATGAAGCTCTAGGCATAAAAAGGTAAAACTAGTATAGGTAGGGACTGCGGCCACGGTCTAAGCCAGCAGCATGTCCAGGCTTCATTTGGACAACCAAAACCCTCAAAAATCACACTTTAGCACAATATCAACTTCAACTATATATTATTGAACATTTTCCCATCAATGGAACTGCTATGGCATTTGGTAAGGAATTATACCTTTTCTCAATTTAAAAAAAAATAAGTCTTTTTGAGATTTTTGTCTGAAAATATTGTGGTTTCCCTAGAAAAATAGGACAATAATAAATTTCACAAGTTTTTGGTCATTTTTTGACACCTTTATTATTAATATTGCTAAATTGCTAAATCCTGGTTTAGACACTGACTGCACATGCCACATGGCAATAAGACAGGCTGGGATTTGGGATCCATCTTTCCTGGCTATGTATACAAGAACTCACCTCATAAAGAAGTAGATGTGGATCCCTCTGGCTAGCTGTTCTTGCAAGGAAGGCATCGCTATCAGCAGGAAGTTCTATTTTAACCTGACCATCTTGCACACCAGCTGCTGAGTCTGGACCTGCCGAGAGAAAACATACATAGTATATACATACTGTACATATATTGCCTGGAGAGAAATATAGTATGGACTCGGTTCAGTTTATTTTCAATCTTGCTAACCCATTTGTGTCTGGAGTGAAAACATGGTTTAATCACTTTGAACCTAAACTCATAGACTAACCTTTGAAAATATATACTAAGAAGTATTGTTAAGCACAGTAAGATACAACTTTTAGTCAAATACTTCCCTAAAATATTTCCTTGCTATCAAGATATTTCCATATGTATCAGACCATGTGTACACTCTAAAGGGCTAGAACATGATTCCTGTTATTGAAACCTTTCCTTGCTTTCAGATGATAGTGTTCATACAGGAAGATGCAGGAAATAAACCATAACTTTTCTGCTAAAATGTTTTCGATAAAATCATGTTAATTAATCAACCAACATAAAGAAAAATAAAATTTGAGTTTCATGTCACTAATTGCATACCATAAGAATTTAATTACATGTATACATTCATCATCTAATGGAGAATTCGATTTATATTTCATTTAATATTGAAAAAAAAAATCACTCTTGAATAGATAGCTCCTCATGCTTGAGCTGTGTTTACCCATTTAAATGCATCTGATCAGTACTCTAATATGCTTTCGCTTGGTTGCTGGTATACACTTCAATTGCTGTTTAGAAGCTTGCATTTGGAGTTCAAAATGAAGTGTACAAAATGAATTCGATTCTTTTAGAGAATGCAGTACATTTTAGATGATTTTCTAGCTCAACACAATTTCATGGGCGTATTGATTTTTCTGATAGGTGAGCCTTAATGATGAGGACATTAATACCACTAATCGTCAGTAATTGAATAACATTGATTAAAATATTGATTAAATTCTCATGTAACATTAATATCTTTTACCTTAAAATAACAAGTTCCAGTGTAAGCTGCAAGCACGCAGAGTGATTTCATGAATCAAACTCATTCTCTAGTGAAATGACACAACCTAAAAAATTATTTTACATCAGCGCAGTGGTGAAGATATGAAAGATTTAGAAGGTCATAAGTGAACCATTTATTATAGTGAATGAAGCTTGAATGAATCCATGATAAAAGGCATTCCAGTGTGATTGTTATAGCTGCAAACAAAGACTGTCATCATAGGAAGTATTTCCTCATTCTATCTCCAATCAAGTAAAATAATCAATAGGCGTACTGTCATTGATAGCTAGGAATTCATCCTACAATAAAACCATTGGATAAACAAATAATTCCTCTTTCATCAGAGGGAATGGACCTACTTTACACTGCAGGGGATCCTTCCCTTCCAGCATTCTGGACTTGTTCCCATTTCCAGCAGAAGCCAGTATCTCTGATTAATAATTGATATTTTGTTTTTTCTCTTTAAACCGTAGCAATATCCCACGCATATTTCACCACGCAAATTAAATGTACCATTATTTTGAATTCCCATCTTTTAGGGTTGAAATGATGTGGGTTTCTTTGCTACAAGGTAACTGCCAAACTGGATCTCTGGGATCAAATTAATCTAAACCTTAAATATTTCTATCTAACAACAGGTGAGTTAAATACTATTAAGACACACACCAATAAGTACCACCTGACCTAAGATATGCACTATACAATAATTACTAGTCGTTCAAAGGCCCAAAAAAATAGGCCACTGATCATGGTCCTTTCAGGCCTTGAAAAGAAATCCCTTCTGAACCCCAACACTTGGCTATTATCATTTCAACCAGTAAACATTTTTAACAGCTAATTTCTTCAATTAACTTTTTTTCATTTTTGGATTTTGTTTGTTTATTTTCCTCAGGGTCAACTATGACCATTGTTTAACACACTGTTGATTTCTGGTATAGTAGATATATGTAGAGCACAATAGAGCATAGTTGTGATTCTTAAGTAACTTAACAATAGTGACATTTCATATAAAGGAAGCTCTCTATTTTTTTTTTGCTATAAGTGAGCATCCTAACACTACTTAGGCCCGTATGCGCGGGTCACACTTTGCTAAGCGGGCGCTTAGCGTGAACCTAATGCTTAGCAAAATGTGGCTAAGGCGCCCGCTAAGCAAAGTGTGACCAAGGCGGCTGCTTAGCAAAAACTGGCTTGGTATGCAGAGGAGTTACTCAAGCCCAACTCTGCTAAGTAACTACTCTCCCACCAAATCATGGTAAGTGGGTCAGCCCCAGGTGTGCTGCTGCACTGGTCACTGGTCAGTGCACAAACCAAACACCTACCACACACATCTCTTCACTCATTAACCACCTTTGAAGATTTGGCAGGGGATAAAACAGACTGATATAGCCTAACTTAACTTGGAGTATTTTAAAAGAAACTGTAATTATTTCAGTATAATTATATACAATGTCTGCATGCATAAGAAAAGGAGCATTTTATTTAAAAATAATTTTGTTTAATTTTCTTCATGATTTCTATCTAAATATTAATAACATTAATAATGCATTAATGATAAATCTGGATCCATCTTACGTTTGAAGATAATTTTAGAATGCAGTATCTATTCAGTAATTATTTAAAGTAGGGTTGTTGGCTGTGTTATGCTTATTATATTCATTCCTTCAAATACTTGCCTAAAATGCTCTGGTCTAAAAGTTGTCACTGAAATAGTAGGCCTGTTTTTTGCAGCTACCAGCATAAACAGTTTAATGCACTTTGCTATGAC
The DNA here is from genome assembly GCA_963942565.1 of Maea johnstoni. NCBI lineage: Eukaryota > Metazoa > Annelida > Polychaeta > Spionida > Magelonidae > Maea > Maea johnstoni. Next base: position 8,258,146 of record OZ012693.1, read on the forward strand.
AAACAAACTGTGCATATATTTACTACTTAATGTTTACTAAGATCTATTTATCCATATGAGAAGGCCATTTTTTGTAAACCAAAATTCATTTCTCATACCAGTTTTGGATTTAAAACTTGTTTCTTGAATTCCTTGATAGTGCCCCATAATTCCTATATATACCATGGCACCATGGCAGAGCAGTATTTCCAAGCAGTGACAGTATCTCTGCGGGGATAAATTTAGCAAAGAAAGAAACCAGTTTTGGTGAATGAGATTTTCATAACTTAAATTGTAATATTTTTTCAAAAATCTGTGAAAGGTCAATTTGCCCATGAATAAAAGTTATTTTGAAGATCAATGAGCTTTGCTCTTAGCTCTAGCAAAGTTTCAGGAACATTAAACCTGAAATTTCTAAAAGTTTTGTATAAGCTTAAGCAATTATTGTCTTCAGCAACTTAAATGGCTAGATAATTTTGGTTATATCTTGCCCAATTAGAAGCATCTTAATGAAATATTGGATGATTATTCCTTAATTTCATGCTTTATCTTCAGTTAACTTAACATAGGTGTTTCAGCTCCAAATATCATTTTTCAAGGTGAAAGTTTAACAGAAATAGATCAAAAGATATTTTCATAATAAATGGACTTATAATCAGGCATGTTGAAAATTCTATTTCTATTTCAAATAGATTATATCATCTTATTTCATCTCACATAATTATAGAATTGCTTGTTGTAAGCCATTACAGAACTGCTGCATAGTAATCATTGCTTCATCCATATCTGCTGCAGCTAGAATTTTAGTCAAGACAAAAGAAAACCTGTAATAGGTGTAATTTGCATTGAGAATAGAAGAAGATATTTCTTGTAAACAGTGATTTCTAGCATTGATTTTTGTAGGCCACCCTTCATCTTTATTCTCAAAATGTTCACCTAGGAGTGTTTGATTTGTTTTTAGCGCTTTTACTTTTTGTTTTGAAGACTTTTTTTCTCGAAAGTGCAACTTTAGCTTGCCCCAATCACTACTCAACCTCCGCTAAGCATTCTATTGTTATCAGAGGCTGCTTAGGAACTCCTCACAGTGCTGCATACTGAAAGTAGCACTTTCATAAGAAAGCAACGCTAAGCGGTCGCTTAGTAACTACTCACGGGAGTAGTTACTAAGCGACCGCTTAGTAACTACTCTCATGAGTAGTTACTCTCATGAGTAGTTACTCTCATGAGTAGTTACTCTCATGAGTAGTTACTAAGCGACCGCTAAGCATTGCCGGTGCATACCCAAAGTAGCACTTTGCCTTGAGTAATTGCTAAGCAGGAGCCGCGCATACGGGCCTTAGTTTTTATAATACCTTCCTATTGAACAGCGATTCCTTAACCCTTCCAATGATAAGGCTACTTTCATCCCAAAGATGCAAAGATTATTGAAAATCATCTAGACCCTATCATCATGTATCATGTTGGTATTAATTGGAATGCTCTCGCTGGTGTGTACCCATGTGCAAGGCTTTCAGTCATTTTTCAGGTTTTTTGCATCATTTTATAAGAGCCAAATTAGCCACGAGAAGCATAATTGTTAGAAGTCCTTACTTTTGAATGCTAACTGTTAAAACAACTACTCTCTGCTGTTTACTTAACAAAAAGGAGTATAACTTGCAGGCATTCAAAATGGATATGGGACTAAAAAATCAATTGATTTTGACTAATGACTAATGTCGCAAAAATTCACATCAGCGTTTGTCAAACCTTATAGTTCAAACTGAAAATAGATTTTAACAGATAAAAAAACATCTTCAAAAATCCCACATGAATTCTAACTTTATTCAAACATTGACAATCAAGTCTAAGAGGATCGATCCCACAGTAAAAATAAAAATATCACTTGAGGGAAATATTTCAATAAATAGCCACTCACAGTTGGAATTAACACCCACATCATTTTGCTGATAATATATATTAATCATTTGATTATTCAAGGAAACTAAAACCATAATAGCACCAGGAGGCCATCATCTTTTTGTTTGTTTGCTTGTTTGTTTTTTTTGTTTTGTTTTTTAATAAGGGCCAGTTTGGCACAAGCTGAATATTGTTAGAACCAAACTTCTCTTAGGGAGCACAAGATTTTCTAAAAGATTCATTAATTTATATATTTTTATTTTCAGATGTAAAGATTCAAAATAAACAGCTAAGCTGAAATCTACTTGCAAAATAAATCTCATGTCTAAAATTGTCCATTGAAATCTTTCTTTTTGTTTTGTTTCCCACCACCTAGGTTCAGTTTAGGGTTGGTTTCCCATAAACTTTCTGACGCCACAATTACTGTACATCAAGTCTTAATGATTACTGCCTAGTCCCATAGCAGGAGGTAATTGCCACATGCCAGATTCTATCAGGATTACTGTCTCTCAACTGACAACTAGCTCTACACACCTGCACAATACCCACATACAGCACAGAACACCTACACTGACAGAGACCACCCATAGAACAGGAATAACACCTTCTTCACAACTGCTATTCACAATATTAGACAGATTTATTGCCTAACGTACCTAGCTCACGTCATGGGGTGCATTACAATAAAGAACCTAGCTCCAGTCTCCTTGTAACTCATATAGTTATGGCGATGAATATATCATTTACTGCAAATTCACACTTAGTAGTGGGTTGACCAAAAATTTCTAAAATATGTGCTTAATCAAGCATGATTCTCATAAAACTTATTAGAAGCGAAAGTGAAATGATAAGCACATCCTGCCAAGAACGAATTGCTATGAAAAGTGAAAAGGTGTGGAGTGATATTAATTCAAAATATGATTTTTTTTCAAAAATGTATAATGTGATTGCAACAAATTTGATTGGTGATTGCTTATTTCAAAAATTAATCAAAAACTTATAATTATCTAAATATTTGGTACAGATAAAAGCAATTTTATTTTGTTTGTTTTTTCCTGTTTTTTCTGTTTTGTTTTTATAAACGGTTGTGTGAAATATTGAAGATATCATTTTACCTACGAAAATTGCCAAACGTAAGTATAAAGACCATTCCTCTGCTTGCCTGGACTTAATAGCCTATTAAGGTTGGTGTGCACACATATATGAATTACCCTTAAGAGGTGAATGGGCAGGTGCCATAACCGATTACCTTCAAAGAAGAATCCATTTTTTTCACTGCTTCTGCTTCTTGTATCCCAAGTCACTCGTTTAGCTGAACAAATGAAACCATAGCACACAATATGTCAAGAGAGAAATCATACATATGAAACCATAGCAGCATAGAGAGTAGAGAGTAGCATAGAGAGTACAGAGCAAAGAGACAATCATGAAGATGAAAAAAGAATAACAAAAAATAACAAATCAATAAGTCAGTCCTATCCTCTATGAGACCAAGATCTTTCTGAAATTTTAGGCACATTTTTATTTGATTCTTTCCTCTCCGTAGTTGTCACTATCATTATCATCGTAATCATCATCATAATTATAGCCATAATCATTTTACCATCATCATTATTATCATCATCATCATCATCATCATCATCATCATCATCATCATCATCATCATCATCATCATCATCACCATCATCATCATCATCATCATCTGGACCATAGTCATTTCGCCAAGATCATCATCATCATCATCATTATACGTTTTTGGCATTGTTATCAGTATCATCATCATTATCATCAACATATCGGTATTAACCAGCAAAAAATACTTCATTTTTGCTAAATGTATGATAATACTGCATTGTTACCAATAATAAGTCCATGTCGCACAAACACTGGCATATAGGACAGTAATAAACACCTTAGAAGAAAGAGGGAGGAATGACCTTTCATAGGCTAGAAATAGATTTTGGATGCTACATGTAAATATCAGTGTCCCCACATGATCTGAGTCTCAGACTGAGTAAGGATTCTGAAGAGGTTTCCATCAACACATGAACTTCTCACCAAGATACTCCAAGTGGTCACTAGTGATGTCATTGATATGAGATTTTATCGATTCGATTAATCGCTATATTTTTCGATACGATTCGATTCGATTCGATTCACCGTAACGTGCTCGTTGGGCTTAATTAATTACCTAGTAATTACTCAAAATAAAGAACATGCTTGCCTTTTTAATTCATTCATCAAAGATCAAATTAATTAATTAATTCTGTAATTATGCATTCATCAATTATTATAATCTATCATGATTTATTTCATTCTATTTTTATTTCATTTGAATACATTTATTACTGAATCTAATTTGTTTATCATTTTACTTTATATTTGATTTATTCTTTTATACCTATTACAATTCATTCTACTTGAATTGAATTCGTTTTGTGGCTGTTATTTGTATGAATTTCATATAGTGCCACATTGTATGCCTATTACGTTTGCTCATTTGAGACACGAACGTTTGAAACGTTCGTATCTCGAATACTGCGCACTTGATGAGCAGTACGTTTAGCGAACGTTTCAAACATTTGTTGTTATGAATGTACTGCGATTTCTATGTGCGCAGTAAAATAAAATGGCGCCCGTTTGTTTTGGTGAGCGAACCGATCTACCGCTCATGATTTTGCATGTACTTACGGCTAAGAGCCGTAGTACAACGTAAAACATAACCATAAAAGGTTACGGCCGTTGGTATATTGAGGCTGAGTGATCGCTCATGATTTTTGGCTGTAGAACTTAACCCCCAAATGTAGCGGCATTTGGGGTTAAATTTTGTCGATTCTGCCGCATCGATACGGTTGCCTTATCGATGCGACTATCGACAGGGTCATACCTAGCGGTGCATCGACTTGGCGACTATCGATGACATCCCTAGTGGTCACTACTAGGTTTATAGATTTAGTTTGTTTGTCCTTGAGACTTTCAGGTTTGCTTACCAGACACCTGATATGGGTTGACATTAACCCATTCATGCCTGTAGCCCCTCAAAAGTAGTGACTTAATTATTTGGGAATATCTTCCTATCAAAAGCACATTTTGGGAATTGGATAAAGGCTAATCAGAAGTAAAAAAACAACTCATACTGTATTTTTTTTGTAATCATACATTATTGTACAGTTAATCTTGGTAGTGCCATAGATCCATATGAGAGACAGCAATAAAAAAACAGATTATTGTTTATCAACCACAAGTATGTAGTTCCCCAACCTTGCAGCATTTTTCTTGGAAGTTCTGTGCTAATCTTTTTTGTGTAATGATGCTATTGATTTTTACAGTGTTTATTAACATTATCTATTAACTCACTAATACTTAAAATTTCCTCTAATACTTGTTGTCTGGATCTATAATACTTCAGACAATTAACTTTGAAATTGGGAATGATTTTACAAAATATTTGGAGGGGAGTTTTTGGCTATATTCTGAATAACATTCCTCCTTGAAATATTTCTTCAACTATGCTTTAGCCTGCAAGATTTCATCAAAACTAACTGTCAGGCTGCTTTTAGCTGCTGCGAGCATTAATGGGTTAATATGAGACCTTTTTGAAATTAAAGGCAGTCAAGTTAAGCAAGTTGCAAATCTAATCGAGAAGTCTGCCTAATACACATTTATTTTTGGGATAATGGAACTATTTGTCATGTCAAGGCCAGGCGTATACTGAAAATCAGTATCAACAGGCCTATCACTTTACCTTTAATAACTATGAACTTTTTTGACAAACAGGCAATCATATCTGGAGCGTACACATGGTCTGACATGTATATGAATATCTTGATTATAAAGCTGTACTTTGAGTAATAATACTTAACTGAAAGGAAATGTAGACCATGTTGACTTTGAATCTAACACTAAAACTGAGATCAAAAAAAGTGGCAATACAAGACCGATGTCTCGTTCGGCCCTCTGATTAACCATTAGTGCTCACATTGGCCAAAAGCAGCCTAACAATTATGGTTAATCTTGTAAGCAAAAGCATATTTGGGTAAAGATTTGAAAGAGAAATGTTAACCAGAACAATACCAGCAACTCTCCTTCAAATATTTTGTGAACTAATTCTGAATTCCCAAGTTATTGCCAAAAATAGTACAGTTCCAGACGACAAAGTCTCAAGGAACTCGCGAGCATGAATGATGTAAATAAGAAATAAGAGGCACGTGCCAGTGAGAGGCTTCTTCTCCTACACAGAGCCGTTTCCAAGTACGCCTGACAAAGATTACATGTCAGTAGCCACTTGAGCACAGGCTGCGATGCTATAGGCATTGATAGCATTACGAGATCAGAGAGGAGGTAGTGCATTGCATGCATTAACACTTAATGGCAGCCACTTCATCATAGAACACACGACAGAAAGGCAATAGGAAATGACATATGGCTACTTATATGGTGGAGTTTATCATGTCATGTTGTTGCCACATTCACATTACCTAATTATTCATGCTCGGAGCTCTGGTCAGGTCCATCTTGCCTTATATCTATGATGAATTGATTTGAATACACTAATTTTGTTATTCTTAACATCTTTAGAATATTTAGGCATCCTAACTCTTATATGGACTGATTGATAAGCACAAATTGTATTTCAATCATTAGTTTTTGTAGAGGGCCTGTTGTAAGTTGGTCTGGTAGCCGTAAAAATGTGCAACATTTCAAAGGACTACCTTATAATGGCATGTGTGCAATGGACAGACTCTTGAAAGGAAAAGAATTTAACCCTGAGCCCAGTTTACTGGCTCATCACGATGTAACTGTTTTAGTTTAACGCCTCTGAGGACTACTAAGAACTAACAAACAGATAATCACCTGGCGCTGTGGGAGCTCTGGAGAGGATTAAAGGAACATCTGTTGTTCTATCACCATAGAAGAATCAACAGGGAAATTCATTATATTATAATGTATTTGACTTCTTTCCTATATTATTTTGTATGATATAGGTATGCAGATAAAACATTTAGATGCATACATCAATATGCTAAATTTTCAACTAATTTGTCTTTTTTTTCATTTGCATCAATAGTTCATCTTTCGTTTTATACTTAGAATTAACCTAAAATAAATTCATTTTGTAAAACTGATTGATTACTTACCATAGCGCCCTGAAATCTGGTGAAAGTTACATTACTTGAGATTTATGTTCTATATATAATATGAAAGCTATTCTTTATTAACAGAGAAATATTTCTATAGATATTCACACATTATCTTTCTTTAAAAATCATGTCTTTAATAAGTATGTATTAAGTAGCCAGACAACCTCTGCATTGAGCATTTATACAGGCCTCAACGCTAACTCAAAATGATACTGGCCCTGTAGGACCAGTAATACCTAGCATCTACTGGTCCTGCAGAATATTTACTGGCCCTACATTTTTTCTTTAACATAAGAAGAAAGAACATTGCATATGATTCACCACAACACTTATCTTTATAAATTTTATCTTCATTTATTTCAAAAACAATTTGGGGCTTTCTCAGGGGGAAACTTTTTAACAAGAATGTCTCCAAATGTTTACTGGCCCTGTAGGACCAATTGAGGTCTTTTTTTACTGGCCCGAAGCTGTTTTGGGGAATTTTTTACTGGCCTGGGGCCATAGGTTCACCCTTAGCGTCGAGCCCTGTTATACATTCAGTCCAGAAGTAATATCTTTATCACACTAAAATGAATTGCAACCCTAGATAAAATAAGAAATACTTTTTAAAAATCACATACTGGTCAGCATTTTGTGTAAAATGAAAAAGGAAGGAAGGCTTTACTTATTTACTTTTTCTTCTTGGGAATTTTTGGAAAAAAGTAAGAATGAAAGCAAATGATTATTAGTGAGTATTTTCTCTAGATCACAGAGAGATATAATTAGTTACACTAGGTAGTAGCTACAATCATCTTTCAAAATAATTTTGCTAATCAGACTTCTTTAGAGTAAAACAAGAATAACAAATATTAAATAGCAAAGCCTCTCAAATAGATAATTGAATAAGAGAGATCTAATAATGTGCGTTAACTACAATTATCTTCCATAATCTCTCAATTACTAATGCTACAGAGCAACTGATTTGGCTAATTGACTTTGAGCAACCATGCATGAGTATTCCATCACGTCAGGATTATAATATTTCCCACAAAGGGGTTTAGTTTATTCTTTACAATTGTATTCTGAATTCCTAACCGATGCATTCCTATCTGCTACATGACTATTTATTTGATCAAGAGTCAAGTTACTGTTACTCAGCCTATATGATGAAAAATAAGCTCCATTTCTCAAGAGCTAAGCAACTGAGGAACATCTATTTCCGGTGCCTTAGATTATTCCCTTCACAGAGGATCAGTGTCAATGGTGATGATGACAGCTCTTTGGCATAATTATTGCCTGCCGGATAAGCAAGGTGGATATAGCAACGGACTGATTTCTACGGCCGACTATTTCCCGGGCTTAAGGACTTCCTTCCCTTGTCTTGTTGTTGTTGTAGCCTCTTGAGCTGGCTTTGAAGTGAGTGAAGTGAGTGGGTGGGAACCTCATTCCCCTGTGGAACTAGAGAGCACGGAAATAAGTGGTAGAGGGCTAGGTATTGCCAACATAGACATTAACCCTCACAATGCTGCTCAGGCTACTGTCGTCCAAAGCACATGGAAGCAAGTTTCTTGAAAACCATCCAAACCCTGTCATGTTTATATTCATAGGAAAGCTCTCGCTGAGTTCTCTCAAATGAGTACCTCAGTTGCCAGGGTTTCAGTCATTTCTTAGGTTTTTTTTGCATCATTTTGTATTGACCAAATTAGCTACCAGCAGCAGAAGGGTTAACCCCTACATCCTCTATGTACTTAGTTTAGTCTAAACTGAACTTGAAACTGGGCGATATACAGTTAACCCTTCAATTGCTCGGGCTACTTTCGTCCAAAGCACAAATATTTTCGAAAACCATCTAAATGCTATCATGCTGGTATTCATTGGATAGCTCTCATTGAGTACTCTCAGATAAGTACCCATCTGCCAGGGTTTCAGTCTTTTTCAGCTTTTTTGCATCATTAAGTATTAGCAAAATAAGCAAATAGCAGCATAAGGGTTAAAATTGCAGAGAAACCACTGATGGAAAATTTGTAAGTGGGCTCTCCTAGACAAGTGGTCTCTGTAGATAGTCAATTAAGTAGGGGAATTCAGACTTGTCTTTGTTGACAAGTGGTCTATCTATGCAAGTAATCTCTTTGATTAGTTTGACTACATAGAGTATATTGGGGTTATGTTCTCATTACGGCTCCTCTTCTTCAGATCTGTTCATCTATAACAATTACACTAGTTAGTTAGCATCAGGGATCCCATTGGCTTCACTTACTAGGATCCCAATAGAATCTTTTAAGTACCTTTTTATAGGGAGTGTTTCAACAATACTGATGCAGGATTTTTATCTTGTTTACACAAAGTATTGGGGTTATGTTCTCATTATGGCTCCTCCTCTACTCCTTCAAATCTCCTCATCTATAACAATTACACTAGCAGGAGGGATCCCATGGCTTCACTTAGTGGGATCCAAATAAAATCTTATGTACCTTTTTATAGGGGGTGTGTTCAACAATTCTGATGCAGGATTTCAATCTTGTTTATTTTAAAGAGGGCTGTTTCAACAAATAGAGAGAAGCTAAAGTCAATAGAAGTAAATAGTGCTCTAGATGGTTGCTCAGATAATCAATAATTGCTCAATTACCCTGTTTTTAAATGCCTTCAATTACAGATATTTCACAGATCAAATTCTCTGGAGACAAAAGCTCTTTCAAATCAGGCCTACAGCAGCTGATAGAAATCAAATAGCAATCAAAAAAATATGTTATTTCTTCAATAGTATCTAGCAAATATATTGTGCCAGGGTGCAACATAGGTTGCAAAACATTATTCGCTGTTTACTTCTCAAAGTGAATAGACTGCATGCACATATCACAAGCTTTTGGAGTGCACATATGTTAGGTAACAATTGCGTAAGCTTGGAAATATTTAATTAATCAATCAAATTTTTGGTCATTAATCGAATCAAAAATTTCTTACAATGATGTACTGACTTCTTTACGCAACACCTTTAAGTAGCTTTTGAAGATGCAATTGGTCTTCCAGGAATTTTTTTTTTCAAGTTCTGAGATTTGTTATTGTATCAACTCACAAAATAATTTTCCTCAAGTATTTCGTGAACCAATGCTTTATTCAAAATATATAGTACGACGTATGATCCCATCCAGAAGATGGGGATGAAAGGGTCAATAAGCTCCTTGTATAATTGATGAAGCATATTCTCCTAGTCTGTTACATCCTAATAAAGGCAACATCCTGCCCAGTGCCCTGTCTACTGGTGTGCAGCGTAATGACTTGCTATAAATTCATCCTATAGTAGAGGCATTGGTCAGGGACTTAATTGAATCAGTAGTAATCAATGGAGGGTATAAAGAGCCCTCAAGACCTCATCAACCCACTCAGGTCTGCAAGGAGGGGAGAAGGTTAATTGATCCTCACGTAAGAAACATTTATACCTATAACATCTATAATATATTTCAGCAATGAGACTGTTTATACACAATAAAATGTTCTGTGCCCAAATATCTATGATGGATGGGACCTAGACAGCTATCAGATCAATTACTCTGTATATAATCTATGCTATTCAATTACATAAACTTATAAGCACCTACACCCTGACATGTTGGTATTCATTAGCTAGTTTTCGCTGAGTACTATCAAATGAGTACTCATGTGCCAGGGTTTCGGTTACTTTTCATATTCTTTGCATCGTCTTGTATTGGCAAAATTAGCCACCAGCAGCGTAAGGGTTAAAGTAATGAAATATCTTACAACTACCCTCCCCTGAGTCTTACGTTAGAGTTTGTTCTTTCGGTAACAAATCAGATATGGTTAGGGGGAATCACTCTCACATGGGCCCCAGTAGAAAGGGCACTGTGTCCTGGTGATTCTGTTAGTACCAGAGATTAAATCAGAGGTCTACAAGTATTACATGTCAATGGACATGGGAAGCAGATGCATTCATTGATGTTTGACTTCCTACTGGGAATGGAATAATATTGGGTTTCTCATAGCATGTTATCCACAGCGCTGACTCAGGAATCCAATATAACTCTATCAACAAATCGCACCAATCAGGAGTGATGCAACTCAGTTCTGGAACCAACAAATAAAGCAAGTGCACAGGTACTTTGCTGGCATCGATGCTTAAAGTTAGCTGTATTTTCAATAGACACACGTTTTTCATATGAACTATGAGGCCATATAAAAGATTGTCTCATAAGAGAAACAGCTGAAATAAGCCAGAAGAAGTGCTATATGTATTTGATTAACCCCTTTAGGTCTGGAGTGCATGCATGATCCGCCAGCTTTGAACAAAACATCTTAAATGGAGTGAGATCTGGAAAGCATTTGAAAAGGGATTGTTTAAGCCAATGAGAACAACAGCTTTCATTCAGTCAAATTTATCTCAAAATCTTGCTGTTATTTTAATATATTCGCAAATGTGTTAGACCATGCTTTCAGTCAAATACATCTCAAAATGTTGCTGTAATATCTAAATACTCCCAAATGTGTTAGACCATGCTTTCAGTAAAATATATCTCAAAATCTTGCTGCTATTTTAATATATTCTAAAATGTGTTAGGCCATGCTTTCAGTCAAATATATCTCAAAATGTTGATGTAATATCTAAATACTCCCAAATGTGTTAGACCATGCTTTCAGTAAAATATATCTCAAAATCTTGCTGTTATCTTAATATATTCTTAAATGTTACTTGGATAACATGGATTTAAAGCATGCATTCACAAAATATTTGAAGGAAAGTCAATTATTTGCATGGGCATTGGTTGATGATCCTTCTACAATTATTTTTCTATATATGCTTTGGTCAGAAAGCTATCACAAAAGTAGTCAGGCCTTGTTATGGCGCTATACTATGGTAATAATTTTGTTATCCATTGGTTTCAGCATCACTGAGCTCTACATAATCCCCCCTGACAAATCACCTTATAGTCAGCAAGTTAACAAGAACCCTAATTGGCTGGATTATCCCTTCCCAATACAATTAATGAACAATCCACAAGCAAAATTTGGCAGCCAAATTTGCGATGGGTTATTCCGCAATATTTCCCTAGGCAAAGATCCATTCGAGACGGTGCTGTCAGGCAATATTTCAAATCCATGACATGGCCTTTGCTTGTTCTGTAGCTTTTTACTAGCAATTCATGCAGCAACAGTTCTTAAAGCGTGGATACAATTAGCTTTATGCTCAGCATTGACGTCACTTATTGGTCCTGAATGTTGCGTAATGATGGAAGCCTAAGGTAAAGATAATTTAGTCCTGAAAATTGGGCATGTAAAAGCTAATACTCCCAAAGGCTGAATCTACCTTATAGCTGTGTACCAAGCAAAATATGATTTAATTGTTATTGAACATGATTCATATTCTTGTTTTCTGACTAATATGTAGTTTGTTTGTTGTTTTTCTTGCTTGTTTTCCCCCTGTTTGTCAAGCATTACTCCTCTTTCACAGATAACACAGCCTTGAGTAATGGTATAGGTGTAATATCATTCACTATACAATATGGGAATTCAGAATTTTGATTTTTCGTCACTTTTTCTGCCATATTGTGACTAAGCCATTACTAGCTAGTTCTAACTGGTGGAGACTGAGAACACACTGCCTAACCCCAAGTCACTGGCAACTTTATCACATGCCCTGGGTGGAATTCAAACCCAGGCAGTGGCGAGAGACCGCTAGCAGTCAGTGGCAATGCCTTAGACCACACAGCCATCGGGGCAAGTCCTATACAATATGGGATATGAATGATTCATATGGTAACAAGTTTTCACTTTTGCTTGAAATAAAGACATACCTTACGAAGATGTAAATAGGAAGAAACATAAAATAAATGAATAACCAAAAATTTCATTTAATCTGTTGCATTTTTCATACGGAATTGATCAAAATGCAAAAAAGGATGTTGTGAAAAGATGGGTGGGATCAAACCTAACTGTAAACTTGATTTGCAGGGTTCCAAATTAAATTCAAACCAAAATAAATGTAAACAATATAAAACACTCAATCCCAGGACCAGTTTGAAACATGCAACCAATTGTGAATGACCTCTTAACCTTTCCAATGCAAAGGCTATTTTTGTCCGAAGCACAAGGACGCAAAGCTTTTTGAAAATCGTCAAAACCCTGTCATGTTGGTGTTCATTGGATAGCTCTCGCTGAGTACTGTCAGATGAGTACCCATGTGCCATGGTTTTGGTCATTTTTCAGGTTTTTTGCATCATTCTTATCGGCCAAATTAGCCACCAGCAGCATAAGGGTTAAAGCATGCTCTCCCTCGCAGCAGGAACTGTGCCATATGTCAATGGTTAATACTCATGTCTACAAAAAATCTCAGAATGCCATTCATCAGGCAGCAGTGAAATAAATGACTTGTAATAACTTAGCCTACCAAACTCTAGCCCATATGTTTGGCAAAAAATGATAAATTAGGCTGGATTTAGAAGTTGTACGTACGTCTGGCTTAGGTGCTATATAACTGATGTTTTTTAGTATGACTTGCTCAGAATTTTCACATATCTCTAAATGACATTCATAGATAGCAGTGAAAGGTACACAATGGATATCTGATTTTTTTTATCTCCTTCACTTTGACAATACATTTCTAAAAGGTTTTGATGACTTTATGAACTTGCATTTTGTCTTTCATTTAAACATTACTTTTTTCACCAAAGCATGCACTATTGCCAACACAATGAATATGCTTGCTCATCATATGTCAGTAGCCGAACTGAACCAATTAAATTCAAATCATCCTTGCATAATGAATAAGTCAATATTTCATTATTAGAGTATTTCTTGCTTAACCCAATTATGCTTAGAGATGGTCTTTACTTTTTTTGTCTGGAATTGTTAAACTTTTGAAACTAACTATGTAATTAAGTGTGATTAGCAACATATTTCACGGGGAGTTGTTCGTTACTTTCTGGTCAACACTTCTTCATTAAATATTTTGCTCAAAACTAATTCTGTGAGAGCAATCTCACCAGATTAGTCAGGCGGTTTTGGACTTGACAGTCATGAATGGGTTAAGGTATCTTTGAAGGCCAGCCTTCCTTAAAGACGTGTATTTACTATTTTTAAACAGACTAAATTTGCTTGCGATCATAATAAACCTCCAATACATTAAAGCAATTGTACTTCATTAAGTGCAATGAACTTAAATAATTTTAAGATATTCTTCCTTAAATTTTACTCAATTATGAAGGAAATGGCTATATCATTAATACACTATTTTTCTATTCTCAGATCTACATCTTCTATTATAACGAAGGTACTATAAAAGTGTATTATCCAGCATCATTGCCTAAAAAAACTCAACAATAAACTCACAGCAGCCAAAAGCAGCCTGACAATTTAATTAAGATGTAATCTCTCAGGTGGAAGTATAGTAAGGGAATATTTGAAGGAGAAAGTTTAAATTAAGTACTACCCCCGACTCTCCTTCAAATTTTATTTCTTTTGAGAATGGCTTTGGAATTAGATGTGATTTTACAAGACAATTAAAGGAGAGTTGTTGGCATTGTTCTGATGAACATTTCTCATTGAAGTAATTTCTTATTTGTGCTGATATATGATATATATTTGATAATTTGTTTTTGTCATTTAAGTCATCTTGCCTCAAAGCATGATGCCTAAAAGATTTGTGAGTGCACATGTAGGTGACAGAACAAGTCTAATGTGGAAGCGTGTACAAAGAAAAAGTATTAACTGTAGGCTTAGACATCAAAAGAAACAGAATCTTTGATATTTTTTACCACAAAGGGTATTCTGTCAACAGCAAAAATGAGTAAAATAGATTCCAGAAAAAAATTTAAATTCTCCAGATTAATGAATTGCAAATTGATCTGGTTGACCCCTGGTCCTAGGCAATATCAAACGTTTTGGTTTAAAACATTTTTTGTAATAATTCTAACAATAGCTGATTACCTGATGACGTGCTTGTTGTAGGCTTCTCATGCCCATTCTTCAAGCCACCCGGAGTCCCCTCATGGACTTTTTTCACCTTGACACTTTTTGTCCTTGTCACAACAATGGTCTCTCCTCCGGCAACGCCATTCTCGGAATCCTTTCCCTTTTCTCCGCTCACAAGAGGAGCCCTTCCATCTAATTCCCCAGCAGTCCCTGAACCGCATGTTCTACTACTATCCAACTTGGCAGAGGTGCCATTAGTTGATGTTTTCTTCTTGCTGCCATTGGCCATTGTGTCAGTGATAAGTGCAGCTTCAGCCTCAGCAGCAGCAGGAGTAGGAGGAGGAAGAACACAGGAGCGGTTCACCTCAGAAGTAGCAGCGGTGATACTGTAGTTAGCTAGAAGGCAATGCTCAGTATCAGTGACTGCCGCTGCCGCAGCAGCCTGATTGCCCTCCCCTGAAGTAGTAGGGGTCTTTCTCCAATCAGCCTTATCTCGCCCATCAAAAACACCACAAGGAGTTTCATCATCAACCCTGCCTGCCTGGATCGTGTTGATTTCAGACACGCCACCACTAATTCCCCCCACAACTGTGGAAGCGATGTTTGCCGCAGCATGAGGATCTGTATCAGAACAAGTTGAAAGGTTGTCTCCCTTATGACCCGAGGCTCTTGATGATGTAGGGTGGTTCTTCATCTCCGTGGAAACAATACCTGCAATCTGGGAATCCGCAGATGTCTGAGAGTGGCTGCCTGTTTCTACGGAACCACAAGTGCCTGTTATCGCCCTCTTAGTGGCTGTACTGTTAATCCTTGAGGATTTCAGGCTCGTAGTAGACTTATTTCCCATTTTGATGCACTCCTCTTCAAGTTGTTATCTCGCGAAGTCTAGTTCACCGTCAATGTCTCAATTACCATGTGCAGCTGCAGCTTGCAGTGTGGCAATGTGCTCCCTAAACTGCTTGAAGAGGAGTTAACATGATTTCCTGGCTAATTCATACAAATCAAACTAAGCCATGAGCGTAATTGAGATAAGCGCCTCAGGATTATCGGCATAAACGTCCTGTTACTCCCCCTCAGCGAGCCCATCCCTGACCACGCTTCCGTTAATGGACCCGCTCGAGAACTCTGCACCCTGGAGCATGCATACATCTCAAAAGTTGGACCACATCCAACTACCTGTCGTGCTTTCGGGCCATTAAGATCTACACACATGGGGAGCCACAAAACTGTGCTGGAATTGATAGCTATTTCATTACAGGAGAGAGATATTGAATAAACAGCACATCAATTCATATGTTACAGAAAAGTGGGCGTTAAATCATTTTGCACTAAAGAGCCAAGGGTAAAGTCAGTTATTAGCAACAAAATATGGTTTAAATGTTCCATACTGAGATGGAAAAAGGCAATTCTATTTTTTTTTTCTAATATGAGACAGAGCTACAAATCAGATATTGCTGTTTTGCATAACAATCTTTTACACTATATAAATTATGAAGCAAATTCTTAAAATGTGCAAAAAATGAAAACAAAATTATGATATCCATTGTATGAAAAGTATGAAAAATATCCACATGCTTATGCCTGGTATTGCACTTTGAGTGACGTGCAAATATGTTTTTGGGTATGAGATTTTAGGTGAATAAGTGACTATAATTTATTTAATTCATTTTCTTTAAAAGACATGATCAGTGTTCCCACTCTTTGAAAAAAATTGAAAATACCAAGAGATGGACAGGATCTTTGTGACTACAAACTACCATATTCACTTTTTGGTCATTATATTACGTAGCAAATACCTGCAAAGATAAAGAGGTCTAGTGCTCGAGTTTGAGATGCTTAATGGTAAAAATAGCCTATTGTTATAAATGGACCAATCGTTAGGAAATAAAAATTGTATCATGATAAGCAATTATGCAAAGCCACTGAGCCACATACAATCTAATACAGTTCCTAATACTAAACCTTTGAACAAGTTTTTTTTTATCTAAATATGTTTGCTCTTTTAGCAGTGTCACTCAGTAATGTTTTGTATCCACAAAAATCATCCAAAATTGTTGAGTATTCATGTAAAATGCATACCATAATATGAATATGGTAGGCTCATAAGAAATGGCATGGGGCTGCAAGGTCTGAATTAGATGCAACAAGAAAGATTTGTGGCAAGCCAGGGTATTTGAGGTCAGAAGTGCATTAAGATAATAGAGGGATTGCCCTATATTTTGCACAAAAATCGTAAAAAGATGGGTTCACTAATTTATACTGATATTTAAACCAGCTAAAATTAAAGGTGTCATATAGGTAAGCTAAATTGTTTAATTTTTTTTTAATGTGATCATTTTACTTAATCTTTTTTTTTTTCGCAAGGGAATAAACATTTTCTATTGGCCTTATTCACGCATTCTAACTTTAAATATAACACTTTTTAAATGGAATCAAATGGTTCGGCTCTCCTGTGTCTTCGTTAGGTAGCTTGAGTAGCCTACAGCACTGGTCCTACTGCTGTCTTTGGCCCAATGACACCAAGCATCAGAAATGACATCTAATGGCAGTCTTAAGAACTACATTATTCTGCCAGCTAAAGGAAGAACCAATGAAGATATACATTCTTTCGGTAAACACCACAGGAATAAATCAAAGTACTATATGAAAATGTAAATAATTAATTTTGTAAAAAGAAAAATGTGATGGGTATTAAAAACTGAGGGTTAGTTAATCTGATTAATAATTATTGAGACTGAAGAGACCTGGAATTTTCTTGTTCAAAATAATAGTTCTTGAATTACACATGATGGAACTGAGTCTAGTGACTAGGAAATCTAAATTGACTAATAAAGTTGCTCTCTTGTATTTCCTTACTTGCCCTATTAATTTTTGAGTACTGACGCTAAATCTATTGCAAGAAAAGCCTTTTCAGAATCAGAATCAAAATATTACCTTAAAAAATAATATTCTCTATGTAATGTACTCTGATAATTGCAAATGTCATCGAGTGTATGGATGCTGGATAAAGTGTGTGCAGTTAATTAAAAATAACCTAAGATATCAAGTATTTTACTACCTAGTGTAAGTCCCTAGAAACCCATATTCCCATAACCTACATACATACAGTTTGGTTCAAGCATATCATTGGGGACAGACTCATAAATTATATTTACCTAATTATCTGGGAACTTTCTATGTGGTTCACTAAGTACCCACTAGTTCATTATAAAGACCTTATATGGACTACCTCACATTGCAAGGCCTTTCTAACAAGTGTTTGAAGTGTTTATTCCAGGGTTTACAGGCCTGCCAGCCCTAAACAGACACAATCACTATTGGTGAGTAAAAGAAAAATGAGAAACCCTAAAATGAATGCAATATTGTTACTTTGGAAAATATAACAAATTCAGGTGTCAGCTAGAAATGTTAAAAAAACATTGTAGGATAGCCCTCATACTGACACTGATCCCAATAAATTTCAACTGGTGGTTTTCCAATGAGAATACTTCAATATTCTCACTGTCATTTAATAGAAGCTGAACTTTGTCAATTAGATAATGACATCTGAAGAGTTTTATTCAATCCTAACAGAAAAGGGGATGCAAGGATAAAGAGAGAAGTCTAGAGTACACACTTCAGCTATGAAATATGCTTACTCATGCGCCTCTGACCTTAGTCTGTCTGGGTAAAATATTTTATATTTTCAGAATTTTTTTGTTTATTCAATTGCACATAAATAGAGGTAGGTTACATCAAGATAAGCCGCCAGGGCCAATAATAAGTGTATTGAAAAACATAAGGAGTAATTGCTGACGTTCTATACAAGACATGTATTAAGGTGATGGGTACCATTGCAAGCCAGTTAAAAGCCCTGTCCCAAAACACACCTCAAAGCAGCATAATCCTATAACTAGGTGTATCTCCAGGTTCCTGAGTGTTATCAGGTAGAGAATATCATCGCCACCTGTCATTATTCAATCCATATTCTGTTTTATTTCAAAATTTTCAACTTTTTTTTCGAATGACATATTCTCATTAATTACGCAGTTGATGGTTACTGTAGGTTCATAGATACCTTAGGGATGTCGTTGACTATGCCCAATAAAAAGTATTTTTTTGATTTTTTACTCCTGAAGATTTTTACAGGCCATAACATTGAAAATTCTAGTGAGAAATCTCGTGTGTGGAGGCATGGGAACCCCTTTGATAGTAGTGGACATACCTCGCTGATCACTCCTGAGCACTCGAAACAAAAGAGAGCTGCACAAAGATACACATCGACGATCTCAAGACAATGGCTTGTGGTCAGGATGCTATAAATAGGTGCTAGCTATGAGTACGGGAGGTCACCAAGTGAAGTTGGTGTGGAGATTTCTAACTAAAATTTTCAACGTTATGGTCTGTAAAAATCTTCAGCAGTAAATAATCAAAAAAATACTTTTTATTGGGCATAGTCAATGATATCCCTAAAGTAACTCTGAACCTGCAGTAACCGTCACCTGCGTAATTAATGAGAATATGTTATTTGAAAAAAAAGTTGTAAATTTTGAAATAAAGCAGAATATGGATTGAATAATGACAGGTGGCGATGATATTCTCTACCTGATAACACTCAGGAACCTGGAGATACACCTAGTTATAGGATTATGCTGCTTTGAGGTGTGTTTTGGGACAGGACTTTTAACTGGCTTGCAATGGTACCCATCACCTTAAGTACAGGATAAATACATTGAAGTATGGGTACTCAGTAAACTGTATATTTTCGATACATTTTTATAGACCAAACAAAAGATTATTTGCCATTGGAGTTTGTAATTAAACATGTATTGGATAAACAATATACCTGAAATGGTCTATTCACTCTATTGGGTTATAAATAAGAATACCAATCTCTTTAAGAAATTGTTTTATTATCCTCATATAATATCAATGTGAGCACTCAGTACTGTCATAGTCTATTGAGTTGTAAATAAGAATACTAATTTTTTACGTAAACAAATTGTTTTATTATCCTCGTATAATATCAATGTGAGCACTCAGTACTGTCATAGTCTATTGCATTATAAATAAGAATACCAATTTCTTCTCTTTTAGTAAACAAATTGTTTTATTATCCTCATATAATATCAATGTGAGCACTCACTCACTCAGTACTGTCATAGTCTATTGGATTATAAATAAGAATACCAATTTCTTCTCTTTAAGTAAACACATTATTTTATTATCCTCATATAATATCAATGTCCGCACTCAGTATTGTCACAGTCTATTAGGCCAAGAAAAAATATTGTTTGTTTCCTGTAACAGTCTGAAAAAAAAAAACTTGTTCGGGTAGGGTTACAGGAAACAAACAACTTTTTTTAGGCCTAATATCAATGACATTACTGTCCTAGTTTATCAGGTTATAGATAAGAGTACAAATTCATTGAGTAAGCAAAATTGTTTTATTATCCACTTATAATATCAATTTCAGCAATCAGTGTGTCATAGTCTATTGGGTTTAAATAAGAATACCAATTTCTTAAGTAAACAAATTGTTTTATTATCCTCATATGACTCTGTACCTTGTGCAGTTTTCAATAGGCACTGAATCTTGAACAGTTTCAGAGCTTTCTTATTTACCTCCACAGATCCTCAGGAGAATGCTGTTTTCTGTTGAAGTGGGAGGGCTGAGGGCTTAATTTGAATTTAATAATTCATGTAGTCTGGGATTGACTGCTTGCTGGGCTGCTCACAAGGACTAGCGTCGGCGGCAGTTTTTGTAGTCATTTAATATTGAATTATAATACACCGAGTACAGGCAGAGCCACCATGAAATCAATAAGATTACAAAAATGCCATGCCATCAGGGGTCCAGTTAGCCATTAGCCCCATAGCCGAAGGCTATAAAAAGTTGTGTGGGGCTATGATAATATTTGCCTTTGTAGCCTGGCTGGCTATAGGAAAAGTGAAATGTTTAAAATCATGGTCAGAGGAATATGAACAACATATCAGTTGAAGATCACTATTTGACACAACGGTTGTTGGTCTCCCAGAGTTTTTAAACGATGTCTGACCCCTGTGCCATGTCATGTTATGCTATGCCACACAGTGCAATCATTTCCACTCATCTTCATTTTAAATACCAGAATCAACTCTAAATGCTAAGATCAAGTTGTAGATTGTTAAGAAGTTGATACTGGTTATCACAAGAGGAAAACTTAAAAGTGATGCCCTCATTTCAAAATTCAGCTATCTATACCTCATTTCAAAATTCAGCTATTTATAGACTCATTCACTTAACAAGGCATAGTAATATGGAATTTCTTATCTTTAAATATGAAAGAACAATTTTCAACCCTATGGCCTGAAGCGTGAAAGTTATAATCCTCAAATCTGAGGGCCACAACGAAAATCAAATCCTGTATTTGACTGTGTTACCCTCATGAAATAAGGATTATTATTATTATTATTATTATTATTATTATTATTATCATTATCATTATCATTATTATTATTATTATTATTATTATTATTATTATTATCATTATTATTATCATTATCATTATAATTATTATCATTATTATTATTATTAATATTATTATTATTATTATCATCATTATCATTGTCATTACCATTATCATTATCATTATTATTATTATCATCATTATTATTATTATTTCTAGTTTTCTACTTAGGTTGATAACCCTTAATTTTTTTCCATAGTTAGTTACCATGCCACGAGCTGTTTATACCTTATTAATGGGATGGCCATGTGTTTCATATTATTTTCCATTCTGCAGATCAAAGAATCAATAGCCAGCAATATGATATCCAGCAATAAAGATTGTGACATGAATGCACCTTGTTCTTTAATACATTGCTTTCTTACAAGCCTGTTGTAATTGCACTTACAGCTGAATTGTGGTTGGCATAATTTTTGGATATTTTTCAAATACCCTTCTAAAAATTAAAATTCTCTATATCAAATCATTAATTACCCAAGAAAGCGCACCACAGGGTCTACCTAAACATATTTGGCTGGTAGCCTTAATTGGTTGCCCTTTGTTAATTTCTAATAGTTTTTCTTATATAAACACTTTATATTTCATATTTTTCTATACATATGTATATTGTACTTCCAATTTGCCCAGCAGTCAACCACAAGAAAATTGGCACTCAATGCCAAATTGAGCTGATTGTGGTAGCTGGTACACCCACTGCATGAGAAAATGTTTCTATTGTCATGAAATCATTGGGCACTGACAGCTAGCTTCAGCCAGGTTCGCCAACACGCCAGGAACATCTGAAAAGCCTGTTGTATTTCCTGGTAACCCACTGGCCTTTAGTCGGATAATATTTGTGCTCTGAGCTATTCTTGTAGCAATGGCACTTATAAATACTGTTATTATTCAACCCTGATTTCCTGACACTGGTGCAGATGGAAAGCCTGTTTATGCCAAGGTCTATACTTAACAGAAGGCTGTTCTCTCCCCTGTAATTACAGTGAGTGCAGTAAACAATTAGCTTGGCCTGATTGCCTTCACTCCCATATATCACACTCCCAGACATATTCACCTTCAGAGAATGCAACAAGAATGAAAGTGAATGTCAGAATACAGAGAACAAACATCTCCTGTCATTGACAGATGCACTCTTTACACTAGCCTCCAGTGTGGTCGAGTGGTGTGAATCTATTGCTGGCATAAACAGTAACTGTAACACAAAGTAATACATTTCTCTTTTATCTTTTCTCATATTTCATAACTGAAATAGCTGCACTAAGGCACAACATAATTTTTCGTGGCAAATCGCTCAGAAGGGCAAGTGAGGTTCTACTTTCACTGGCTCTACTCCAACATTCATATGCCCAAGGTTACAAATTGTATGTCTTATGAAAAATTAGCTTAAGGTAGGAATGACAGTGTTAGCCTATATAAAATGACTAGGTTCACTCCCACATACATCACCATTTCAGTTCAGACATATTCCTTCTCAGGGAATCCAGCAGTAATGAGAGTGAATGTCAGGACACATGTGGTTACTGTCACTCTTGCCCTAGTTCTTTGACTGATGCCTATAGGGAGGTCTGGCAAGATATTGTGATTCTACTGCTGGAATAAATAGTACCATTTTAACCCTTTCACTTCTGGAGCACACACATGGTGTGGCCGCCACCTATGGAAGCAATTTTATAACATAGCGATATTTTTAGGAATATTTGACTCAAAAGTTGTTATTTGGATGGGTCTGAATTAAGGTCCTCTCCAAATTTGTTTGCAGTTCATTCTTTTTGACATAGTTGGATCTAAGTTGTTAGACCATGTGTGCACTCAAGATGTACAGGGCTTAATATAACCGATCATCTGACACTCCAGAACAGAAATTATCACCGGTGGACTAGTAGAAATCAACCTGAACTTTTCTGACAGGACAGGTGTTTGCCCAAGTGATCACATAAAAAGATAAAGTTAAGGCTTCCCCACTGTTCAGGTGTAACACATAGGACTTCTAACATGCTCTTCTATTTACATATTCTCTTAGGAGATTTAGAGCAGATAAGGCAATATAAGCCATTCTGGCTTAGTCAATGCAGGGACCATGGGAAAGTTATTTCTCTTGATTCTTTACCTTGGCATATGCGACAGAGGCAACAGTTACTTCTTTTGAGTCTAAACTGGTTAAAAATAATGCATGTTTCTTGCCCCTGCTCTTTATATAGGTGGCGTGGGAATGGGGGGATGACCTAAAACAAATGCTGGGATTTCATTCTAATAAATGAAATTCTGTTACACACACCAAAATTATCTCCATTTTTTTTCATGTCAAAGAAAGAGAAGATTTTTACTCTTGTCAAAATGGTCACCTACGAAAGAAAACAAATAGCCAACTATTACTACTTCATACCAGTGACATATGTCTCAGTTCATACACATTTAATTCTGTTTTAGAATATATCTAAATTTCAAAAACAGCCATGAAATACATTTTAAACACAAAAGGACTAGTAATACATAAGCATGCATGTACGCAATTTGCATGCAAAAATAACAGTTTTTGTAGGACAAGTTGAAATCTTGGAGGACAAGTAGAAATTGGGGGCTATTTCTCCCACAGGAAAAGTATGTCTGAAAAGTTATGTTAAGCCCTGATGTTAAGGGGTTAAGAACTGGTTACACAATTATTTTCTTTTTGCAAGGCAAGGCACTCTTTTCTCATTAGAAGATACTGAACAGCTTTAAGCTGGCAAAATTGGATTAGCTGTAAATGTAAATTATGATATTCGCAAAAAAATACTTTAGATATCACCTAAGTAGTCAGGCTTTTCCAGGTCATTAAAAGCACAATTTGGTAGATAATATATCAATAACATTTCATTTCTTTTCAATGAAGAATCAAGTTTTGTGTGATAGATACAATAACATGTATCCCTAAAAAGTCTAGAAGATCTAAACTTTGAACTTCTGGAATCACAACGTTTGGCTCATGTTCTCTAATTCATAAAAGATGTTGTGGAAAACATAGAAATGTGTATTATATTACAAAAATCCATCGAGACTGCTAAGAAGAAGTTATTATTAGACTATCAATACATTGAAATCATTGTCTTTTTCATATTCTCTGTATAACAGTACCAATCTCATTCAATCTGCCCCTGGCTAAAGTATGGTATTACACTTTCATCATAAGATTGGCCATTTGAAGTGTTCTAATCTGCATTGCTGCCACATTAATGATGAGCATGGTGATGAGAAACAGACCCCACAGACATGATCTAGACAGAGAATATTTTGTTTCTCTCAGTGATGAATTGGATATATTACTGATAAGATTTATAAGACATATCAACTTATCAAGCATCCATATCAGGGCTCGACATAACAGACATGCGGGGCAAGCTGAACACGCCCTCAACTTGCCCGGTTGACTATCTAATATTTCAGATACCTGGCATGTCTGAGTTCGACGGCTGCCACCATGTTGGGTAACTTTTATAAATAAGGAAGTTATCAAACAAGATTGATGAAAGAACTTGGGAAAAGGTGAAATAAATATCTCACCTATTCTTTCTTTGTCAGATTGACAAAGAAAAATGTAAATATTAATTGCTTATGTTCTACAGAAGTGTAGAAAAACAATGTTTTGTGATTTTGACACTGATATTGAAGCCGGGCTGCCAGGTGCCATTTCATTGAGCAATACTGCATTTCTTTATGTTAGCGACTGTGTAATGCCTGACATCTTCCAATCAAGATCTTTTGCAGTATTATAATCTACTCTAATCCAGGGTCAATGGGTTCATGTTAAACAATTACAATAACAACAAGTATTGTTAAGATAATTGTATAATCAATTTATCAGGCATCCCACAATTACTAGTTTTACTTTTGAAATTGTTGACATTTCAAAATGTCTATTTGGTGCCATTCTAGCATCATTATTTCAGTACATAACACCTTTTTGAAACAATTGACCATATTCAATTAATCAATCAAAATTCTGAACGAGTGGTCAAGCTAAAAAAAAATAATGATTCCTAACACTAATTATAACACAAAAATGACAAAATACTATAGGCTCCATGAAATATAGGGAGTAAAAGAGAGCACAAAGGCGTAGAGTCCCTCTAAAATGTTCAAGGTCTTCAAATGGCAGGTGCTTTGGTTACTTAGGCACTCTCCCACGCCACCTTCAAACTGACACTATACTGGCAAAAATTTGAATCTTCTTTAAATTTATAAGTTTGAATAATCAATCAGGATGATTCCGTTGGTGAGCTGGGAGCAGTACAAATTATCAAAGGCTGATCCCTAGTCATATCATATGTCAACTTACAAGCTTGCGGTTGTTGAAAAAGTTTTATTCCCACCGTAAAACTCACTTTTATACAAAACAAAATGAAAAACTATGACCTAATTTTACAGAAATGTTAGGGTTGTTGTAAACCACATCATTAGATAGATATAATAAAGGTATATTATCTATTTCATTTCATTTATTCATTTATCATCTATATATTCTTTTCTATATTTATTAGTTTATTCATTTTTTTATTATTTTTTATCTATTATTTTCATCTATTTTTTTTATCTGTGTATTAGTTTACCTATACATTTTTAATGTATTTATTCATTGGGGGGGAGTCATCTGTCATTTTAAGTACTTCAACTTGAAAATGATTTGATTAATTCTTAAAAAGTTGAACAACAATGTGCCTAGGGGATGGGGACAAGCATCCTTACAGTAACCCCCCCCCCCCCCCCCACACACGTCTGGACCATGACAACTGTCCAATGACTCTAAAGCGCTTTTGAACATTATAGGTGGAAAGGGCGCTATATCAAATATCAATTATTATTATTATTACTTAAAATCTTAAAATATGTCTGTCCCTCCTTATAAGGGTGGGGAGAGCATATTATTCTAAAATGTTAATGATATGTAAAATAAGGGGGATGAAAATTAAAAATAAAACAAAAAACACATTCCCAAAGTGTCCAGTTTAAGTTTTTAAGTCCATTCGCAAACTTGGCTCCTAGTGTAGCCTATAGTTTGTTTGTTTGTTTGTTTGTTTTGGATCCATAGCCGCATTTGTCCCCTGGGGTCAACTCCCAAGGGTGGACCTACGGAGATCTCCCCTACCACCCAGGCCACTCGTCAAGCCCCCGCCCCCGGGCCTTCTTATCCTTCTTCATATGTTCCCTGTCCCCTATCACATCTGGTTGCAAAAGTACATGCTTCAGGGGCAAATGCTCCCAAAACAACCATTGAGCACAATGTCTGTTGTGACAGACTTGAGACTAAGCTTGGCGTATGTCATCATTCTATTAATAGAACTGAAAGTAACTTAGAATTTTACATATTCGAACTTACATAAAAGATAAGATATAGCTTATTTCGGATGACATTGCCTGGCATCATTTTACCTAGTTCGAACATTTCATCCAACTTCAAGAACCAGACCAAATTGAAGGCAAGTCGTGTGTACTTTTTACTTCTAGGGTATTTACTATTTGACTATTTCAATGGCATTTTGTAAAGGGCTTTGCTTTTTATAGTTTCATAGTCAATTCAACCTAGCAGATCTGAAATGGAATGGACAGTCTATCAATAAATCTGTAGCACCAGACGAAAAAAAATGTGGCACTGTTGATTTGACATGAGCAACGTCAGGCTAGAAATAGACTGACAGAACGTACCATTTTTCGCAACTTGAACATCTCCGTTCTCGTCCTCGGCGTCCGGTTGAGTATCTGATATTGTGATGCTTGGTGTGTTACTAATTCCACTTTCACTCGGCCCCAATGGGTCCCCCGCAGTTTTGGATACTTGAAAACGAGATGTCATTGTTTTTAATCCTTCTCAGCCCGTAAATATCACTTAATTGGTGCCGAATAGTCCAAGCGAAGTGCCAACATCAACTTCTGCAGATAGTCGGTGCCTGTGGTGCCTTGCGTCTTTGTACACCAAGTGCCCTTTTCCAAGAACGCACCTCGCAGAGCACAACAGCGAGACAAGGAACCAGTAGTGTTTGCCCGAGATGACCTTGTAGCTGCTAAAACAGCACCTATATCCAAATGAAAAAACAGCCGACTGCACCACTGTACACAGCTCTGTTTTCTTCCGTGTGGAAGGCTTATAGTTATTTTAGGTACTCTCAGCGTATATGTTTTGTAATATGCACTCTTGAAATGGTCTATATATGGACGTAGATGTGCTTGAAGATGTGCTTGAAGATGCGTTGCCATGGCAACGGCTTCACGCTTTTCCCTTTTAATGATTTTCTTTCGTGTTACTGAAGCTTTATTTAATTTTTTGCTCTTTCAATAACTAGACATTGTCATTTCGGTCGAACTTGGGACAATATTTTTGGTGGAAATATATGGCATAAGGGGTTCCCGCGTACAATACGACTAATAGGATTATTGAAAAAAATTCACAATACATGTAGTCTCTCAGGAACTAAACACTCTAGCATGCTAAATAAAGCAGGATGAGTACTGCATATGAAAAGTTTCAATTTACGACGAAAACGGCATTTCTGATAGTTTGCAATATAGTACATGTATTTATTATTTCTATTTCTTTTTGTGGGATATAGCACATACTAACAGGTCTAACCGTGATAACCACTTAAGATAAATAAGATGATGTAGGCCTACGCTGTTTAGATGTTATCTATCGGCAATGTCCTGCTTCACATAACCTGATAACGGGGTTGATTTCATATGAGACAGACAATCGCGTACTTGGGCATTACCAGATACCCTGGTGGTGTTGGGGGAGGATGTACATTTTTAAAGACATTTGTTTCCAAATTTTCTGGGACAGCTGAAGTTTTTTTGTCTTTTTTTCATATTCTCGGAGCCGCCCTTTCTTTTTCCAAATTTTCTGAGACAGATTATTTATTTACTTTTTAAATGTTACGATGCGAGGAAAAATGATAAGTATGATGTTGTTGATGATAGTATTTAAATATATTATACTACCTTTAAGATGCATTTTTTTGAAAGTGGGTATTCTTTAGCTGTTTTTCATTTTTCACTTATATTTTTTCAAGTATTCTAGTCATATGTCTTTTTTGTATTTTATCAATTATTTTCATAAGTTCAACTCTATAATCTCGGTATGGATGGTATTTTTCAACGAATCTGTATTGTTTTTATTTTGTCTTAACATGTAGCTTAGCAGGATGATATTTTCAGGAGTGATCTAATCCTCATAAAATTAGCGAAAGTTAGTTAGAATCCAACTACCTCAAACCGATACTTAGCCAGGAAATTTAAAGTGGGGTTCATTTTATCTGAGTTGAGTATGAGAAGACGCGTGGTATGCGAGCGCATAGCAGCCGGGGTCTGTGGACCTTGAATGTCCCACAGAAGATCTAGGGACCTAGACATTCTAAAACGCATTTCACCCATTTCTTGGCATTTGAAATGTGAACTACTCCAAAGCAAATATATCTTTAAAAGATGTTCATGGACAGATTATTATTTTCCAAATAATCAGAGACATATTTTATTTTTCAATTTTCAGAGACATGATTTATTTCAAAAATGTACATATCTAGAAATTCCAAAAAGATATATTGGTATGCGGTAATATCTACACAAGAAGCCATTTCCAGGAAATATCAGATAAAATACTAACCATTATTAAATTATGGTGCAACGAAAAATGTACTTACAAATGTTATAGGATGACTCTCTAGCCAATTAATCTCCTGGCAAACGATCTTTTGCAAAACAAATCACGAAGTATTGAGCAATATCTTCCAATAGTAGACAAATCTCATATTACTATTAGCTTCAGTTATCATTATGTGGCTCTTGTAATATAATCTTATGAGTAAGGCATCCGCTCTGCGTACAAGGAATGATTGACGAAGTAATATATTGTTATCTGGTTATGATTGTTTAACATTTTCCTTGACTCTTTGCGAAATATTAAACAATAAAACATGCTTTACAAAAAAAACTAGAACAAAAAAGAAGTGTCACTGAGTTGAATTCCAAGCTTTTTCACAGAGCCTTATGAACCTCGTATTCACCTCAAATGTAAGGTTCAACATATATCCGCTTGGCGGCAGCACATGCCGCATTCATCCGAACGTTGCCCTTATATTTCTATCTACTTAGTTACACCAGAGATATATATTTGTATTACAGGTCACTGGTTACTCATAGATTCAAAAACAAAAATGAACTAATGGAGATATTGTTATAGATATTTTAGGTGCAATATATATGGCAAATCTGCTACAAAAATTAAAACCATGCGAAGTTGTGTAACTTCACTGGTATTTTGTTTAAGTTAAAAACATGTTATTTTGCTAACATTATGAATCAATCATTTCAAACAAGTCTCTCTATTAGTACTTTTTGCCATTCAGTCAATTGCCTATTGAGGGCAAAAAACTCATTCATATAGCTGCATGCTGAGCAGACGGCCATTTTGTAAAACAAATAACAAAATAAGTTTATATAAGGGGAAAGTTCAAGGGCAAACAGTGTCGTTCAAATACTAGTAGTGTCTCCATTGTGGCTTGCATTTACTGGTTGAGTTACTTGATTAATTGTTTTGAGACAAAAAGATCTTCAACGAAAAATCTATTACTAACAAAAAAAATCGAAGTTAAAGAAATAATTACCTGTTCAGGGAAAAAAGATGTAAAAATGTTGAACAAAAAAGTCGACTTCATTTTGTGTTTTTTTTGTTCCGGCAACTCCGTGAGTCGGGAAACAATCTCCATGATCTCATCTTTTTGTGGTGCATTCAGCATCATGTCCAAGTTCTATCTTCCGCATTCCCAACTGCTTAGTATTAAAGTTAATATCAGCTATGCAAAAAGCAATCACATCGTTGTTGTTTGTTTTGTTTACCTATGTATCTAATCGACTGCTTTTCACCTGAATATTTATTCCATTTTGAATATATTATTGTATATTTGTTCAGCATTGAATTTTTGTTGAGTTGAATTTTATTTTACTTTTGTTCACTATGTTTTCTTGTTTTTTTTATCACAACTGGATCAATTTGCTGTCAATATTTTGAAGCAAACAGCATGCTATACTCCTACTACAATTTTACATAGGCACATTTTACAACGCTGCAGAAAAGTATGGCCAGCCAAAGAGAAAGATACTTAGTGAAATATTTTAATTCCAGAATATTTTCCTTTTAATACAATATATTGAACAGTTTTTGCGATTTTTTCTCTTGGGCGATTGTTTCGTTCAGTTAATAAAAATCATGTAGTAAATTATTTTGTTCAGTATTTTTCTAGCCGTTAAAAAAGTAAAATATTTGTTGAGAAAACTATTCGTTCAATAAGCGTTTGTTCAATGTATAGAGGTAAATCGTTCAGGAAGAAAAAAACGTTCAGTAGAATATCTTTAAGTAATGCCAGGGACAATCTATTTACAAATAGACCTCTCTAGTAATGCACACACATGCCCTCCCTCTTGGCATTGCAGCAAAACATGATGACGGCACGGCTTGGCTTGGGGTAGAAAAATATTGTCTCACAGCGTGTTGTCTCCCTGTACACAGACATGGAACGTTTTTGGTTCCTTACTTTATAATATTGAATTTTCCCAAAAACTTGGTCTCTTCAGACGAGCATTCTGGGTATCGAATTTTAATGGATTTTCTTGAAATTTGTTTTTATGTGGCTATGATCATTTCGGAGGGAAGTTCTTTCAATAAGTAGTTTATTCAATCTCGAAAAAAATAACCTTTTTCTATTTTTTGACAAAATAACTGTAAGAAGTGATTATAAACTTTGAGGGCAGCGAATATATTAAAAATGATGCTCTAACCTCTTAAGAGCTATGTCAAAGTCATGATAACATTGAGAACTTAATAAAGGATGCTCATCGAAAATACCATAAGCGCCCAGAGGAGGCTAAATATGTGGCATTTGTTTATCACAAGTGTCTGATATAGTGAAAGGGGAGCCTTCACTGTTCCTTTGGAGTTGAGCAAACCAAGAATTATGGAATTCCATAAATGCCACTTAATTATGAAATTCCATAAATCACTAACGGAATTTCCATAAATGTGCAGCATTAACGGAATTCCATGAATCATTTATGGGAATCCATAATTATGCACATTTATAGAATTCCATAGATAATTTATGGAATTCCATGTATGATTTATGGAATTCCATAATTAAATGACATTTATTGAATTCCATAAATAATTTTTGGAATTTCATAAATATGATCATTTATGGAATTCCCTGAATGATTTATGGAATTCCCTGAATGATTTATGGAATTATGTAAATGATTTATGGAATTCCATAAATTCCAGTTATCTATGGAATTCCTTGAATGATTTATGGAATACCATTATTGGCAACATTTATGGAATTCCATAAATCATTTATGGAATTCCACAAATGCTTACTTAAAAAGGATGCCCGCACCAGTTTTATTTTCGATTGTTGGAGACGTCCCATTGTTGCGTATATTACGGGAGTCAGGCATACGTGACATGAACGTCGGGGACGGATGGGGTATTTATCCCGCTTTAGCGTACTGTTGAGGGATATGGCAATAACTTTTCCGCCCTGCATACGAGTGCAACGATTTTTTAATAATAAAATATGGACCTTCTACCATACGTGTGCGTGAATGTGGTGGATAAATTACGTTTTTCGTAATTTATATTGTTCGCCATTCAAAATTAGGTCTCACAACGCTTTTGGAAATTTCAGTTTTATTTTGCTGAGACTTTGAATCAGAGGAAGCACAGTGATCTTCTGAACAACTTTTAATCATGGGGTCAGCAACTGTGTGTTTTTTCGCATATTTTTGAAAAAATAATGTAATTTATGTCATGAACGTCTCATTCTCCCTAACTGGTATCCTTTCTTGCTAATCCCTTGAGAGATACTGTAACTGTCAAAAATACTGTTCTGACATGTTAAAATTATTCTTTTGGTGTTATATAAGAATTATGGGTCAAAACCCGGGAATTCAACAAACAATTTTTAACCCAACATTGGTATGTCAGAATTGCCGAATTGATTTTTCCTGTAAACATTTGTCTGAACTATCTATACAGTGCTCTTAACAAGAAGAAAATAAAGAAAATTACGGGTCTTCGGGTTAGTTCTCGCATCACATATGGTTAAAGTTTATAAAATAGGACTTTTTGGGCAGATTTTCATAAAAATGGTATAAAATAGTAACCCTGTTGGTAACGTATTTGCTTATTCTTACATAAGATATTGTTTAGTGAGGGAATCCCATTTTATATATAGGTAATTGATCATACATATTTTCTATTAGATGTGCAATTCATCAAATACAATGAATATGAAAATCATGGAGACTGCTGAATTTGACCAATTAGTAAGACAGCATTTAGACAAGACCAGGGTGCTAAGACAGGTTAAATGGTAAGGAGTCAGTATACGTGGTATCTGAAGTATCCACCTGCTAGCTGATACCTGTTCTAGTACTATTACTGACCTGTTGGTAGATTCTGAGATAAATATTCCCGGGGGGGGGGGGGCACTCAGGTACAGAGGGGACGCATACGCTCGTTATCAAAATTTACAAATACCCCTAAAGCACTGATTTCTGGCCAAAAAAGCACCCTTATTTTAATAAAAACGCTGACTTTTTCCAGTTAATAAACACCCATTCTTTAATCAAAACACTGACATTGGATGAACGGGAACACGTATTTTAACTTTAGATTTTATAATCCTCTGCCTGTTTAGCGGCATCAAGTGGCGGCAGCAAACTCGGAAGCCCAGTTACTTCGGGAGTCACTCGGTGTCAGAGCCGCGTATATTTCATGGATTGTGAGCGGATTTCACCCCCATACTCCGTACTTGGGTACAAAAAGGTACCCTACATTTACAAAATTGCTGACATGCGGAGGTCTTAAAATAGACCTTCGAAATACGTAACGCGGGTGCGACCCCCCTCTGTACCTGAGTGCCCCCCCCCCCCCCCCCCCCCCCGGGATATATTCCAGAGATCAACCATATGGTATGCATAGTATCTCTATCCAGGTCTTTGGTCTCCTTTCCTATCAAACAATTGAATATTTCGCCACAGTTTCCACTAAATATAGTTCCAATGTACCTGCTGATGTTTTTCAAAGTATCAAACATGTCAGTGCGTTAATCCTCGGCCTTGGGCATTGCATGACTACATATCGTAAATATTCAATTATATAGAGGTCGAAATTGGTCGAAAAACACGCTCTAAAAATATGCGTACATATCTTTAGACGAACGTCATCTGACTTATGAGTATCATTAACAGACATCGCCTGCCCCAATATTTACGTTACAGTCGGTTTGATGTGTTTTTGACCAACAGCAATCGACGATTAAAGATACTAGCAATTGGTGTCGCATCGTTTTTCTAGTATTGTCTTAGCAATGAAGAAACGCCGACATTTATAGTTTATATTTTGCATTCAATATAACTCATCTGAGTGCAAATTTACTGCCAGTAGCCTCCACGCAGGGCTTGTAACTTGATAAAGACTAGTTCGTACGTGGCTACCTGATGAATTTATTACGTTTTTTAAAGTCGGTCCATCTCTCACATAATGACATTTCTTTAAAGTCACCTTCATTTTATTAGATTTTATACATATTATTTAAAACTGAATAAAACTTGAAAATGAATGTTCACTGCACGATAACAAAAATACTGATTGGCCATTCAAATGTATGGAAATAGAGCCGACGGCCAAAATTGAAATTGCACGGTGACGTTATAGTCGCATGGTGACAATTTTTCATTTCCCCGTAATAAAGACTTGTTTATAAGTGTATTGTGTTGCTTGCATATTTCTCCATAGTCGCTATTTTAAAGAGAAATACATAAGTATGGGGATGGGGGTATTTAAAATAATTAATTCAAAACCATTGGTGCGGGAGGTCTTGATAAATGATAAATCTTTTTATGGAGGCATAAAATTGTCGGGTCCCCTCCCCCCCCCCCCCCCTCCACTAGCTGCACGCACTTAGCTGACATAGGTAGAGACTGGTCGTGAAAGTAATCCCTCTGGCGACTCTAACAAAGGTAATTTCCCTATTGTTGCCACGGGACGTAGACAATTTTGCTTGCCAAAAAGTGTAAAACGTACCCTATCACTCGTAGCTCTGTGGCAAGAAAAGTAACTCGGAACACCCCCATTTTTTTTACATATATCGAATGCAATTTTACAGAGCAAGAACATATCAAAAGATAAAAAAATCCTTCGGACTAGATATTTTTTTACAACTCATAATGTGTGATATATTGCCCTATGTTTGCTTCTTAGCGAGCGCAACACGACTCCAACAGTGGGAGTTCCCTCCTATTGTTGCCACAACAATAGGGAAACAAAGGGTGCGTCATTGTCTTTCTATTTTCATAAAAAAGCAAAAAACGTACCCTTTCGCTCATAGCTCTGCAGCAAAAAAAGTAGCTCGAAACACCCCCATTTTTTTTTCAAGTATGGAATGCAAATTTACAGGGCAACGACATATCAAAAAATGAAAAAATCCTTCGGACTCAGATTTTTTTTACAATTCGTTACGTGTGATAAATTGCTTTATATTTTCGTCCGTTTTGGAAAAAAGGTGAAGATTTTTAACTCAACCCCTACCATTCCACCTTAGGCTATGCAGAAAATATAGAAGGTATTGGAAAACAGTTTGTGCAAGCAAAGAGGGGAACTACTCTTTTAACTGCATGCAAATTTACGCTTATGAAGATCGACAATTTATTTTTCTGTGCACGAAAAACCCAGAATGAGCTGAAAATGTCAAAATGCGCTCTGTGGCGGCCCCTTTTCCCTCAAATGGCCACTTTTCAAAAATCACAAAATTGTCTCTAGCAAAAAAAATCGGCCAAACAGCCAATTTATTTTTAAATTTCCTTTAGTTTTGTCCCACAATGTATAACATATCCAAAAATTAGAAAAATCCGAGGACAAAAAAAAAACTGGTGCGGGCATCCTTAAGAGCACTTCGGCTTGCCATAAGGCTGGAGGTTTTTTTGCACAAGGCACGAAATCTACTGAATGGCCTACAACTTTCCGCGTGTGCCTTTACATATCCCAGAGTGTGTGTGTGTGTGTGTGTGTGTGTGTGTGTGTGTGTGTTTGTGAGTATTCTAAGCATAAACTCTGCATTGGCCATTAAGGTGCCACCTGTGAAGAATTGGAAACGTGAATCCTACCACATAGCGACACCTACCGGATGACCGAAACACTAAGTTTCCGTGAATGCACGGAACACCCCGGCGTTCTCTCGGTAGTTTCCGTCGTCTCAAAACTAATTTAGGTCAACAGCAATGGCGGCGGCCTGCGCCCACAGACGAAAGTGTTGCCACTTTGTTTGAATTTTCTGACCTCAATATTGCAATTTAAAGGTAATGCACGATGGAAGCTCAAACTACGGAAGTACCTCCTCCGGATATATCAGCCATATGTGCTATTTGCAAAGACAGCTTTCAATCGCGGGAGCCAAAACTTCTTCCATGTCTTCACACTTTCTGCAAACCGTGTATTTTGTTGGAGGCCGGGCAAGGTGAGTGTTGTAGTTTTATTCATTGTAAGCGACATGATAAACACTTAACTTGGTGTGATCAATATATGATCATAAAAGCTAACCTCGGATAAAACATGTGCGTTTCTATTCGAGACATGATTTTGATACGCCTACTTTTTAAACTAGAATCAGTTTGTGTATGGACACATTCATTCAAACGGCTGAAGCCATAGCCAGCAGAGAAGCCAGAAGGCCCTGAGAACTTGAGGGTCAGGAAAAGTTCAATTGTTTTGGTTAATTCATTTGTCCATGGATCTCACTTGGTCAGGTGGATCTAAATAGGGCTGAGTTGCTGCTTGAAGCAGTAGGAACAGAACCAAAAACAGGTCATTTTCTAGCCTGGAATTGGTCTAGAAATGTACACATCAGACAGCTCTGAGGAAAGTTATGTGTCACAAAATTTGAGCCTGATATATTAATGTGCAAAGCTCATTTCCTGTGTATTATCTCATGCTATGAATTACTGTAATTGGAAGTGGAGATTGGGTTGTTTCTGACCTGTCCTTGACTCATTGCCCATCATGCAATACTTTAGTGGGGACACCGTACCCCAGTAACTAGGCTAGAGCACTGTGATATGGGATAGCTGAATATGAAGTGACCAGACAGTCTGGTGGTCAAAACAGCCAATCTCTGAATGGCCATCTGCATAAGGGGTCTTTCAATTAAAATCATTTTAGTAACAGGATTCAAGTGTTATGGCAATTTAGGCAGACTGCCTTTCTTGTATTGTCCTTTTTGACCAACATTCTGTACATGGTTGCTGGTCCACAGGAAATTTGTTCAATTAACATCACTTAGCAAGCTAAGCAGCATCAGAAATTTGGAAGGTCTATGCTCCAGATAATCCTTTCTTTCTAGTCACAATATAATACACTAATCTCATATAAAATGGACCATACTGGAAGATCAAGTTCAAACAAGTATATAAGTAATTTTCCCCTCTGCAAAAGAAGACTTATATGTACAAAATTAACTGTGGTACTCAAGCAAATTGGCTCTGGTGGTTTCAGGTTTCCCCCCAAGTAAACGGTCTATATTGTGTATTCTTACATATTTTTTCTGCCTTTATTTGATTATTCAAAATGTGTTGTTGGATGCCTGAATGATATCAATTTCAAAGTCGAGTAAGCATACACCGCACATGGCAGACTTTTTTACTCTACGAAGTGTATATAATATACTCTTGGAGTTGCTTGAACAAGCAGGCCTCAATGAGTTAACTCAAAATGTAACTGGCCCCATAGTCCTGACCAGTAACACCTAGGATCTACTGGTCCTGCAAATTTTTTACTTGTCCTGCAAATTTTTCTTTAACAAAGGAAGTAAAAACATAGCATTAAATTCACGGACAACATTTATTTTCATATATTTTATCTTTATTTATTTCCAAAAAAAAATGGGGACATTCTTGAGAGGAAACTGGTTTACAAGAATGTCCCCAAATGATTACTGATCCTGTAGGACCAGTTGAGGTCTCTTTTACTGGCCCAAAGCCATTTTTGGGAATCTTTATTGGCCTGGGGCCAGCGGTTCACTGTTAGCGTCAAGCCCTGACATAGATCACGTGATTATTATTATACTAGGGATTTAGCCAGAGCCAGGCAACTAGGTTGCTGAAAAATGGCAAGGGAGGACTGCTGAGTGGCGCTGGTCTTAAGACTGCGTGTCATTTGGATGCCCAACCATATAAAAATCACACATCAGGTCACCCAAATTATTTTGCAGTGAATTTCTGAGAATGGCAATTTCAAACAAATGTATACATACTGAAAGTTTTTACCTCTAATGTAATTGCTATGGCAGTGCTTTGACAATGACAAGCTATTGTTCATAAACCCAATAACTTGCAATTTAAGTAAGTACATGTATGTTAATAACTGAACATTATTTAGATATTTTGTGGTCTCGTTTGAAAAATAAGAACATCCCAAGGCTCGACACTAAGGGCTGCCCTACTGCCCTGGGCAGGTAAATATTTATAAAATGGCTGAAGGGCAGGTAAATATCAGAGTCTGCCTGCCCTACATGGCAGGTAAGAATTTACCATGTAACTTCAGAGATACTATATTTATAACACAAGGGAAATCCAATATTTTTGCTCACAAGTTCAGATAAAGCTATATAGCAGGAAAACAGTTAAGTGGTGCAAGTATAGTGCATACAGAAAAGTCACTTTTATTTTCATTCTATCACACCTGTTTTAAGGGCAGGTCAAAATTTTGTCGGGCAGGTAGAAATTAAAGTTTACCTGCCTTACTTGGCAAGTGCCTTCAAAAGTTAATTTTGAGCCCTGCACATAGTTTACCCTTGCCAAATTTGACACCCAGTTTTAATATCCTGGCTAAGTCCTTGCAGCAGCTGTAAACCTTTATCTTCAATGCTTGGAAAAATAACACCCCATTAACTGACTGCCTAAGTGCTTAGTAATTAGATATTGCTAATTGGCTGTGTTTTCTAAAATTGGTACTTTGAGACTTTTTGAGTCAGCAGTTTCCAGACGTTTAGTATTTCCTCACCTGATACCATAGATTCAGTATTCTATTGATGAAACTTTCTCTCTTTCTTCTGGAATGACTTCCTAATATGAGTGTGTAAATTAGACTCTGTTGTACTAAACACAGTGACACCTGTACAATCCAATGGTCAATAGTTTGAATCTCAACTACAAGACCTTATTACTTGTCTAAATGAGGATAGATATGCATCATAGACACCCTGGCTGATTTATAGAACTAGAATATTTCTGGAGCTCTTGACTAGGGCTGTGCTCATCAGCCATTTTTTTGCGATCCGATTAATTGCCTAATTTTTCTCGATGTCAATTTTCTCGATTCGATTCTGTCGCGCGCGGTAGTGCTTGGAAAAGTGTGGTGGGGGCCGGACCCGCACCATGTAAAATACATTGCGTGGCTCTCTCCACACTTCTCCAAGTACTACAGCGCGCGATAGTTTCTATCGTAGTGCAGTTTCAATGGCGGCCGGCTGTGGCCGGCTCAGCGCCGCGGTCTTTTTAAAGAATAGGGTAGACTCTTTTGTATTTTGGGGGTAGGGAAAACAATGGAGGTAGGGGGGGGGGCGTATCGAGTTCGGCAATCGATGTCCTCTCATGTTGAACATCGATCTTACGACTTTGCCGATCACTCGATGTTGTGCCTATCGAGCCCAGCCCTACTCTTGACTGATTCAGATGTGCACCATCTCTACCTTCCTTCAAGTCTTGATACCTAAAAGCAATCAGGGCTCGACGTTAAGGCTAGCCCTGTAGCCCCGGGCTAGTTATTGAAAGTCAGGGCTAGTAAATTCTACCTGTGAGTAGCCCTGAGGGGCTAGGTAGAATTAGAATATCAGCGCTTAAAAAATTATAAAGCCCACCTTTGGCTCTGCATACCTGGATGATAATATAACTCAATTTACCACAATACACTGTATTCTTTTCATGTTATCAACAGAGGCTATGATATCAACAGAGGTCACTATATGAAAAGAGTTGTCATTAATATCAGGGCTAGCAAAAATATTTCAGGGCTAGTAAAAGTTTCGGTGACTAGCCCTGCTGGGCTTATGAAGTTTTTTCTTAATGTTGAGCCCTGGCAATTTACTCTACTACTTTGTAACCCTGGGCCCCTCAGGCTACTTGTATACATGCCAGAGGGCCTCAGGGAAGATCCTTACCATTGGACTGAGTTACCCTCTTTTAAATAAAGATATTATAATATTATTATTATTATTATTATTGTTATTTCCCTTGTGCTACACACAAGGATTCAGGAATTTCTGTCATACACCAACAAGAAAGTCAAAGGCTAGACATCCTCTCTTTCACTCTCGTCTTAATTGCAATGCAAATACCTATTATTTGATTGGGAAACAGGAAACATCTATATGTTTGGAATACACAACAGGGCTCGAAATTAGGGGGTGCCAGGAGCCTAGGACTCCCTCAAATTTCTGTAAATTTGTGAGCCCAAAGATGTACAGATTTCTATACACAACACCTTTGGGTAACTTTTGAATATGCAATTGGTCTCCCTGGAAAAAACAACACTTAATTTCGAGCCCTACACAAGCACATACAGGGTATGACAAAGAGGGGATGTGTGCCAATACACACCTATTACCTCAGAGAACACACACACCCCAGGAGGGATCAGATAGGAGTGGAGGCATGATTATCTTGTATTAACTTCACAGCAGGAAGCCACAGTGGGCCTCCTTTTAGTGTCAACAACTTTTAAAAGTGGAGTATGTATGTCCCTGATCAAATTTAGATATTTTGAGATGTGGTAGGAAGCTAGATTTAATAGTAAACGGTAGCAAACCTTAACCCATTCACAGTCAGAGTTCCTCTACAATTATCGTCTGCTAGTACTCTAATACTTTTGAAAATGATTTGGGAATAAAGCGAAAGCTCATAAAATATTTGAAGGACAGTTGTTGTATGGCATCCGATCTCCCCATACCCATGACATAATGGTGTTGTGACTTATTTCAATAAGTACATACTTACAAGTGTATCAGTATGGTTGTAATCTGAGTATTTTGTGGTCTCTCCCTCGAAAAACAAGACGCCCAAATACTTTACAATTGCCAACTTTTGGCACCCAGTTTCTAAATACTGACTCAGACCCTGCTTTATATCTTCTATTATATATGAAAGGTTTTTGAAATCCATATATTGAACCCTACTGAAAGCATCATTGTACCTTAAAGCCAATAAGCCCAGATCAGGACTCAGGTCTTATAACTATTCAATGATTTTCAAGCATGTTACTGTGAACAAGTTTCATGCATCTGTGGAAGGGGTGTTATCAATATGATGCATATTTTTGAATCCATTGCAGGCCTCAACGCTAACTCAAAATGTTTGTGTCCTCGTAGGACCAGTAACAAATAAGATCTGCTTGTGCCGCAAAATCTTTACTGCAAAATCTTTACTGATCGTACATTTTATGATTAACATAAGAAAAAATATTTCATAAAATTCACTAACAACACTTATTTTTATTTATTTTATCTTTATTTATTTCAAAAACATTTGGGGACATTCTTGAGGGGAACTCTGTTAAAACAAGAATGTCCCCAAATGTTTACTGGCCCTGTAGGACCAGTAGAGGTCCTTTTTTACTGGCCTGAAGCCATATTGGTGAATTTTTACTGGCCTGGGGCCAGCGGTTCACTGTTATCGTCGAGCCCTGTATAGTACATAACAGATAGCCCCATAGTCATGACTATCTAATTACAGAAAAACTGCATGTGGGGCAAGCTGAAAAAGTCCGAAACTTGCCCCGT
This sequence comes from Maea johnstoni, assembly GCA_963942565.1. Taxonomy (NCBI): domain Eukaryota; kingdom Metazoa; phylum Annelida; class Polychaeta; order Spionida; family Magelonidae; genus Maea; species Maea johnstoni. The sequence continues at coordinate 8,299,393 of OZ012693.1, forward strand.
TTGACTACATAATACTTGAGGTACCTGGCATACATGTCTGAGATTGATGGTGATGAAACAAACTTGATATACGGTATACAGTTCATAACCTGAAGTTTAAAAAATGAAGTAAATTTTCATTGTCTTATGTCAAGGTTAAACAAGGTAATTATTATGATTAAATTGTTGCCAGGGCAATCTGAAAGCCTGGCGGGACTATCTGATCTTGGGTCCACCTGACTACCTGGATTGGCTGGGTAACAGAAATTGACAATGCACTATTTTCACAACTTCTGCTATTTTCACAGCTATTGTTCTGTATATGTTGGCAAGTATGGTTCCTATCAGGAATTAAAATGCTCCAGTGAACGTTTCACCTGTTGCCAACCAGAGATGCTTAATTAGGTGCTCAGGTGTTCACTCTCTTTTATTCTAATGTACGTCATGATACCAGTAGGTATATATCACCGGGCATACCAGGTGAACATACATTGAATGGCCTGGGGAAGCTTGTCATAGATAAGATTTCAAAAGTTACAAGAGTATGATATAGTGTTACGTTACTACTGATGAGACATTGAGAAGACATTTTGATTATATTAGATTATAGCTGAATTAAGGAGCTTTAATTATGTTGAATTTTATGTCAAATACTTATTTAAAGCATATGTATATGTATATATATATATATATATATATATATATATATATATATATATATATATATATATGTATATATATATATATATATATATATATATATATATATATATATATATATATATATATATATATATAATATATATATATTTTGAATGCTCAGGTGTTCACTCTTTTTCTCAAATCTACGTCATGATACCAGGAGATATATATCACCAGTCATTCCAGGTGAGCATATAGAATGGCCTGGGGAAGCCTGTCTGACATAGATACGATTTCAAAAGTTTCAAGAGTATAAGATAATGTTACATTACTAATTTACTACTGATGAGAAGTTTTTATATTTTTGAAGTATTAGATAGCTTGATTAAGGAGCTTGAATCCTGTTGAAATATTTTAAAGCACACACACACACACACATATATATATATATATATATATATATATATATATATATATATATATATATATATATATATATATATATATATATATATATATATATATATATATATATATATATATATATATATATATATATATATATATATATATATATATATATATATATATATATATAGTATATAAAGACAAACTTACATATGACATACTCATTGGGACCAGGAAAATTGGTCCGTCATATGCAAAGTCTGTCATATAGATATATGACACATACTTGATATGCATGGGACTGGGACTAAGCATATCGTCCGTCATAGCCAAAAGTCTGGCGTATAGTGGTCCGTCATATATAATTTCGCCAGTGTATATGTGTGTTTATCACCTGCTCCAGATGCTGTAATTCTCTATGCTGATTGGACAATAGGTGTTAGATCTGGAGCCCTTCACACTTTGTAGATTCAATATCCAACAGCAGAATTCAATATCCAAACGGCAGAATTCAATATTACCACTTGGCCACCAGCCTCGTTCTGACCTCCTAAGTTATTTAAATAATTTATAAGATGTATTTGTTATTTTTTCTTAGCATAAACGAGCGGGTGATAAATTCGTTACGACCTGTTGGAAAGTTCAATCCGGCTGCTGTCTGCCCTGAGTCATCCATATCCCACTCAGCTCCGCCTCGTGGGATCTGGATGACTTTGGTTGGATATCAGGCCGGATTGAACTTTCCAACAGGGCATAACTAATATTGTGTGTTTCTGGTTAAATAATTAATGTTGAAACTCAGGAGCTGTGGCTTATACAAGATACAGTGAATGTCATATATCTCTGTGAGAATCATGATCTATACAGATGACACTCTGCAGCTATCAGGAATTATATTTTATGAGCTGCCCTATTTTCTTTGTGTACAGAAAATGATGTTATTAATTATTAATGCCACTGCCCAAAGGGCTTTGTTCATTTTATAATTCTAAAAGTTCATAGCCTAGAGCAAAAAGACTAGTTAGAGTTGTCTTATTCTACGCTGTGCAGTGCTATACTTAGGGTAGTTTTTCCTCTCTACCTAGACTAGACTAGACTATCACACTGTGATAAGCACAGTTTGATTTGATTATGATGTAAATGGTGGAGGCTTTTAAATATGGAAAATTTTCAAAATTACCCTATATATACTCACAAATTAACCTCACAAGCCACCTTAATACAGTACTTAGGAGTACACCTAACATTTAGAAATGTGAAATTAGTGAGGATTGGCACAGTTGATATTTCCACAATACAATATCATATAGGTATTTCTAAGATGATACAATACATATCAGTATTTTTTACGATATTGCCAGCCCTTGTTGAAGTTGGTGGAAGTGCAAATTTTGATTTGATCAGTTCGTCAAATATTTCATAATCATGAAATGTTTAAACATCAGAATGATTTAAATCATTGACTATAATAGTAAGTAGTTAAATATGTCAACACTACAGGAACATAAATTTACATTTAAGAAAGAAGTCAAAGCAATGTTTAATATTTAAACGAAATGCGACCAACAAAATGCTGATCTTAACTTACATGGTTGATATACATTATAGTAGCGTTTAATGTCACAACGTTTGGAGTAAAGCAAAAATATTGATAAATGTCAGCGATGTTTAACAATAATTCCCTCCAAAGTCAAACGTCTTTTTGGCAGTTACTTGAACAGGAACTGATCATGTTGCGATGGGCAAGAAGATCTTACAAAATCCCACCTGGGTAACATTAAACTTACAAAATGGTGGCGCCCATTGCTGTCAACATGAAAACCAATGATGGACAATCAGTGCCATCTGCACGACGATAACTGTGAAAATATAGAGACATTGGAATAGCAGAGGTTTACTTTCGATGTTTTTCTTGCCAATCCAGAGGACTGGCTGCTTCCAGATTTTCCAGGTCCTGCCACAAGATGTTTTGGTTAATTACTCCTGGCATGAATTCTAGGGCCTGATGGTGCTACATGCTGTACTGGCATCAGTGTTCTACAATATTGCTATAAAGCTAATCAAGCATTGGATTGACCAGTGACTGGAATTTGAGTGAACACTTCTAAGTTCTGAGGTGAACCTCTCCATTGCCTTATTAGTCATTAAAGACTGTTCAACACTTAAGGAAGATCCCTCCGACAAGCATTTGTTGAAATTTGCCCTTCTGTGGCATGGAACTGCAGGTTGTTGTTTTTACCTTGGGACCTTCAGGGAAAGTATACCTCTGAAATAGATTAGAAAATAATCAAAGATTATTTTTTTCTTCAGTTTGAATTTATCCATCAGACTTTTGGTGAATTGATGTTTTTAGGAAGTTGTATCCAGTACAATTGTTTCACTGATATTAGGGTATTTTTGTTCTCTCGCTACTGGTATTTAGTACCATACCGAGTACCGGTGCCTATCTGTGGTGTTTGATTAGTGAACAAAACTAAACATTAACAGTTTTCATTGTGTAGGTTGTTGACCAATTTAGTCTTGAGTTGTGCCAGGAACAATAGATGATTTAATTCTACACTTCCTGGTTGTGCCAAGTACTGAATATTTAACAGAGAGGTGTGTATAGGTGAAGATTCCTTATCCTACTAGCTCTTAAGTACTCGAAGTTCATATTTAAATGTTTTGGAAAATTATTTGGCCCTGGTTATGCACTATGTTAACTGGGGTAATTTTGTTTTCTGTGTCCTCTGTGTATGATTGTCAAAAGGGAAACACCTTAGAGTGGGAACTGTTTGCATATAAAGGATTTTATGTGTTGCATATTTATATAGCATTATTAGCAAATGTATCGTTTATGGTATAAGGAGCTCCAAATATGAACAGCTCCAAATGTAAACACCATCACCAGTACCTTTCCATGGCCTCATTTTCTCCAAATTAACTGCATAGCCAGGGTCTGACACTTAGATTTCAGGTTACGGGCCCGAACAGGTCTTTCGATGAAAATTAGTGGTCAAAAACAGTATTTTTGGTTATTTTTCATATTATTTCGGGCCCCTAGACTGAAAAATCTAGGGGCCCACAGCAAAATCTAGGGGCATATGCCCCCGGGCTCCTGGGAAAGTCGAACCCTGATAGCACCTCGGAGATGTAAACGCCTACTAAGCAACCAGAAATATTTGGGGGGACTTACTTATGAAATACTGATGGTAAAAGATGGTACTTTTAACCAAGTTTGTGGACAAATTTGCTAATGCAATTTTTGTATGTACATAACCAGAATAGCCTTTCATTATCAGAACAATATTTAGAACATTGAAATATACTCAATTCTTGGCTAAGACACTCACTGACTGTCATAGTCTTAGCCAGCAGGGCGTCTTTTGGACACCCTAACCCTAAAAAGTCACCCATCAGGACACCCAAATTATTTGGTGAGGAATTTCTTATAATGTCAGTCTCAAACCTATATACTTGAATTTTTTCATCATAGTATACTTTTCATAACATTTTGTAGGGATATCATGCCTTAGTTCAATAAGTTTTTACATGTTTATGGTTGAAATCTGAGTACTAGTATATTTTAGTCCCACTTGAAAAATTGGACGCCAGAAACATTTACAATTGCCAATTTTGGGCACCCAGTTTCTAAATCCTGGCTAAGACCCTGTTAGCCAGTGTTATTTGGACACACAGTCAGTGACTGTGGGTCCAAATAACACTTCTCAGAGAATCCTTCAGGCATGAAAGGTTTAAACATGCAGCCTGTGTAATTGGGCCAGGCGCAGGTACACTAAGCTTGCACAACAATTGTTTATAATTAACAGGAGAGTAGGTAGTCTGGAACTAGCAGTAATCTTCAGTGTTGAGCCCCTTAAGTGGATGTGAAAGGTTATTTTGAGCCCTGTTTCCCCCATAACCTTAAGTAACTCCAAGTACTAAGTAAGAGGCTTTTTGAATACCTAAGTACCGTACACTTTGACCAATGGATAGCGCTAATTTAATCCTAATTCCAGCTATTGCGACCAAGCATTCGTCCATAAAACACACTCTCATGAGGCCGCTTTAAGTAGCCACTGCTTAAGTGCTTATAATATAGTATTTAAATCAAAATATGTGTTTAACAGTGCTTACCGGAACTAATAAGAAAAGGACTAGGTCAGGGTGTACCTTACTCCTAGTCATAGTCTTAGCCAGGATTTGGAAACAAGGGTGTCCAAACAAAGGTTTCATAGACTTTTGGGTGTCCAAAGTGTGGTACAAAGTTCACATTACTTATGAAACAAACCCTATATATCTACAGATTTTGCTTTTTTAGGCCAGTAACTGCTTTGTTTGTACTGCAGGAGTGGCACTACATGCACTATCTTCTAAGAATAGTCATCATCAGCAAATCCTGACCTCAACTTTTGGGTGTCCAAACTGTCAAAAAACAGTGTTCTGGGTGTCCAAATGACACGCTGGACGCATAGGTGGGCAGGTGGCTAAGCCCAAGCTCCTAGTTGGCCTCAAGGGAAGGATTTACTGTAAGCAGACAGACAAAGGCCCCACATAGCTTACTCTTTGGGAACTGGTAACTAATGAGGAAACGGCTGACCAGTCAGAGTCTACCTAGTTGACCCCAAGTGAAGGATTTACTGTAAACAGACAAAGCCTCACATAGATTATTCTTGGGGAACTGGTAACTAATAAGAAAAGGGCTGGCCAGAGTCTACCTGGTTGACCCCAATGGAAGGATTTACTGTAAACACTTAACAGACAAATCCCCCACATAGATTGTAATCTTTTGGAACTGGCCTTAAGGTTGCATGGAGAATTGCTTGCCTGCATTACGAAAGGAACTCACACATGTATGTGTGCACATTTTTCTACTTAATAGGGTGGTAAACATGTTCACAAGAAGTTGCTGTGTGTCAGGTAATGATACTTTTCTTTGTGTTTTGTTATCAGGAATTCATCCACATTTTATAAAATTCTCTTGTTGTTTATTTATCTTTACATAAAGATAAATACTAGACATCTGAGACAGTGAGAGACCATTCAGGGAGGTGTGGCTTACCCAAATATACACAACAGTCATCTTCATAGTCATACGGCCACTACTATCAAGTCAACAACTATCCTAAACTTAGTTAGTGACAACCCATGTACTAATACCTTCCATCACCTGTAGGTCAACTGCAAAACTAAGTGTGAACCTCCCCCCCCCCCCCCCCCCCCCCACCCCTAATGGATCCGCCCTTGTGGTGGACAAATGGATTTGATTTAGCATCAGTGTCAGCAACACTACCTCTTTACCTTTAAATTCTTATTTCATACTGGCACTTTTAAAATCCTGGCTAAGACTCTGGCCATATATATGCAGGATGTGGTTAATACAGGCATTGTAATGGATATTAAATGGTTTGTAATTGGAACTCTTTTCTTCTTGTTTTCAGGAAACCTGTTCAAGTGCCCGACGTGCAAGCAGGAGTGCAACACTCAGGATATGATCGATAACATCTTCTTCCTGCACAACAACGGCACTCCCCCTCCGGGCAGCCATGACGACAACAACGGCACTGACGAGAAGGAGGTACGTACAGCAACCTGGTGAACCCATTAACCCTTAGGCCTAAAAAAAAGTTGTTTGTTTCCTGTAACCCTACCCTTACAAGTTTTTTATTCAAAAAAATCCCTACCCTAAAGTTTTTTCCGCCCTCCCAACTCCCAATCAACGTAAAAACATGCATAAAACACACATTTTTGACCAAAAAAACAATGCAAAAAAAAAGTTTTTACCGACTTACCTACCCTATTTTTCCCCGGACCGTTACAGGAAACAAACAATTAATTTCTTTAGGCTTATAGGCTGCTGGTGGCTAATTTGGTCATTACAAGATGATGCAAAAAACCCTGAGAAATGACTGAAACCCAGGCACATGGATACTCATCTGAGAGAACTCAGCGAGAGCTATCCAGCGAATGCCAACATGACAGGGTTTAGATTGTTTTCAAAACTTTTTGCTTCCTTGTGGTCTGGACCCAAATGCCTGCAGCGCCCAAAACTGCCTGTCTGTTTTGATAATACCTCCTTAACAAAAGGAATTTTCTGAAATATTTGAAGAAATATTGGTGATCAAAAGCCAACTGCAACTCTCCTTCAGATATTTTGTAAATTTATGGTCAATACCGAAGTTCTTTCAGTAAGAATCTTATGTTCAGATGACTCTTGTCCAGGAGATCAGCAAGCATTAATGGGTTAACCTGTTCTCCATGAAGATGTTGGCTGGTTTATGCACTTATGCCCATAACTAGGAAATAAAGAATGATTTTGTTTACAAAATATTTGAAGGAGAGTTGTAGGTAGTGTGCTGATAAACATTTCATCTCCAAATATTTTCCAAACCTTGCTTTTGCAGAAAAAGATATACAGTGTATACCTAAATGGTCAGGCTTCTTTTAGACGCAGTAAGCATAAATAGGGTAGAGGTTCCCTTGCGAGCAAGGCATAGGAACAACATTTTTGCAATGATGTGTATCATTTTCAGTTGTGAGAATAGGCCTTAGAAAATATTTTTATTCTTATGCAAATATTTGTACCTGCATACAATACCTGAGAAGAACAGGTCAAACACTGTAATGTCCTTGTTTTACATGTTTATATGTTTAAAATCGTGTGCACAATTTTGTATTGATTGCATGAATATTTCAAAAGGCCTTAACAAGTTTCCAAGACTGAAAATGATACACCAAATGTATTGTATTATAACATATTCTCATTTTATCAAATGTCATGTTTACTGATAACTAGAGTGAAGGATAAAGGGACCCTGCTTATACCTATATAATTCTACTGAAATAGCCAGGATGCTTTTGGCCGCTGTGAGCATTAATTTGTTAATGATTACTACAGTGAATGAGAAAGTAAATTCTTTTTCTTGTTCTCTTCCAGAAGATCTGTACTGGTTGTGAGGAGAATGCACCAAATGTATTGGATTGTTACATATTCTCATTTTATTAAGTGTCATGTTTATTGATAGAGCTACAGTGAATGAGAAAGTAAATTCTTTGTCTTGTTCTCTTGCAGAAGATCTGCACTGGTTGTGAGGAGAATGCAAATGCCACCTCGTACTGCACCGAGTGCAACGAGTGGCTGTGCGACCAGTGCGTTATCGCGCACCGCCGCGTGCGCGTCACCAAGGACCATACCATACAACCCAAGGACAGCGTGCCGGCCACGGAGACGCAGACCAAGAAACCACACGTCATGTTCTGCCCCACCCACAAGCAGGAGCAGCTGAAGCTATACTGCGAGACGTGCGATAAGCTAACGTGTCGCGACTGTCAGCTTATCGATCACAGGGGGCACAAGTATCAGCTCTTGGAGGACGCCGCTCCACTCTACAAGCAGTTCCTTCAGACGCTCATAACCAAAATCAAGGAAAAACGGACCTATATTGAAAAATCAAAGGATCTCATTAATCGGCGCAACAAAGAGATTGAGCAAAAGGAAAAACAGGTCACGCATGATATAAAGGCGTTTGCTATATTGTTTATTAAGTTGATAAATATGCGAGGAAAAACTCACATAGGAGATCTTAAGGCGGTGTGCTCCGCCAAGCGCAAGAATCTAGATGAAAAACAGACACAAATACAGAATTTTTCCTCGATGCTTGACCATTGTTTGAAGTTTGCCGAGCAGGCTCTGAGTAGCTCCAATATAGGCGCTATAATGTTCAGCAAGAAAATCTTGATAAACCAGCTAAAAACTGTGCTACGCACTCCGTGTGAGGTGCCCAACCCGAATCACCAGGTGGACATTCGTTTCAAAAACGAAGTCGAGACACTGGCTAAAATGATCAGCGGGGCTGGTCAGTTGATAGTGGACGACACCCCCTACCGTGGCATGGCGAGCACCCAAAGTGCGTACAAGGGTCCGTGGGATATATCCAAACTGGGCCTGGAGCAGCGAAAAGCCTTGGCGAGACAAATGCAGCAAATAAAACAACAACAACAAGAGATGAACCAGCCAGATGTAAAACCACACCATCCGCAGCAGTTTCAGCAGCAGCAGCAGCAGCAGGGGATGTCGCTTCACACCCGCACCCAGCCAGGACCCGGTGCTGCCATATCCCCCTCCGTGTCAAATTACCAGCGCATCAGCCCCCGCCCCTCTCAACAGTCACCGGCCATCTCTACCACAGGACAGGTAGGATATCATTTCACTATATATTTATTGCTTCATTATTTATGTGCAGTAGATCCTGCTCAAGAAACCATCTATTTTTGTCAAACCACTTACTCTTTAAACCCTTCCAATGCTGAGGCTACTTTCATCCAACGCACAAGGACTCAAAGATTTTGGAAACCATGTGAACCCTGTCATGTTGGTATTCATTGGATATCTCTCGCTGAGTTCTCTCAGATGAGTATCCATGTGCCAGGGTTTCAATAACTTTTCAGCTTTTTTGCATCATTTTGTAATGGCCAAATTAGCCACCAGCATAATTTTTATTGTCAATCTGACAAAGAAATACATCTAGTAATATGTGATTCTTTGTTAATGTTACATACATGCAATTTGTCAAGAAGGCCTCTGCTAGATGATAGATGAAAGCTTGGCACCCAATACCAAATTGATTCCCTTTTTGTGAACAACCTAGTGCTTATTTGTGAACACTGATTGAAAATGTATTTCTCTTTGTACCTTTTGCAGTTGGTCAAGACAGGCACTGTGTACTACCCTCCCAGCGGGGTTCCAGGACAAAACCAACCTTTGGCGCAAGGTAGCCCTAACTATATCACCCTGGGCCAACTACAGCAACAGAGGCAGATGCAACAACAGGTAAGGCTACTCTTCTTAACCCTTCCAATGCTGAGGCTACTTTTGTCCAAAGCAATAGCTCTCTTTGAGCTCTCTCAGATGAGAACCCATTTGCCAGGATTTCAGTCATTTTTCAGTTTTTAGCATCATTTTTTTGCATCAATTCCTGAACCAGAAAATACAGATGATTCTGTTTGGGGTGAGCATGAAAAGGCTTTACCAGCTTCAAAGTGACCTGATTTCCTTTACTTAGACATAATCATTAAACAAAAACATTCCATGCGCCGTGTTAATCATCACCATCTCATCATTTCCTGTTATTAACAGTTCACTCTGACAGGCCCATATCACAAAAAAATGATTGCACCCAGTCTAACAAACACTTCAACACTCTACACCCTAGTAGGAATAGGGCACATTAAGGTTGAACCTTTTTGGCTTATGTATATATATATATGTGTGTATATATATATATATATATATATATATATATATATATATATATATATATATATATATATATATATATATATATATATATATATTCATATTTATATATATTCATATTTATATATATATTCATATCATTAATTTATTTATTCATTTATTTAAATATATGTATTTATCTGTTTGTTTATTGAAATGTAACTTGAGTACGTCAATAATGGGCAACAGGTGCAAGAAAATTTTGACCTTTTCATTTATATTTGTTGTGTTTATCAGTTACTGTATGAACCACTTTCAATAGTACTTAATTTTTACATTATCAGATTCTAAAGGTAGGTTATGTTTTGTAAACTTCAAAATCTGTGTTTGTTTTCCTCTCTGGTGGGATTTTTGTGAGTGATAAGTCAAATCTAATGAGCTTTGTAAAAAGAATAATTTCTTTGATATATTTGAATCATACTGATCCCTTCAAAAATTCTTACTTTCACAAAATCTGACTATTAGTGAGTGGGTGTTGCTAGTATTCTGTAGTGTATCCTTTTGTGTTCCTAAAGATCATCAAATCATTTCTCCTTATCTATTCTTTCATACACTTTCTTCTACTCCTAGTCAGCCTTCTAGGGTGGATAGTTATACTCTGAGTGGGTGTTGTTGTTTCTGGTATCTTAGTTCCTATAAGAAATAGGTCTCCTGGTGCCTCCTGCGCTGCAATACAGCAACCTCCTTAGTATTAAAGTTGACCCAGTTCCTATTGTGGGAACTGGATCATTCAAACAGCAAGGCAATTGTATTGTATGTTTATTGACCAAGTTATTAAACTTGAAAATACATTTACAAGTATTCAGTGTAATAAAATATCAACGCACAGTAAAATACAGTGAACGTAATTATGACATAGAGAAGAATTTCATATCAGGAACTATAAAGAACTTAATTACATTAACTTAACTGCTTTTAAAGGTTATATTTAAAATATGGATTATGTACACGTACACTATGAAGCTATATAAACACTGTACACTAGACCATTAAAACAGCAAGGCAATAATTTATGTAGATTAGTGCTGACTAGTGGTTAACTCTTCAAATGCTGTGTCACTACTTTCACCCAAAGCACAAGGAGGCAAAGACTTTTTTTTAAACGATCTAAATCCTGTCATGTTGGTATTCATTGGATAGCTCTGGCTGAGTACTCTCAGATTAGTACCCATATGCCAGGGTTTCAGTCATTTAACCCATTCATGCCCGGAGATCTCCTTGACAAGTGTTGTCTGAACCTGTGATACCTCTGAAAATAACTTAACAGTTAAGCATAAATTTGCAAATTGTTGTCGATAAAGGTCTGATAAACAACTCTCATTCAAGTATGTCCTGAAAATTGCTTATATTCTAAATATATCACCAAAATAGTCAGGCAGTTTTGGCTGCTACAGGCATGAACGAGTTAAAAGATTTTTTGTATTTGTCAAATTAGCCACGAGCAGCTCAAGGGTTTAAGTACATTCCTTCTTTGTGTTAGAGTTCCACTAGAAAGTATATCTTCCGGATGTTAGATACTTATGTTGAATATTTACTGAGAAAGCATGTTTGAAAATTATTTCTTGTTATGATGTTGGATCTGCTACTAAACATATTTCTCCTAATATGTTTTCCAAAACTCGTACAGAAATCTATTAGTAAAAATGTTTTTGTTTTTTTTGTAATATTAGCTATACTTTAAGACAGGGCTAGACCTACTGTATGTTAAACTGCCTGTTATTGTCAGTAGCGGGAGGGGAATAGGAGGAGGAAATACTACTTTCACCCTGGTCCAGCTGAACCCATAAATTAACCTCCTGTGCAGGAAATTTCCGTAGCCAGGAAATGTTGGTATGCACTTGCCGACCTGCTAATGTATTGTATTGTGTTGTATCTTTATTGACTATGACATTGAACATAAAAATGATACATGATTTGAAATAACACAACCGGTAATACAATAGTAACCACATTAACTAGATAACAATAGGTTAATAAGAACAATAGAAACAAGTGTTAATGCAACTAAATGTAGCTATTAGATAAGCTTACAGCGCAGCTACCAACATAGATATTTACTACATGATATGTAACTCAAATGCAACTCTCATTTTACGATGACCAGCTGAGTTAGTCTATGTGAGCCGGTACCCCCCACAGAGCCTGTACATGACCCAAAACATTTACATTTTGAAGAGCCCCTCCCTTAGACATTCATTTTGATATATGGCAAGTTGTGGGGTAACTCGTTAAAATTGTGCCCCTAAAATCCCCAATGGTCAAATTTATCCCTGTGGACCAAAAACTATGTAGTTGGCAAGGTAGGTTACATCCAGCAGTTCAGCAGAACAAGGATTAAGGACAAGAACTGACCTTCTTCCAGTCTGGTATTCAGAAGCAACATTTTGTGAGTACAGTGTTAATATTACAGGGTTGCCCTGTGGCCTGAGACAACTTAAACAAATTCTGCGTGATATGGAATTGAGAAATTGTAACACAAGATATGACCAATCTAAAACGATCAACAAATTGAACAAACAAAAAAAAAACATTTAATTCAACTGAAGGGAAGCATCGGAATAGGTTGCTCTAAATCCTCAATCAAGGAATTAAGTATTGACTGTAAAAAATGGTGCTTGAGTCAGAATAATGATGGAATATAAGTTTGCCATATAGGGTTCAACATAAACCATTGCCCAATAGTCCGAACTGTCCCATAACTTATGCTGGTCAAATTTAACATGCTTTGAAATAGCCTGACTGTACTTCCTGGAGCTGGTTTTATTGATTCAGTGGTTGCAATCTGTTATGAACACAGAAGGGCAAAAAAGATACCAGTTCTACAATATACTAGGATCAAATAGGAAAGGGAAAATTGCGTTTCCAAATTTTACTTTGAGACAAAATATAGCATGGATACAGCTTTGCCAGCCCTGGCAGTAAAGCGAATTAACTCTAGCTCGCTATTTGCCCTCAGTCAGTTTGATCCATTTTTATAAATGCAGGTCAGCAGCTTGTACGACAACATTGGTTTTAATTGTGTTGCACACACATAAAATTGTGCAAAATGACATTTTGATGAGGTTTTTGTGATGTATTGTTGAGCATTTGATTTATGGTATGCATAAGCCAATTGTATCTAAAAAAGACAAGTTCAGCAAATGCTTTCACTTTTATCCATATTGATATAAACGCAGTTAATTTTTTTCTTATGAATTGTGAATAAGGGGGAAATCTAAGATACTGAATTTAGTTAAGGACTATCCTTTTTGACAGTATAAGCTTGAGGGGTTTAACAGTTGGTTAACCTTCGGCCTATATTATATCTTTTCATGTAATACCTCATTGTCATTGTTGATGTTATGAAAATATCTTTCATCAAATGGAACAAGTAACTTTATGTACTATGACAGAAAAAGGCCCCAAAACAGCCACATATACATTGTTGGAATAAACAAATGCATGTATTGTGCTCTGTTTTGAACAAGATGATACAAGGGATCATAGAAACATTCTTTGTATCACCTTTATTGTTGTTAGACTGTAGTTTTAATAAAATGACTGTCATTCTGGCAATAAATATTATAATAATTATCATTTTGATCATCATCATTGTCACCATTATCATTATTATAACCATTATTATCATTATTATTATTATTATTATTATTATTATTATTATTATTATTATTACTATTATTATTATTATTATTATTATTAATATTATTATTATTATTAATATTATTATCATTATCATATTTTTATGAGCAACATTATCATTGGCTCCATCATCATTATTGTTGCTATAAAAATTACAATAACAATGATCTATATTGGTGAAACACATGTAGAAATGATGGCAAACTCAGACCATGAAACCAGTAGATCAGCTGCCGCTATTGCTTTCTGTGTATTTCAGTGTTACTATACTTAGCATGACTAATTATCCTGTTTACTTGTTTCTTCTTCTGTTCTAGGTAACGCCAACCCACAGCTTAACTTATCTTCATAAATAGCACCTACTTAATGACCATTTACTTACTTCTTTTACTTAATACTCTGCATGATATTATTACTAGAAAAATCATCCTTTTGGTTTCATGTAATTTTATCCTCATAATTGTATCTAAATCTAACATTTTAACACATCAGCCCTAAGAGTTGTTAACATAAATCTGATGATAATTTTATCACTTTAATCATCTTTGATATTTAATTGGAACAAATAACAATTAGTGCACATGCTTCTTTTAATCACACTTCCTCTAACTACTCATGTTGATATAACTAGGATTATGAAATTTAGAATCTAAGAATAAAGCAGAATAGATAGAACAAAAACACGTCAAAATTGTTGATTTTCCCCTTATTTGTGTTTAAGGAATGTGCAGGGAAATTTTCACAAGGTGCTTTAGAAGCTTTTATGAAGTTGAATAAGATCAAGAAAGAGAAACAGGTTAGTTGTAAGTTATTATCTAAATAGGGCTCCGGTTCTGCACCAATAGGGTTATGCATTGACATATTGCATATTGCAAGTTGGATATCTAACCAATATCTGACCAATGTACTTCTTAATGCATTCAAAATCCAAACAATTAAAACTATGAGTTTCTTTCATGGCAATGTAATATTGAATCAACTCAGTTCAGAGAGGCATTGAGAGAGTTGCCAGTTACTATGTGGTAGTTGGTGGTTTTAGCTGGGTACTCAGGTTTCCTCCATCACTTACAATTGGTTAATCACTACTTAGCCTGAATACAGCCGAAAAAGGGATGATAAACAAATTTCTGAATCCAAATAACCATTTCTCCTTTGAAATACCCTTTCACCTGAAAAATATTACCAACGTTATCTGTGAGTTATTGATGCTTGCGTAGTGACACAAAAAAGGCTTGTCACTTGAGGCTATTTCTTTCTCACAAGAGGAAATGTTTCTCAAAAGCCAAACAACAACTCTGGTCCAATATGATTTTATCCTTTATTCATATACTATTTCATGAAATAACTAATCATCCTGACATTACTTTCTTAGGGGTTCTTTGAGCATGTATAAGTTTAGGGTATTTTAACCATGTCATGGTTTGACAATTAACTGATATGGCAATGGTTGGAATATTAAAGGAGAATTTTTGAGTT
>OZ012693.1:8317310-8348610 GCA_963942565.1 Maea johnstoni
TCTGTCAGAGTGGTGACAGGTGGTTTTGATGTTAAGTAAATACAAAGGGAAAGCGCTCCAGAGCGTACAGTCTCTTTTTCCTCACTGTTGTATTGTGACTGACGCGAGCCAGCTCTATTTAAGACTAGGTAGAATCAGACTAGGGAAATGGCATATTGTACGCTGCATGCCCTAGTTTCATGCTGAAAAGTTCTATTTTCTGGTTGTTTAAAAGGAAAGATTTGTGTTAGTATTTTCTGATCACTGGTAAAGTGAAGAATGGTCTAGGCAAATTCAATAGCATCCGTCTGAGTGCGAAAAAAATGAATTAAAGTTGGATTGATATTATTCAAAGATCAAGCACATCTTTACACATTGTGTAGCTAGCCCATTGTTTTCTGTAGCAAGGGCTAGCTGTATGCTTTAAATACTGTACACATAGGGCAACAAAGCTTAAAAATTAGGTAGTGAGTGTTCAAACATATCATTTTCAGCTGTGTGTTATTAATTTCAGTTGTCTTGACTTCCAAGGGATTAAAGCATGAATTTGCAAAATGATAAGAATGAATTTTTGATTGAGTTTCAGAAACAATTCAACCATTTCATAGTTTTCCAAGGTTTTTTCATCTTTAGGACATCACTTACATATTCTGCCCTATATCTAGATTTCCATCATTGAGATGGGCTTAGAAAATATGGAGTCAGATGTCGATGCATTGAATATTCATACCATCATTAGTTCAGTATTTCCACAGTTCAGTAGATTTGTTCAATATCTGACATTTCAACCTGCCAAGCTTTGTCTTTCCTGAGCTCCTCGGTACAGGGATCACAGTAACCTAATGAAACATTGAACAATGTATTTAGTTTTTTCACTGTCTCTGCTTGGCTGGTCTGCCCTGATGGCCATATGGCTAAGGCATTACCTTTGACTACAAACTACCTATCACCACTGCCCGGGTTTGAATCGCGGCTGGAACATGTTAGAGGGTTACCAGTGACTTTAGATGAAGCGGTTGTTTTTGCTGGGTACTCCGCTACCTGTTACAACTGGCTAGTCACGACTCAGCCACAATATGGCAGAAAAAGTGACCATAATCCCAATTTCAAATCCATATTCTCTGCTTCTCATATCTTTTGGTGTGTTTCCTTGATGAGGTTAATGAAAAAGATCATTCAGAAAATAAAGAGTTAAATGTAGATGCGTTAAATATTCATGCCAGCATTTGTCAGGTGTTCACTCGCCAATGAACTTCTTCTTTGGTTGGTAAACAAAGCTGACATTTCTACCTGCCTACAGCTTTGTCTGTCTCGATCTCCTGGGATCAGGGATCTCAATGCTGTCACGAAACATTGAACATGTATTGTGTCTATAGGGAGGACAATTATCATTATTAGTTTTATTGTTATTGTTATTATTCATTTGTTGATAAACTAAGCTGACATTTCAACTTGCCAAGTTTTGTCTTTCTTGAGCATCTAGGTACAGGGATCACAGTAAACTCATAAAACATTGAACAATGTATTTAGTATTTCATTGTATTTTTTTTTTCATTGTGTTTTGTGTCTCTGTCCTTGGCGGGCCTGCCTTGATGGCCATATGGTCTAAGGCATTGCCATTGACTGCAAGCTATCTATCCCCACCGCCCAGTGTTAAATCCTGGCCAGACATGTGAGAGTGTTACCAGTGACTTGGGATTAAGTGGTCGTTTTTGCCATGTACTCCAGTTTTCTCCTCCAGTTACAACTGTCTACTAGTGGCTAGTCACGACTCAGCCACAATATGGCAGAAAAAGTGACCATGATCCAAATTCCAAATCCAAATTCTCTCCTTCGGCTTATATATTTTTGTGTGATTCCTTTAGGTTAATGGAATAGATATTTCAGAAAATATAGAGTTAAATGTAGATGCGTTAAATATTCATGCCATCATTAGTCAGGTGTTCACTCACCATTAAACTAATTCTTTTGTTGATAAACACTGCTGACATTTCTACATACCTAGCTTTGTCTGTCCTTAGCGAACGGGGTCAGGGATCGCTGTCATGAAACATTGAACATGTGTTTTTCATTGTGTCTCCCTCTATAGGGAATGCGAGCAATCAAAATTCAACCGATGCCAACTTCCGTCATTGCAAGTATATTGTGGTTTATCTGGGGTGAACTGTCTCTCTCTTCAGCTCATATCTTTTGGTGTGCTTCCTTGCTGAGGTTAACACAATTTATATTCTACTACTACTGTTACTACTACTACTACTAATACTACTACTACTACTACTACTACTACTACTACTACTACTACTGTTACTACTACTACTACTACTACTACTACTACTACTACTACTACTACTACTACTACTACTACTTTTGTTACTACTATGACTACTACTACTACTACTACCACTGTTACTACTACTACTACTACTACTACTACTACTACTACTACTACTACTACTACCACTACCACTACTACTACTACTACTACTACTACTACTACTACTACTACTACTACTACTACTACTACTACTACTACTACTACTTTTGTTACTACTATGACTACTACTACTACTACTACTGTTACTACTACTACTACTACTACTACTACTACTACTACTACTACTACTACTACTACCACTACCACTACCACTACTACTACTACTACTACTACTACTACTACTACTACTACTACTACTACTACTACTATTACTACTACTACCATTACCACTTTTTTTACTAGGGCTATACTACTACTAGTCTACTACTACTTCTACATCTACTACTTCTACTACTACTACTACTACTACTACTACTACTACTACTACTACTACTACTACTACTACTACTACTACTACTTAATATCCACTTTCTTGTTGGTTATGGTGATGCAGCATGATAACTTGAGGGAGATAGGAGGTGACTTTTGGTTCCTAGAGGGTGAAGCATAGATAAATATATACCTTACACATTATACTGCTTTTCATCAAAGGGTCTTTTATGATGCCTATGATAAAGTTAATGCAAAAATATTACTTAAGATTATGAATAAGGTATTTGGGTCAAATTGTGACCTTTACTTATCACATTAAAATGAGTCTGTATCAATTGGGTATTTTAATGAAAGTTTTTTTTCATCTTAATAATATCAGGTAATATGGCCTCATGAATCCTCTAGCATTACTTTTGTAGACGTGCTGCACTCATCAATGTAGAACAGCTCATGTACTCCTCAGCATTCTAGCTCATGAGCTCATCAATTTCCTTTTTTCATGAACTTTTTTTCTAGAGTCTGCATTTCCTTCTATATTGCGAAAACTGGTCAAATTTGCACCCAATCAGCATTTGAAAATTTGCCCCAAATCAGCATTTGAACATAAAAATGGCGCCACTTTTTGGTGCAGAATAAATTTTAATTAGTAGAAATTCAGCCTTATGCTGCTGGTCGCTAAATCGGCCAACACAAAAAATGCAAACAACCTCAAAAACCTAGCACATCGGTACTCATCTAAGAGTCCTCAGGGAGATCTATCTAATGAATACCATCATGACAGGGTTTAGATGTTTTTCAAAAATCTTTTCATCCATGTGCTTTGAACGAAAGTAGCCTCATCATTGGAAGGGTTAACAAGATAAAAGATCTATATGCTGCTATTAAGAAATAGGTTTATGAAAATGATGAATGCAAAACATCAACTCATCAATACCTTTTATATCTACCTTGAATATTATTCCCTAGATGTTTCAGAACTTTTCTTGTCAATTTTCAGTTTCGTTTTTCTACATATTTTAAGTAAAACTTATCATCGATGAATTTCACCACGATTGAAAATCATTAAAACATAAATCATAATTATGAATACGTTGAACTATGAGAGACATGTTTTAACAGCAATATGAAATGCATATTATTGCCTTAGGCCTAAAAAAAGAAATTGTTTGTTTCCTGTAACGGTCCGAAAAAAAATAGGGTAGGTAGGTCGGTAAAATTATATTTTTTTGCATTATTTTTTTGGTCAAAAATGTGTGTTTTATGCATGTTTTACGTTGATTGGGAGTTGGGAGGGCGAAAAAACTTAAGGGTAGGGATTTTTTTGAATAAAAACTTGTTAGGGTAGGGTTACAGGAAACAAACAACTTTTTTTTTAGGCCTTAGCCTGATTGGGTTGAGGGTAACCTTTTGGTACCTAAAACCTTAACCAGCATTTTCCATGTCACCCTTATGATTGATTCAGTCAACATTTCCTGGAGGTCTACTTTAAGTGAATATTTTAAAACTGAAACTGAATGCTAGGACAATAACATACATTCTCAACAGTAAGTAGTTGCACGTGAACAATTGTTTTCTAAATACTGTATACATTACAGCTTTAATTTGGAGTGCTAAGGATTTCGCTTTGCAGCCCTGCTGGAGAGTATTTGTGCTACTCTGAATTTGCACATTCAAGCACTCAAACTATATATTTATCACTATATAGATATATATTTGAAGGATGTTATTTTGGCGCTATCAATGGGAGCGTGAAAATAGCGAAAATTAAATGCCTGTAAAAAATACCAGCTATACAGTATCACCAGCATTTCTGGGTCATAATGTTCTGGGTTATTCAATGTATTTTGTCTTGTATTGTGCAATTGTTTTCTGAATATCACCAGCATTTGTGGGTTATTTATTGTTGTTTGTCTTGTATTGTTCAGATGCTGCAGCAGCGGGCCCAAAACCCTCAGGCTCAGCTGGTCTCCTCCACCTTCAACCTGCGCCCCACCAACAGCCAGCCCATGGGCACCCAGCCCATGTTCGTGGGCATCCAGCAGCCCGGGGGCGCCATACAGGCGACGCCCATGATGGTGGACCTCACCGCACATCCTCAAGGTAAGATACAGCAGGTCATGTCTTTTACTGCGGTCAGCCTGTACCAGTTCTGGATACTATACCAAACTCAATATTAAATGGGTAGAAATATTGTACCATTTAAGATCTGCTAGACCGACCGACACAATATCCAATTTCCTTACCATAGTCAGTTTGCTACTTATAAGCAAACATTTTGAAGTTGGCCATGTATATTTTAACTAACTTAGGTCCATGGGAGTCAGGCTGTATCACTTAAAAATAAATATCATTAAAATTTTATATTGTTGAAGAAATATTAATATTGTATTGTATCAGAAAGAATTTTTAAAATACCAATACCTAGTGAAAAGAAGTGATACATATTACAATGAAAGCATGTCAGAGATGTTCTATACCTTATGTTCCTTTTCTTTCCCTTTTCAGTCATTCCGCCACCCCCATACTCACGATCAATATCAGGAGGATCAGATGGAAGGACCATTTCACCCTCAAGGGCCCAAGCAGGTATGGAATCCACTGTTATGTTATATGGTATGAGTGAAGGGATTGTGATAGGTAGGCTATTTAGGTTTTCAATATCAACTTCAAAGTCTATCTCGCCTTCTCCAATTTTGACTGGTTTTAAGACATAAACCCTCTTATGTTTACCCGTTTATATTCTGTTAGTGAAGGATAGGGTAGATTTAATACTTTTAGGTAATACTTTTTGACTTAAGTAATTTTGGGGGGAAACTATTTGAAGAAGGAGTTCATGCTTCACCAAAATTGTGAGGTTGCTTTTGGACGCTGTGAGCATTAATGGGTTAAAGAAGATTCCTAAGTAATAAAGGTGAAGTCAATTCCATCTGTTCCTTTCTTCAGCTTCCTCTGCTGTCCGGAATAGTCCAGTCGGCCAGAGCCCTCATCAGACTCCAGAACAAAGTAATATAGTGGACACATCTCCAAATACTTCGGTAGCTAGTCCAGGAAGGTAAGATAAACTACCATTATGCCCTACCAAAGTCACCCTATCATAACGATGATGATGATGATGATAATGCTGATAATAATGATGATAATAATGATAATAATAATGATAATAATAATAATATTAATAATAATATTGATGATGAATATCATAATAATAATAATGATAATGATAGTGATAATAATAATAATAATAATAATAATAATAATAATAACAATAATAATAATAGTGATAATAATTATGATAATAATGATAATGATAATAATGATAATAGTGATGATGATGATAATAATAATAATAATAATAATAATAATAATGATAATGATAATGTGATTTTTTCCCCCGCAGTCACAAGGCTGCTGTAGGTGAGGCAGGATTCCAGGTGAAGCAGGAGCAGCCCTCAACGTCCTCCTACCCCTCCGCCTCCGCGGCCGACCCCAGCAAGGCGCCCACCCAGAACCCCACAGCCAAGATGGAGGATGATGACGACTCTTACATGACGTTGGTACGTCTCCGTCTTCTCAATCTGGGACCTGCTCCCATAATAATGATATAAATGATGATAATGATAATAATAATGTTATAATAATTATAATTATAATAATAATAATAATAATAATAATAATAATAATAATAGTAATAATAATAATTATAATTGTAAAAATAATGAAATAATAATAATGTTAATAATAATAATTATAATAATAATTGTAATAATAATAATAATAATAATTGTAATAATAATAATTGTAATAATAATAACAATAATGATAATGGTAATCTTTATTTCACGAGGGTAACACAGTCAAATACAGAATTTAATTTTCGCTGTGGCCCTCAGATTAGAGGATTATACCTTTCATGCTTCAGGCCACAGAGTTGAAAATTGTTCTTCAAGGTATAGTTTCTACACCATAGTCTAATGCTTGAAGGGACAGCCCTGAACAGGTTCGCCTATGGAAACCTTGTTA
Source organism: Maea johnstoni (assembly GCA_963942565.1). Lineage (NCBI taxonomy): Eukaryota > Metazoa > Annelida > Polychaeta > Spionida > Magelonidae > Maea > Maea johnstoni. The sequence continues at coordinate 8,324,077 of OZ012693.1, forward strand.
CAACTTTTACTTCCTCTAACCTTTTTGCTGGTGGTGGCTAATTTGGCCAATACTAAATGATGCAAAAAAACTGAAAAATGATTGAAACCCTGGCACATGGGTACTCATCTGAGAGTTCTCAGCGAGAGCTTTCCAATGAATACCAACATGACAGGGTTTAGATGGTTTTCAAAAACATTTGCGTCCTTGTGCTTTAGATAAAAGTAGCCTCAGCATTGGAAAGCTTACTAATCAAGTTAAACTCTTCCAATGCCACACACGCATATGTGCATTTTTGGTAATATAACCTCAAGAACTATGCACAATAATTAAAAATAATGAAATTCATTCAAACATGAGCCTGACCTGCCAATCTAAAAGCCCCCCTACCCAGCTCAAAGATTAGGACAATTGGCTGTCGGAATGTTGTGCTCGATTCAAGATTCATTTTGATGTCACATGACTATGGTGGACCAAATTTCTATGAGATTGTCAAACATGAACAACCTGGTATTGGGTTTTGGCCAATGATCCCCTATTCAATTTGCCATAAGACTTCTGTATAGAAAATGACAATTTTTGGACTCACAATGGTTAATTGACCTTGTCTCTTGTATAAGCCATTAGTGGTATCCTTGGTCAGAAACTATAACCTTTTACACCTTGTTTCTTTGAAACAGAAACTTCTATTAGGATTTTAGAGGACCTACTATAGGATAGGATGTCATCTTTAGTTGTTCCATTTTCCGTATGGGACACTTTTTATAAGGTCTTAGTTCTTCCATAATTTGCCTTTTTTGCGTTTCATTTGTAAGGTTGTGTTCTTGGTACATTGATTAAGAACAAGTTTTACTTCAATATTTGTCGATCATTTATAAACATGATTTTTTTGCCATCTGTGTAGTTAATTGATTCTCTATGTTTTTTTTTGTCAATTCAGAGTGCAGATGACTTCAGCTTTGACTCGGACCCAGTCACTCTTTTCGGGAACATTAAGAAGTCTGAGAACAGCGGCGACACCAGCCCGACTTCTCCTCTCTCCGCGGAAACCTCGCCAAACTCCCGGCAACAGCCATTCAACCTGAGCGAACCAATCACGGACCAGATAATCAGCAACCAAAGCTTCATCGGTGGCGGAGATGGAATGATGGTAGGAAATATTTCTAAAAGGATGATAACATTTTAAAATATTTTAATGATAATTGTGGAGGAGATGGAATGATGTTAGGAAATATTTCAAAAGGATGATGACATTTCAATTTTTTTTTGCTAATATGGAGGAGATGGAATGATGGTTGGAATATTTCAAATAGGATGATGACATTTCAAATTTTTTTGCTAATGTGGAGGAGATGGAATGATGGTTGGAATATTTCAAATAGGATGATGACATTTCAAATTTTTTTGCTAATGTGTAGAATACTGGAGATTGAATGATGGTAGGAAATATTTCTAAAAGGATCATGACATTTCAAATATTTATACTATTTTGTTTCTTAGCGGAGGAAAGATTTATAAGCATTTATTCTGATTTGCTATGTGTTTCTCAGTAGTTGCATCTATGTCAAATGACCGATGGCAGGTGCCCATTCATGTCTGAAGGTTTCCTCAAGAAGTGTTATACCATTCTGAGTTAGGGTCCTTTACTAAAACAGTAATCTCATTCAGATGCTATTTTTCCCATCGTAGGGTTTGAGTGGTGATGGCAATAATGAGGAATATTGTTTGATAAATAAGCATGCTAGGGCAGGATCTTGATTGCAGTTGTTTTCTCATTCAGAAGCCGTTTTTCCTACCGCAGGGTTTGGGAGGCGATGATCCGAGCGAGGACTACTGCGCCACCTGTCACAACGGCGGGGATCTCCTCTGCTGCGACAACTGCCCCAAGGTGTTCCATCTGCAGTGCCACGTCCCTCCGCTAGAGAATGCCCCAACGTAAGTTTACCGACGTATTGAACCCTTACGCTGCTGGTGGCTAATTTGGCCAATACAAAGTGATGCAAAAAACCTGAAAAATGACTTGAACCTTGGTATATCATTATGGGTACTCATCTGAGTTCTCAGGGAGAGCTATCTAATGAATACCAACTTGGCAGGGGCCTTATTTTGTACAATTTAGCATTGTACATTTCAGAAAATATCACTAATAATTAGCAATCTACCTTCATGGAGACGTCCAGGTTGCAGTGATGTCAATTATATATCTTTAACAGCACCGGTATTACATATCTTAAATACTTTTTCCCATGCAATATTTAAGGTGATGAACTATCTACTATTTTACTATTACAGTGATGCGTGGAACTGTTCTCTATGCCGTAACCCCGATGAGCTGAGGATTGACGTTCCCGAGGTTCGTGAACAGTTCATTACCAGTACTGGGGGGACCAAGCGCAAAGCTCCTACAGGCCTGTCCGACAAGGAACTGAAGGTAAGGAAAACAAACTCCAGGATTGTAATGTTGTAGCTGTTGTTGGCTAATTTCACCATTAAAAAATGATACAAACAAAAACTGGAAAATGACTAAAACCCTGGCACATGGACACTCATCTGAGAGTATTCAGCAAAAGCTATCCAATGAATACCAATATGACAGGGTCAAAAATCTTTGCATTCCTGTGCTTAGGGCGAAGTTACCTCAGCATTAGGATGGTCAAGTTTCATATGGTCAGCAAGGGTCTTACACTGGATTTAAATAATGCCTGTCCATAACAGCATTCACAAAATTTCTGGTCTATACCATTGACCTGTGGTCTGCATATGTACCTTGAAATGACTGACACATATATGCTAAGGTACATGGCAGGGGGTGTGTGCATAGCAACTGTAAAAGACTTATAGTCCATGAGCCAATTCTGAAATAGGCCTTATTTTTGGAGTTTTGCGTGCGGAGAGGTGGAGGAAGGTTTCTTGGAATGAAAGAGCAGCATCCCCCATTCAATTTTCTACTTGTTAGCAGCCTTATCTCTTGCACGTTAAGTTTGTACAGAGGCCTGAAGTTGTGTGTATCAAAAATGGCAGATTTCCAAAATATAGGAAATTAATGGGGTAGGGGTAACAAAATCAACCATAAATTCTTAACTAAACAACTGACGGTAACCAATGACCCCTTGTTACATTTGCCAAAAATCAGGCTTTTGAATAAAACCAAGCAAGTTTCAAAATTTGACCTTGAACTCAAGTTCAAGGTCAAATCAGGGTCATTTTGAGGTCAAGGTGAAAATTGGTGAGGCCAAAACTATCGAAAAAAGGATATTTTTTCTTGTTCCAGGATAAAAATAGTAAGCACAACCATTATTTTGGTCTTAAAACTTGCGCATAAGGAATATCAAAGGAACAAATTTACATTTAGTGTAAAAAAAGATAAGGAATGTGGGTTTTCGGGTCAGAAACAAACAAATATGGAGCTTCATAATAGCGCTCATTTAGGTTTTCACCATTAGATGTTCTTTGGTGTGTTACAAAGTCCACTGTGGTACACGTCCTTGTTACATTGAATAGTTTGATAAATGCTAAGCATGCTATATACCAAAAATGTCAGAGGAAGAATCACTTTATCCAGAAGTATTACATGTAGAGTTGCAGGAATACCAACTCTAGGATGTGGGTCAAAGGTCAAAGGTCATCAAGTGCAATGGGCCTTATAAGTAAGACTTTGCGGTCAATTTCAGTCTCATCCGTCCTCCTATTTTATTGCTTCATCAATGACAATATTTGCGCAAGGTGGAGTGACATTCAATTCAATAACATTAAAGAACCTTATTCCCCATTTCATTTTCTACTTGTTGGCAGCCTTATCGCTTGCACATTAAGTTTGTACATAGGCCTGAAGTTGTGTATATATAAAAACATTAGAAATCTGTAGTAGATACGAATTATGGGGTGGGGGTAACAAAATCTGCTCTAAAATATGACATATACAACAGACTGCAACAAATGACCCCTCGTTAGAATTTTATAGAGACAGGCTTTTGTATGCATCTGTATTTCAAAAACAATTTGACCTTGAACTCAAGTTCAAGGTCAAATCAGGGTCATTTTGAGGTCAATGTGAAAATTGGTGAGGCCAAAACCATCGAAAAAAGGTTATTTTTTTTCGCTCTAGGATAAAAATAGTAAGCACAATCATTATTTTGGTCTTAAAACCTGCGCATAAGGAATATCAAAGGAAAAAAAATTACATTTAGTGTAAAAAATAGATGACGAATGTGTGTTTTCGGGTCAGAAACAAACAAATATAGAGCTTCATAGAAGCGCTCATTTAGGTGTGTGCCATTAGATGTTCTTTGCTGTGTTACATAGTCCACTGTGGTAGATGTCCTTGTTAGATTGAATAGTTTGATAAATGCTAAGCATGCTATATACCAAAAATGTCAGAGAAAGAAACACTTTTTATCCAGAAGTATTACATGTAGAATTGCAGGAATACCAACTCCAGGATGTGGGTCAAAGGTCAAAGGTCATCAAGTGCAATGGGCATTATAAGTAAGACTTTGTGGTCAATCTCAGTCTCATCTGTCCTTCTATTTCATTGCTTCATCAATGACAATGTTTGCACAAGGTGGAGTGACATTCAATTACATAATATTAAAGAACCTTATTCCCCATTTCATTTTCTACTTGTTGGCAGCCTTATCGCTTGCACGTTAAGTTTGTACAGAGGCCTGAAGTTGTATATATATAAGAACATTAGAAATCTGTAGTAAATACGAATTATGGGGTGGGGGTAACTAAATCTGTTCTAAAATATGACATGTACAACAGACTGCAACAAAAGACCCCTCGTTAGAATTGTATAGAGACAGGCTTTTATACGCATCTGTATTCCAAAAATAAATTTGACCTTGAACACAAGTTGAAGGTCATTTCGGGTTCATTTTGAGGTCAAGGTGAAAATTGGTGAGGCCAAAACCATCGTAAATAGGTTATTTTTTTCTCGCTCCAGGATAAAAATAGTAAACACAACCATTATTTTGGTCTTAAAACTTGCGCATAAGGAATATCAAAGAAAAAAATACATTTAGTGTAAAAACAGATGAAGAATGTGTGTTTTCGAGTCAGAAACGAACAAATATGGAGCTTCATAGAAGCGCTCATTTAGGTGTTCACCATTAGATGTTTTTTTGCTGTGTTACATAGTACACTGTGGTAGACGTCCTTGTTACATTGAATAGTTTGATAAATGCTAAGCATGCTATCTACCAAAAATGTCAGAGGAAGAAACACTTTTTATCCAGATGTTTTACATGTAGAGTTGCAAGAATACCATCTCCAGGATTTGGGTCAAAGGTCAAAGGTCATCAAGTGCAATGGGCCTTATAAGTAAGACTGCGGTCAATTACAGTCTCATCTGTCCTCCTATTTCTTTGCTTCATCAATGACAATATTTGCACAAGGTGGAGTGACATTCAATTACATAATACTAAAGAACCTTATTCCCTATTTCATTTTCTACTTGTTGGCAACCTTATCACTTGCACGTTAAGTTTTTATTAGACAAAGAAATAGATGATAAGTTCTATGTTATAATTTCAGGTTTGTGAGCGGGTGTTGTTGGAGTTATTCAGCCATGAGGCTAGTATTCCCTTTCATGAGCCTGTCAGCAAAACGGTAAGTAAAACAACTTTGATTACCTTCTCTCCTTATCATTACATTTAGAACAAAAAATATGCAATTAATGATCAGCGTGCACCATGTTTTATACTTAAAATGGCTTTCTATTAAATTGAATTAAGTTTTGTGAAGTTTAATTCATCATAAGTGAGATTTTATTATATTATTATTATAATATGCTAATTTGGCCTTTACAAAACAATGCAAAAAACCTGGAAAAATGACTGAAATCCTGGCACATGGTTACTCATCTGAAAGGACTCAGCGAGAGCTATCCAATGAATACCAACATGACAGGGTTTAGATGATTTATAAAAATCTTTGCATGCGTGTGCTTTAGACGAAAGTAGCCTCAGCATTGGAAAGGTCAAATGAAAAACAGGTCACTGTTGGTCTGACTGATAAAGTGGTCCTGAGAGCACCTTACACTTGGCCCATTTCGGACTGGTATGGTGGATGGGTATGGAGGGAGCCCCTCGAAATATTAAGATTGCCTCAATTAAAAGTTTTAGGCCAGCTTTAACAACTTTGTTATTACCACAATTTCAGGTGCCTAATTACTACAAGATCATCACCTCTCCCATGGACTTCCTGACCATAAAGAGGAGATTATCGCGTCAGAATTTCGACCATTACAATCGCGTCGAGGACTTCATAGCTGATGTCAGGCTTGTCTTTTCAAACTGTGCCAGGTACAACTCGGTAAGTCAACCCAGCCCTTCCCTGAGAAAACCAGATGGTCAGACATTTTTTTGTAGAGGGACCGACAAAAAAACTTTTCCATTGGAATGTTGTTTTCTGGAAATGACCAAAGAACTCTAGCAACTTAGTCACAGCCTTCTGTAGCTTCTGTTGACTTGATTTTTTGTGCCATCTTCTTTGGCTTGTTAATAAAAAAAAGAATCTTTCAAGGTTTTTATTTTTTCTATTTTCTATTTTTTTTTTTTTCAAATTCTGATTTATTTCATTCTCAGATATAAATTTTAAGGCAACCCAGTCATTTTTGGTTTTATTTGTTTTTACTGAAATGAGAGCTTCTACCCTCAGTAATGTACCTTGTGGCATGTTTAAATTGTCTATGTTATTCTATTTAACAGTATTGGGGAAAGGTAAGATGTGTCAGTCAAGTGTTCTTGATTGTAAAAAAATTACTTTCTGGAAAACATATATCAGGTGATTCACACTTACAATTAATGTCATATCAAGCCCTTAGTCTTAGCCAGCAGGGCATCTGGGTGTCATTTGGACACCCAAATCTTCAAAAATGAGTGATATCTTAAAATATCAATTTTAAGCATAACATTTGATTTTTCCACCTCAATGCATCTTATGACATTGTTTAAGGGTATTATGTCTTATTTCAATCAGTAAATACATGTTTATGGTTGGAAAGTTTCTACAAAATATAGATAATTTCTATTCAGCTGTATAGAGAAGCAGCATGAATTAAATACCTACTCATTTGAACTTCCTTCCATGATCGACATGTTTGACTTCTATAAATTTTTCCCCTCTATCAGCAATCATTGCAAAATACTTTTTTATTTATTGTAGGAATTATCTGAAGTTGGTCGAGCAGGAAAAATAGTTGAGGGATTCTTCAGTGACCTTCTCCTCAGGTTTTTACCACCATATGCTGCGATGGACATTCGCCATGAGACACCGGGTCCGTCAGACGTCAGTGCCATAGGTGGCGCCACTAGTAGTGCCAATGAGGGCAGCGGAAGGATCATACCCAGCGCCCCTCCTGAAGGGGTAGTGGAAGGGGGCGCCACTGTCAGCCAGGGGGTTGCAGATCATATGCGCCCGCACAAACGGAAGAGAAGCAAAGATGAAATACTTCATATCAAATGAATTAAGTTATATAATAATTTATGAGTCACAAAGACGATTAGGTATTTTTGATGTGCATGCTATACTTGATGTGGTTATTATTGGTATAATTCTCCATATACCTCATCATCATCATGGTAAAGGTCCTTTCAGTACATTATGTTATTCTACCACTGATTTTTTTGCCAGTGATTACAATTAGGTAAAAAAAGATATGTATGTTCCACGTGAAAAACTACACAGCAATGAGTTTGTTTGTATCAAAGAATAGTACTTAAGCATTACCTGTACATGAGTAAGCAAAAGAACTTGTGAATTCAAAACATGTTTTGTATGGCACACTTAATGCGAAACCATGCACGCGATCAGTAATATTAAGAAACTTCACATCTATGAGTTCCCTGTTTGTATCAAAGAATAGTACTTGAGCATTACCTGTACATGAGTAAGCAAAAAACTTGTGAATTCAAAACATGTTTTGTATGGCACACTTTATGTGGAACCAAGCACGCAATCAGTAGTTGCAATAAATTGACATATTGTAAATTTCCAGAATCATCCAAATTTATTCATGGGAAAATAACATAATGTACATTATTTATTTCTACATAGAGAACTATTGACAATGAAAATGCTGTAAGATGTAACCATTGATAGATAAATTCATGATGAAATAAAGAATTAAAAAAGGTTTAATTGAGTACTCCTCCACTATGCTATATGGCATAAATTACTGAGACTTGTAGATAATAATAGCAGTCCGTGGCAAAGAGGCAGATGACCATAAGTAAAAACCATTTGCATTTCAAAGTTGATGCTGTAATATAAGCAAGGTATTTGATTTGAATTGTTTTTCTGTCTACGTCTGTTTATAAAAAAAAAACGTGAGTGAAGGAAAACAGTATTCAGTGCCAATTGAATATTTCTCTAGTAGGTGATGTGTGTTTGTGTGTGTGCAAATATGTATGTATATATATATATATATATATATATATATATATATATATATATATATATATATATATATGTATATATATATATGTATATATATATATATATATATATATATATATATATATATATATATATATATATATGTATATATATATACACATATATATATATGTATATATATATATATATATATATATATATATATATATATATATATATATATATATATATATATATATATATATATATATATATATATATATATATATATATATATATATATATATATATATGTATACCTTATTTCTGTATATAAAAATTATTGATGTAATCCACCCTGTAATATATAAGCCACGAAGATTGGAAACTAGAAACGGCTTATTATTGGTGTTACCAGGGTGTGTCTTGTCAAAAACTGTAACCAAAGGTTTGAACTGTTTAGTCTCTGACAAATAGAGGCAAACAACTGAGAATGTGAACTTGTAACTCAAGCCTTTCATGTTCTGAGGGACTCGCTAGAGTTTTCCTCATGCATGCTACTTCTTAGGCAAATAGAGGATTTTCCAGAAAGAAATATTGATTGAAAATTGTTTGTTTTGTTTTTTCTGCACCTAGTTTAGTTTTGTCAGCAATGGTTATGTAGATTCAAGTGCAAATGTGATTTGTTAACTGGCTTAGTATGTATATACAGAAGTCTGAGTCCTCTGCCTAAATCTTAGGAACTCGCTTGAACAAAACACACACACACACACACACACACACACACACACACACACATTAGGAAACTCCTTTATTTTATTTCTATGTCTCACTTTCGAGTATATGATTAATTGTCGAATCTAACTTAAATATGAGTTTTCACGAATACCCAATTTTTCTATCCTAACTAAGGCCCTACTATGATGCATTTATACGTAGAGTCACTCATTCAATTACTCCTTGAGTCATTTTATAAATTGATCTCCAAAGGACTGAGTCAGACAATCATAATCAATGAATTCTTCTTGAATTATATGCAAATCTAGGGAAGACCACTAACAGTACCAAGCTCAGCATTAACAGAAACTTACACTAGCCAAACAGGGCTAATTGCCCTGGAAATTTTCTTGCCTTGAAATACTTTGATGAGGAAAAATGATATCAAAAGACAAGAATTGTGAATAAGCAAACACTAAATTATCCCCCACTCACAAATTATTATATGACAGACTAGCCGTGAATGAACAATCAGAAGCAAAGAAAGCATTCCTCTGAGATTAGAATCATACATGTTAGCTTAGCTAGAGGAGTCTAAATGTCTTCACTAGCTGATATTTGGTGGCTATTTTGGCCATTACAAAATGATAGATAAACACCTGAAAAGTGGTTGAAACCCTGGCACATTGGCACTCGTCTGAGAGAACTCAGCGAGAACTATCTAATGAATACCAACATGACAGGGTTTAAATAGTTTTCAAAAATATTTGTACTTAGGATGAAAGTAGCCTCAGCATTGGAAGGGTCAATTTCATCAAGCCCCTTTGTGGTTACTTACATGAAACATACACTAGCCCTTAGCTGCAACAACTTGCCCAAGGCTTTCATAGTACCCTCAATATCTAGCCCTGTTTGACAGGTAAAAACTGGTCTCTGAAGACATCTTGTTTTGAAACGTGAAATGTGATGCACCTCTCATCCATCCAATGTTTCTAAGGCAGTATATCTAGGGAGGTTGTATCTCTTTACATATGGTTAGTCTCTTGTGCAGGGTTTACTGTAAATTTCATAACCTCATGACTAAAATATCTTTGTGTGACAATCATATTTATTTATTTAAGTCTGTATCTTTCTCATCACTTGCTTGTAGTGAAGGGAAATAAAGCTCCAAGGTCTGTAGATTACATGTATAAAGATGCTCCAACTTACCAGCATTATATCAATCCTATAATCTAGTCACACTGTGAGTGAGATATTGTTCTTAATTATACCTCATGTGAAAATTATTAATAATGGTTGATCAAGGGCCATAGAGTAATTGTCATGTTATACTCACTCCTTAGCGACAGGCTGCGGTCCCTAACAGAGTGATTCATTCAATTGAATGAGTCACTCTGGCACGAATACCCACGAACACCCACTCAGTTTGAGAGGATTGTCGCCTTCGGGTAACACTCCTCTCTCGGGGGATTCATTCCTGTTGCACACCCCACAGGGATGTCATATTTGTATAATAAAACATTGCAACATTACCATTGGCTATTCTGACCATGTCATGCTCTGAAAGAACACATTTGTGAGGACTTGGAAGCTGTCTATTGGGACAGGTTCTCCTAAATTCCCGGTGTAATTAATGCTGTTTTCACCTGGCAAGATTCTAGAGTCTGTTTTAACCCATTAACACTCAGAGCGACCAAAACAGGCCTGACGATTTTGGAAATATTTAACTTACAAACGTATTTCCTGAAAAAACATATGAAGGATAAATGTTGATCAGAAGCCAAACAACAACTCTCATTCAAATATATTGTGAATAGTCACTATATTCTCAAGTTATTTTCAAAAGTATATGAGTAGCAGACGATACTTCCCACAGTACCTCTGAGTGTGAATGGGTTAAGTTGCAGCCAGTCTCTTTTACAGGTGAGAAGGTTTATCTGTATGAGAATGCATTTTTTACTTAAATTTTTTTTCCTTATGCAAACCCTTCTTTTGGCATAGTGTAATCAAGAAGAATTTCTCTTTCTTTATTAATTAGATTAATTTGATCCTAACAAGTGAAGAAGTGGAGAAATTTGATTATAGATGGATATTTTACTTCGTATATTAAGTATTCTAAGGTATACACATGTGTATGCCTATGGTTTATAATTCCTGAATTCACAATTTTCTGGTCACAGTGGCGTGTAGTATTTGCATACAAATATGTTTTGACCATGCATGCATTGCAAATCTAGAATACTTAACCCTAGTTCATCCGCAGAGTACATTTGCCTGATATCTGTTATGTATTTTGATAAGCTTTTGACTGAAAGTTGTTGGCCCTGTTGAACATTAGAATCCCTCTTTCAAATATCAAATATTTCAAATATTACATCTTATATGTACAAAGTTGTCAGAGCCAAAGGGAAGCATCAGTGCTTATGTAAATATTATGAATGGAAGCATTATGTATTTGTTAGATTTACATCACTAGATATGCCAGTGCCATAGTTATACCAGAAAAAATATGTAGCATGAACATTTTTTTACAAGGAGACTTCAATCATTAAGGATGAGACTCAAATCACTTGTCAATGATAACCATTTCCTACTTCAAATTCAAATCCCAAACATTTATGTGCATGCTACTTCACCCTTCACATTTATGTTTAGACACAGCATGCTCAAGTATATGCACTTACACACATGTGCACACACACTTACACACACACACATATATATATATATATATATATATATATATATATATATATATATATATATATATATATATATATATATATATATATATATATTTATATATATATGTATATATGTATATATTTATATATATATATATATATATATATATATATATATATATATATATATATATATATATATATATATATATATGTATATATGTATATATGTATATATTCATATATATATATATATATATATATATATATATATTTATTTATTTATATACGTATATGTATAAGAATGTGTTTTTTCACTTTCACTGCCTAAGTAGTTGATTGTTTGTGGTGGATGAGATCATTGTATAAATGAATTGTGTATGTTGCAGGTTCCACTTAACGTAGGAAAAGAGTATTGTATGTTGGTCAATTTAAGGGAAGCCTATACGAAATGAAATTGATCTTCTAAACATTTTTTTTAATTGGAAGCATTGAAGAATCATTTCCTTTAGGGAATAGTTCTCAATCTGGGTAATGGTGTGGTCTTACCACCAACAAACCATTTTGCAACTGTTCATTACAAATGTAGAGACTGTAAAGATGACTGCAGGTTTGACCGTAAGTGCCATTGTAAAAGATGCCAACGACGGCGTCAAACCCATCCGAGGCACCTTTATATTTATAGGCAGTCCCAGAACCACACAGGTTTAAGAATATATAATCTTCTACAGTAAGCTAACCCTTCCAATGCTAAGGCTTCTCTCATAAAAAGCACAAGGACGCAAATACTTCTGAAAACCATCAAAACCGTGTCATGTTGGTATTCATTAGATAGCTCTCACTGAGTACTCTTAGATGAGTACCAATATGCCAGGGTTTCTGTTGTTTTTCAGGATTCTTTTGCATCGTTGTGTATTGGCCAAATTAGCCACCAGCAGCATAAGGGTGAAGACCACATTTCTCTCTAAAAGAATCGGTGAGTCATCTGGTCATTGATATTTCTGATTATATTTGACCATCTGAATTAGTCATTGGTCTCACCAGGGCTACGTTTCTTTGGTCCCTTACCAGCCTCGTGTTCGACTGTGCGTTGTTCAGGACCATCAACGTTGATCAACGTGGTGGGAAAACGGAATCTGAATGGTACCAACGTTTACTTGTGATGACGATCTGAACGGGATACGTTGGATCAACGCTTATGGTTTTGAACAAGGCCCACGTCGAACCCGAGGCTGGTAAGGAGTCAACAAAACAAGGCCCTGAGTGAAACTATGGAGTGGGAGTAGTGGAGTGGACCACTGGTCATTTATTCTTGTTTGCAAGACTGAGGTACAGACTTGACTCTGGAAAAGGAACTCGTGGTACATACTAGTATGTAGAATAAAGATGTCTTGAAACGAATTTGTTTTCTTTCTATGCTTGCTGTCCTGAAATAGTAAATCCCCACGTTTATACCTTGTCCATTTATTAGGCCCTTGAAGCATGTCCTGTACCAAACTGTAGTCCCATATTAACATAGTTTCCCTTGTGGAACCTCCAAATAGTGCTTTGTCCCGTTAATTGCCCACCCCCCCCCCCCCCCCCAAAAAAGGGAATTATTGAGGCTCCATACCATAGTCTTGTCCCATTAAGCGTCCCCAAAACAATGCCCTGGCCCTATGAAATCTCAAAACTTGCCCCTTTTGGACATCCCCCTTTAACTTGTCTGAGAGTACTTGGCGAAAGCTACCTAATGAATACCAATGTGACAGGGTTTAGATGATTTTCAAAAATCATTTGTGTCGTTCTGCTTCGAACGAGAATAATTTTAGCATTGTTAGGGTTAAGCAATGAGTAGTCAAACGCCGTGGACTTGTGGCGAAAATGAATCGCTGTAGCTCGAATCCCACTGTTCTCATAGAAGAGTTGGGTTGGTCGCTATGCGTCGTAGTGAAGTCCTTGTTTTTAGTGACGAAGCAAATGTAAAAACCACTTGGGACTATCTGTAAAGGAAATGGAATTTGTTGAAGGTTTCCAACTCGTCTCGATATGACCTATGTTATTGAAAGATACGTAAATCTTAACTTACCAAAGAAAGGAAACCGTATTCTTTACCCGCCACGAATAGTGAGTATAGCCTATCCAAATAATTGACCCAAGCATTTCAATTTCTCGACAAAATTTTCGAGAAATTTCCGTCTAATTATTCTTGAAAGTCACAGTGCATTCAACTTATGTTGATGATCTTACATGGCGAAAAAAGTCGTAACTCGCACGTATATTAGATAAACTATCTGATAGAAACAACGCACTCGTCAATACCTGGAGGTAAAAGAAATCTAAAAATGTCTTTGAAATCAACACCCGAACTTGTACTGTAACGAAGTAGTCAATGGTATATTCATTTCTCTCTGAGAGCTATGGATTATCTTACTTTACAGTGGACTTTGCGTACGAATACCGCCATTGTCGGCGGGGCCTCCTCACGACCAAGGCGTCTAGGGTATTGCCGCTGTCTGTGTGCCATTGGATTCCTGGGTGAGACAACTACTTGAGACGTAAACATGTTGTCTTGGGTTTATGTGATTACTTTCCCTTAAAGCCTAAAACACACTTGAGCAGCGCGACGCAGCGCCGCGCAGCGCGACGCAGCGCAGCAAAATATAGTTTGGTCTTAATAGCATAGACCTAACACACTGGAGCAGCGCAGCGCGACGCAGTGCGTCGCAGCGCGACGCAGGCCAGCAAGGTATTCTCTGGAGGAATATTTTGCTGCGCAGCAAAAACGCTGCAGGGCTTCAGCCAATCAACATACGGCAAGGCAATGGTTATGACGTAATAACCGGGAGATTGCCGCCCCCTTTCTCCACGTGGTCGTACAACGTGGTCATGGAGGAAGAGGTAATTGCCGCTGCTAAAGTTTATAGTTCCATGTATGAAGGCATGAAAAACATAGTTATCATACACTGAGGAAATCAAGGTTTTAACTAGCATTACGTGAATAAACCAATAAGTTATTATTATTATTATTATTATTTTTTTTTTGGGGGGGGGGGGGGGGGGGAAGCTTAATAATGATGTGTTCTGAAACTATGTGGAGTCATATTTACACAAGGTACAAGCTAGACCATGGGCCAATGCCTGAAAATGTGCTTAGTTTTTAATTTCGTCGCAAATCTGGTGGGGCAACTTGAATGCACTTGATTTATGGGCGGTATGGTCTGTGAGTCACAAAAAAAAAGTTCCTGCAAAAAGAGCTGCACATTAATTATTTATTACTCAATTAAGGCCAAAATGGGTGAGAAACATGTGATTTTGGTGATTTACTCATAAAAAATACATTTTTTTAGGTAGAAGCCAGAAAGCTTATAGAATTATACATATGCAGGTGCTGTAAACTAATAAATTTGAATCACTGTTAGAAATATCACATGGAGGCCATTTTGGGTGGTGTTGTGCCATATACGACTAAAAACACACATTTTTTGTAATGAGTGAAATTCTGTGAATATACCCACTGCACCCAAATGTGATAATAAATCACTGATTTTTTTATTTATAAAACTGCTGTAGATAGTAAGTATCATATTGCATTGTGTTAATTTGGAATGTCAAGGTAAGAGAGTCTTGATGACAAAAATGTCAGAAAATGAAAGAAACTAGAGATTTTTGAAATTCTTAAATAAAAAAAACATTTAATGAGGTACACATTTATTACTTTGTAGAAATATCATTTATACCATGAACATAAACAGGGAGTATCATTTAACAATGTAGAAATAATGTTTTTGGCCATTTTGGGGTTATTTTACTCAAAAAGTAGCAAAAACGTGGGTTTTTTGCAATACCTCTTTTAATTACACGAAAAGTGAACATGAAAGTGAACATTTGTTCTGGGTCTATCTAATATGTTTTTTTTCCAGTTCAGTAAAAGAATGAATGATAACTTACTATCAGCTTATTTACTCATTTCGAAGAAAATAATGCCACAGAACAGGCAGTTTGGGAAGTCGTCCAGGTAACTCAGTATGTTGAATACATACCCAAAACATGGAATATATATACCAAACATGTAGCAAAATAAGTTTGTGCTACAAATTAATGCATCTTTTTGTGAAGTCCAGCGAATCAAATCCTCCTGAGAGTGTTTCCCGTCGTTACCACCAGGGGGTATCACTCGACGTGTTCTGTTACTGCGACAGGAGTGTGACATTGATTATGATACGGATTTCAGAGATACAATAAGCCTGCTAATCGTGGTGACCCAACTATAGAATAACCTCAACCAAGACAAGTCAAGAGATTTGAGCATCTTCTGATCATTGCTTATCATCGATCTTTTATCTTATATTTTTATTGTTGCTAGTTCCAAGTATTATTCACTTTGAAAAAGAACTAATTAAATTCCATTCACAACATGAATATAATTTTTGATTGATATTCAAGCTCCATATTAGGGTCAACGTCCTTTTCCAATGTTTCACTGCTATGTAATTTTCCAAACTATTTAATATTATTAATATTTTCATCATCGACATAATCGTCATTATTATTAAGATTACCATTATCATCATTATAGTCATCATCATCATACTCATTGCAGCAATATATTCATGGAATATCAGAAGAAAAAATTCACCATTCATATCAAAACAGTCCCTTTATTATCATTATAGTAATAATTAACCCTTAACTAGTATCCCTATGACCCCATCTAGTCATAAGATAGCGGTTTATGTGACAAAGTATAAGTGTCCCCCACTGGTAGAAACAGTTTACATGGGGTGTAAACCATAGTAAACCAGGATGGGACTAGCTTAAACAAATGGGACCTGTCCCCAGAAATGGTCGTCTCCTCTAAAAGACGTTTTTGTATCAGTGTTTTAAAACCCTTATTCTACGAACAATACATGGTCTACAAAGTTTCATCCAAATAGGCGCTACAGTACATGCGTACTAGAAAAGTCAGTCTCAACTAACAAACAGTAATAAAGTACTGTAAAGAAATAAAATATTGTTCTTAATCATCACAGTTAAACGTGTCAACTTGAGTACAGATTTTGGCAGGACACCTTTCTGTAAGCACAAGGAATTCAATCTTCTATTCTTGAAAAGTAAAAATGAGGGCATCAATAAATTGGATATATGCCCTATATAAGTATATCTGTATATAGGTATATCTGTAACTATCGGCAAGTCTAGCTGTGCGTCAAGGGATATTGATACGCATGAACTCTATTCCTTAAATGTATGCTATAGATTGAAGCAATATCTCTATACCATTGGTTATATCAACAAAGATCATCACCCTTGATATCAAGCGAGAACAGATGAATTAGCAGAAACACGATCACAAGCAGTGATAAAAGATAACACTTTTAACAGGGGAAAATCATACTTCAAATTAAATTTTATCCGAGACTTTCAAAATGAGCGGCAGCAAGTGGCGGCAGCAAACTCGGAAGCCCAGTCACTTCGTGAATCAATCGAAAGGTCAAGCGATTCTGTTCAATTTTTTCGGCCACATTGACGTAACTTCAAGGAAAACGATTTTAGACACTATTGTGCCTTTTTGGCGCTAACATTTCGCTGCAGCTTGCTGCGGCAGCAAAACGCTGCTACAGTGTGAATCTCTCAGTGTTTTGCTGCGCTGCGTCGCGCTGCGCTGCGCTGCGTCGCGCTGCTCAGGTGTGTTTTAGGCTTTAACCCTTATGTTGCTAGTGACTATAGTCTGTCTGACTCAAGTTTGGCAACCGCTTTTTCCACTTTTTTTTTGTTTAAAACGTTCGAGTTTGCCATCCAAATTTGGCAAACCTCTTTGGAGCACCACTACGTGTATGTATAAACATACTTTTTGTATCAACTGCACAAAATGTTAATTTTGCTCATTAGGTCCATTGTAAAATTTGACCATTGCCAACAATACGATCTCGCGTGTTTGTATTGTTGGCAATGGGCAAATTTTACAATGGGACCTAATGAGCAAAATCAACATTTTGCGTAGTTGAGACAAAAGGTATGTTTATACACACACGTAGTAGTGCCTCAGAGAGGTTTGCCATATTCGGATGGCAAACTCGAACGTTTTGTCCCAAAAAAGTGGAAAAAGCGTTTGCCAAACTCGAGTTAGACAGACTATAGTTTGGCCAATACAAAATGATACGAAAAACATAAAAAATGTAAGAAACATGGGTACACATCCGAGAGTACTCAAAGAGAGCTATCCGATGAATACCAACAGAACTGGGTTTAAATATTTTCCAAAAACTTTGCATCTTTGTGCTTTCAACGAAATTGGTCTCAGCATTGGAAGGGTTAATAGTATTACCTTATTAGCTTACAGGGCATATATGCATTCTCAGAAATGCGCCAATAGAGGTTCTACTATTCGTGGTTAGTCACTGGTATGTCATATGTGTTTTATTATACCGAACAAACCCCAACTTGGTAATATGTCAATAAAAAGAACAATTGATTTGTACAGGTATTCGCGCATGTCAATTTCTTTATCGTCGTTACCAACAATAGGATATCTCAGGCCGTGACCTCAGAACGTCATATAACAATAGGATTTATTGTTGTTTGAAGCATGTGCGTGTGTGACGCTCCCATTGTTGCCGCGCGAATGATGTGCCACAGTGCCTCGCGAGCGCAACATCGCCGCGTGAACACAACAGCATTGAATGGCATACCTCAGTTAGCCAATCAGAGCTTACGATCTTCACGTGAGGTAAAATATTTTTTGATCCTTCCCTTACCCCAGGGAGGTGTACACCTCCTGTGAGGTGCGTTCCAAATATTTAAATTAGCACCTCAGAACACCTCGTGGAGGTGCACCTCAAAAATATCAATTGTTGCAGTGGCAGTGACTCTACAACAGCAGTAGAGATCATAACATAACCAATAAACGTCCATAAATAGATAAATAAGCATAGAAAATAATCTACATGGCTGTTGGAGAGTCAGATATTTCGGTCTAGCACTTGAGGTGCAAATAAACATAAATGTAAACATCTATTGAAGTAATTGGAGGTGTTCACCTTAAAGACACCTTCTGTCAAAACAAGTCATCAGTGGTTCTTCGGAGGTGCGCTTAAGGTGCTAATTTAAATAATTGGAACGCACCTCAAATACACTGCAACAACACCTCAATAGTACCTCAGTGGCACCTCAAAGCCACCTCAGAGGTGGAGGTGTCATTGAGGTGTACACCTCAACAAAGGTGAGGTATAACTGAGGTGTACACCTCAATTGCACCTCAACTACACCTAAAGTACACCTCCCTGGGGTAAGGGTTCACACACAGCACTGTAAAGCCGTTGTGGCTAAGTCGCTCACTGTCATTCATCTAGAAAAACTTTCACTTCAAGATTTGACTTCAGGGGCCGGTTGCACCAACGTGACCTAGGCTCAAACTTAGGCCCACGGATTAACTTGATTGTCTACAACAACTATATTGTTGTAGACAATGGATTTACATGTCGTCTGAGTTTAAGCCTTAAGCCTGTTAGTGCAACCGGCCCTAGTCTCTTCTTGGCAGCCACTTTAAGGGGGTTGATAATACCCATTGGGACCGTCAATGTAGGGTCACTTAAGAGAAGGTGGTGGTTAACATTGAGGGGTTCCTTTTTTATAAAACTATAGTCTGTCTATTGCCAACAATACGATCTCGCGTGTTTGTATTGTTTGCAACAGACACACACGCGAGATCGTAATGTCGGCAATGTGCACATTTTACAATAGGAACTAATGAGCAAAATCAAAATTTTGCGGAGCTGAGACAAAAGGTATGTTTGTACATACACGTAGTAGTGCTCCAAAGAGGTTTGCCAAGTTTGGATGGCAAACTCGAACGTTTTGTCACAAAAAGTGGGAAATGTGATTGCCAAACTCGAGTCAGACAGACTATAATAGGAGAACGTTTGGGATCGGCTAAACGTGCTTTCTTCAGAGGACGGGTGGTCACTTCGAGGGGTTCCAATGTAGTTGCAAGTCACTGGCAACTTTCCTGAAATGTCCAGTCCGGGGTTTGCGGCAGAAGATACAGCCAATAGTTAACCCGCAATGCACTAGACCGCTCAGCCATGGGAAAAGGTAACAGCCCCAAATGTAGACGGGAGTTAGCAAATGGTAAAGGGTGGGTTTCGGAGGGTATTCTTTTTATCGAAATGGTCGTTTTTGTATGTGCTCTATTGAGTGTTTATATTTATGACATGATATGATATGCGCTTCTCATTGTTGTAAATTACAGCAGTTGTACTGATTGCTAGGATGGTGCAGATGTGAACGGCAGATCTTTTTAAAATTCCTGTCGTTTTTCAGAAAAACAACAGAAAAAATAAACTTTTTTTCTGCCGTTCACACCTGCACCGTTGTAGATTGCTGCTAGCGAATGATAAGAACCTTGTTCATAACCAGGTCACGCTGGTGTTTTGACTTCGCCCTTCACCGGCCTCCCATGTCAGGTTATGGAACAGATGCTTACAGCGGAAAAAAGCACCCTTACAATTTTGATGAAATCTTGCAGACAAAAGCCATGCTGGAAAACTATTTGAAGGAGGAATGTGATTCAGAGTAATGCCAACAACTCTCCTTCAAATATTTTGTAAAATCGTTCTGAATTTCAAAGTTATTTTCAAAAGTATTATTGTTCCAGACAGCAATTTCAAGTTAATGTTTTAAGCATTAACGGATTAAAACTAGGACGTGAATATTGCATTTGCTAGTTGCGCTGTTCAGACATACCGCAGATGTTGAACCAGCAGTGTACAAGAACTAAGATAAGATAAGTGCCAAAATGAGGATGGCATCCAAATATTTTTTTTAGGCGGACGAGAATCTTCGCCTGGGATACTCAACAAACGCAACTGGAATTTGATCGATAGTGTAACATCGAGCTCGGGAAACTGGAAGATAACAATCCCACTCTTCCCTCGAAATGTTGGTTGTCTGCAACGTGACGTCATCACCCTGCAGACGACAACTTTACCAGACCGTAATATGTTAACGAAACGGCATATGTTTTGTACGCCTATATTTTACCATGTCGAGAGCTATGAAATAAAATATATAGGGACGATAATTCGTAACTGGTGAAACATATTGAAGCGAAACTTATTAACATGTGGAAATGAACATGTGGATAAAACTGGAAAATGTATCGTGGAATGTCCATGCCTATCTATCTGGAATACTCTCGGTACAACTTCATCGAATGCGGTTTTCAGGCTTTAGATTATAAAGAGCACATTTTTGTACACAAATTAACTGGGATTGTCAATTACCCAAATATTCACACATACTACTAGTATATAGTCAAATCGAAAATCCTTGACAAATGAAATAAGCTGTTTCCCGCCGAAATTAATGTTGGAGTTTAAAAGCATATTTTATCAAGACCCACGCAGTACCACGCGAATTTTAAGATAATCAAACATAAATATGTGTATATTGAAGTTATTTTCCAAGGAGCCATATCAACCGAAAGATTACAATAAACCTTTGTGGTTCAAATGTTGTTTAACATTATACAAATATGCCATGCCAGTGGGGGTAACATGATGGAATGTTTTCCCGAGGGAGGATGGTTTTCCCGAGGGCGGAGCCCGAGGGAAAACCATCCTCCCGAGGGGAGACATTTCATCACGTTACCCCCACTGGCATGGCATATTTGTTTTATTATACTGAACAAACCCCATTTGTAATTTAAACAAAGCAAGGTCACAGATGACTGGTGATTCACACGTTCCCCGCTAGGTGTCGCTAGTGGCAACGGGCAACATGAAGCCCTCACTGATGGCATCAGGCAACATGATGATTGTTCACTGTTAAGTCAGCCAATTACGGCTTACGATCTTCAAGTGAGGTATAATAATATACAAATATGCCATGCCAGTGGGGGTAACATGATGGAATGTTTCCCCGAGGGAGGATGGTTTTCCCGAGGGCGGAGCCCGAGGGAAAACCATCCTCCCGAGGGGAAACATTCCATCATGTTACCCCCACTGGCATGGCATATTTGTTTTATTATACTGAACAAACCCCATTTGTAATTTAAACAAAGCAAGGTCACAGATGACTGGTGATTCACACGTTCCCCGCTAGGTGTCGCTAGTGGCAACGGGCAACATGAAGCCCTCACTGATGGCATCAGGCAACATGATGATTGTTCACTGTTAAGTCAGCCAATTACGGCTTACGATCTTCAAGTGAGGTATAATAATATACAAATATGCCATGCCAGTGGGGGTAACATGATGGAATGTTTCCCCGAGGGAGGATGGTTTTCCCGAGGGCGGAGCCCGAGGGAAAACCATTCTCCTGAGGGGAAACATTCCATCATGTTACCCACACTGGGATGGCATATTTGTTTTATTATACCGAACAAACCCCATTTGTAATCTTAACAAAGCAAGGTCACAGATGACTGGTGATTCACACATTCCCCGCTAGGTGTCGCTAGTGGCAACGGGCAACATGAAGCCCTCACTGATGGCATCAGGCAACATGATGATTGTTAACTGTTAAGTCAGCCAATCACGGCGTACGATCTTCAAGTGAGGTATAATAATATAATTTACTGTTGTTTGAAGCATGTGCGTGTGTGACGCTCCCATTGTTGAGGGAAGAGGTGTCACCATTGCCACGTGAGGGAGGTGCCACAGTGCCTCGTGAGCGTAACATCGTCACGTGAGCACCACAACAGAATTACATGGAGCCGATCAGCGGTGAGAGACAACGAGCAGTCAATGGTAACGCACTAGACCACATACCTATTGGGGACAGCCCTACATTTTTCAGACGCTCAAGTGCCATTCAGCAATCGTCATCAACGCGAACCGGACCGTGAATCATGCATATTATATAACACCGAGTATGAGGTGTTAAGGATATTATCATTATTTGGGATCCTGGGGCCAGTTGCACCAACATGACTCAGGCTCAAACTTAGGCTCAAGGCTCAACTTGATTATCTGCAACAATAGCATCTATTGTTGTAAACAATCAAGTTGAGCCTTGAGCCTGAGTTTGAGCCTAAGTCACGTTGGTGCAACTGGCCCCTGTACTTTTGTATTTGTTTATTCATGAAACTACCGACTGGCACAAACACATGCTTCAATACTTTTGACAAGTTGCAACATTAGGCCTATCTACGCACTCATCAGTAACTATGTCATTTTAAAACCATTTTTGCAATATGGGTTATACTCTGAGTTAGTTTTTCAACAGCTGACTACAGAGGTTGGTTTAATTGTTGACGTACTTCAACCCACTAGTAGTATTGTACCTTATCGTATTAGTGGACGCCTAAATCAGCCAAATCTCCGACTCGAGACATGTAAGTAAGTTACCGGTAACTTGGCGTTAGGCGGTAATTTTCCTCGCGAACTCAGTTTCTTCCAACATTAACATTTTGCTTACGACATAATAGCCTAAATATGCATAAAAAGTGGCGAAACACAACATTCCCAATCTAGCCCTGCCTGTAGAATAAGCAATAGTGACGCCCAGTTGCATACAGACTAATGTAATGTCTAAGCTGATCTATGCACAGTGGTAATACTTATGAGGCTAGGGACCTTCGCCTGTCAGTGAAATTGACTAATATTATTTTCTATGCACATGGGATCCATAATAAAGTATAGTGTTTTATGAAAGCTGAGACTCGTGAAAGCTCAAATATTACAAATATTACTACTACTACTACTACTACTACTACTACTACTACTACTACTACTACTACTACTACTACTACTACTACTACTACTACTACTACTTCTACTACTACTACTACTACAAAAATGTGTGCGACATTTTCACATTTTTCCGGAAGCAAGGCCAAAAGACACATATACATATTTCTGTTCCAACCTCCTGACTTTAATAAATAAAAAAGTACAATGTTGATATTTATAAATTTCATAGAGAACATCCTTGCTCATATATAATTCTGCTTTATATATTTTAAATATTAGCTCCTAAAGGAATTTACGACATGTTGAAGTCATGATCAATACTAGTATTTTGATGATATCATTTTTTTTATTCATTATAAATCATGTACTGCAAAATATCTAGGGCCGCTGTAAGAAATACAAAAATTCTACGTGCACAGGATATCATCAACCATGTATTACAATTTAGCGCTCAGTGAACATTATTGAATGCAGGAGATTGTTTTCAAAAGAGAATATGGAACAGAAATCTACATTTCCCACCATCGGGCACACCACAGGAAAGTGTAAAGATGTCACAAATATTATTTGTTTTTACAATAGTTGAGCTTTGCCAAGTCCCAGCTTTTATAAAAGATATGATTTATTTGGGGTTTCTTCTTCATTATTGGCCAATCTTTACATGAAAGTCTCGCTTAAAAATCCTTTGCCCCCTTATAAGACCAGAAAACTTTAAATTAGTCTTTTTTTAGCAGTTGTATCTGTTATGTTTTAACATAAATCGATAGATACATAGATACTTGTACGTACAAACATAGATACATATATCGATACATAGATACATACTTAGACAATACATACATACATGTTTAAATACAAAGAAACAAACAAAGATACATACATACACACACATGCACACACACACACACACACACACACACACAGGCACATATACATACATAGGCACGTGTATAGATAGCTACATGCCTCTACCTAAAAACTATTTACAAGGAATGCTTCTACGAGCACGGTGTCTAGACTTTTACGTGATTAGGAAGGGGTTAGTTCTCTAAAAACTTTAACTTAAACTTGTTGAAAATAAAAAAAATAAAAAATCAAAT